>CM056512.1:13748239-13949914 GCA_029783415.1 Anisodus acutangulus
GTATACAGTACGTCAAGGTTTTATTATGATCTTTACACACATAGGGGACCCATGAAGTCCATATACCCCTCTGCTCCGGAATAACTCATCGGATCACAGAGTGTAGCTCTTGGTTGTATAATCTCATGTTGCAGGCATGCAACTCTGTTCTCCATATATCAGTATCATCTCAATATTTCCATAATCTCATAAGTGTTCTTACCTTTCCAACCTCTTGGGCCCACAACATATCCATACCTCTCATATCAATATCACAGAACCATGAGTGTATGAATGCAAATGATAATATAAGGCAAGATATCATGATACAATGAGATACAACCAAATAAGAGATAAAATATCACATGATTCCAAGAATTCAATACACATATACAATCAAAGTATAATTCAAGATATCATATCGAAAATATGTGTGATGAGTAAGCATATCAAGAAACTATGGCGACATATGACGACAAGCCCAAATAATTAGCTATCGGAACCAACATGAGGTTGATTCCCCAAATCCCATCATCACAGTTCAACATTGGTACCCTCTCAAATGTTCATCACAACCATTTGAGAGGGACCTCAAACACGCCCAATACCCCTGAGTATTTATAACTAATTACGCACTTCTATCATAGTCTCGAAAAAACTAAATCGTAGCCTACCTCAGAGCCAAACAAGAGCGTTACATGATCAAGCCTCGGTGACAGCCTTTCCCTTCCTTCACGCCTTGTGATGGTCTAAGTCTATCCACGTATATATAATATTCATTAATTATAAAGCTTACGCAACATACACGTATATAAACCTTTCAAACAAGTCTTAAATTAATAACTCGGGCCCACATCACCAAGACTCGAACTTCAATACCCAAAAATCATGAATACATACTAAGTAGTCATATCCTTAAGTCAATTGAAAAACTACACACATTTGAACCCTCAATTGAACAATATTCAAAAGCCCCAAATTAAAACTCTAGAAACTTCCCCCAATTGAAAATAGGCTTCTATTCTTAAATTAAAACTTACAACATGATAATCTAACATATTCCAACAATAATTTATGATATTAACACAATTTCATCCATAAACCTCCATTAAAATTAATAACTTAACTCTCTTATTCACATAAGAACTTGGAAATCCTTTCTTCCCCAACTTAATAACATACTATATCACCATTAATGAACTTAGAAACACAAACTTAAGTCATAAAGGAAAGAATCTCTTACCCCAAGAATGAAATTGCTCCTAGGTTTTGAAAATACTAAATGGCGGCTCTAGTCTTAAGGTTTACTATTTAGAAAAAGAAAATTCCGACCTAAGAAATTTATAGGACACCTGATATAGTACTTCCGCCGCAGCAGAATTGACTCTGCTTGAGCGGACCGCTGCGGTGAACCAAACCCCCACTGAGGTGGTGTCACTTGACACCTCGCCTCAGCTCTATGGTGAACACGACTCTGCAGGAGTAGACTCGCCTCTGCGGATAGACCCTTCGCCAAGGCAAAAACCCAATACTTCCCCACTCTCGCTTCGGCGAGCCAACTATCCTCTGAGGTAGACACGCCGGAGCTAGAACATGTATCGCCGAGGCGGATACCAAAACTTGGGAAAATAGTCCAAACATCTATCAAACACTTGAAACACTCCCGAGACCCCCGGACACAAACCTGACATGCTCGTCTAAGGTAAATAGTGCTACGAACTCGCTCGTACCCTCGGATTTCACATTTAACCGACCTAAGGCATACTTTTCTAAAGAATCGTCCGGAAAAACCAAATATCCAAACTTTACAAATAAAGCAATAAAGCACATCTAATTGCCTCGGGAAGCGAACTAATGACTCGACTAAGTCATAAATGTTACACCACATACTTTGTGCGTCGTTTCCATTGTAGGATAAATAACGTAATATTAGTGGGGTTGATATATCAGCACAAGGTTAAGAGAGGTTTAAATACGTGTTAAGTATGTTCCATAAGAGTTCGGGGCTAAACGAATCGAAGAAATTAAGTTCGTCGAAACTCGGGAAAGGGTAGGCAGAATTCTGGACCGAATTTTAGCCCAAACCTTTGAGGGTATATCTTCTAGTATATGAGGATTTATGGGGTCCATAACCAATGTAAATTCAATTTCAGTGAGTCTACTATCAAATGCAACAAACCGTTCATTAATCGGAGCTCTGTGCAAGACGTTATGGACGTTTTAAGAAAGGGCTGCAGAGAAGGCCGTAAAATTAATTATGGGCCATAAGATTAATTACGTGCATAAAATATTTTACGGAGCGTAAAACCTAGTGTAAAAGTGAGGCGGTGGCCGACTTTGAAGTGTTATTTAAGAAATTATTCATGATTTAAACTCATTTTTCGACCATAACAGCCCTAGATCACTCCTAAACTCTCTCCTAAAGTTCCCCAATAGTCCAAGAACAAATCCCAAGGCGAGATACGTAAATTAAATGCTGAAAAGCTCGTGGTACTTGTGGATTTCAAGTCTTCGTGTTGTTATCAAAGTGGGAGTTACTTTAAAGTGAAGTAAGCTTGAAGTTGGGGGTTGTAGCTACACAACTAAGGTAAGATCTTCCTCTTTAACTTGTATTCAAGCATATCTAAGTCTTGGCTAAGATACACAAGCTAGAACTTACAAATAAACGGCCGAAAGTCGTTAGGAATTGTGAAATGTTGTGGACTGTTTTGGGAGGTGTTCTTGATATTACAATGGCTGGAAAAATCATGGAAATCTTGTAACCTATAAAGGATGTTGTGGAAGTGAGTCTTGGGGATGGGAAGAGTAAAAGAGAGTATTGAATTTTGATCTAAAGAATCGATCATGTAGCACGTCATATTGAGTTCTAGTTATCCCTCGGCTTAACGTTGGTCTTGTTATCCTTTGTTGTAGATTAAAGTGGTGTACGACTCGAATACGTTCCGGATTGTATCGGTTGCACTACAAAAGGTATGTAAGGCATACTTTCCTTCTTGGTATGACTTGACGTAAACGCTTCTTTGAGATAGAGTTTCAGCTTATGAAATCAAACAACGATATGCTTTCATTGACAAAATTTTATCATAATCCTTATGTATTTCTTATCCATAAATATCTATGAGAATCTATATGTTCCAAAATGATGATATTGAGATTCATGAATGTAGCGCCAATAACAATAGTCGGAGGATAACGACGATAGGTTACTCCGGCTGCTTGTGATGTCTTTTGAAGTCTGTCTTGCATTACACATATCTATATGTATCTATGTTATTGTTGAGTCGCACCATAGTCGGTCGGGTATGGAACATATATGTGAACACCATTATAGTTAGTTTTGATATTACCGAGTCCCACATCTGGGTCGGGCACGACAGAGTCCTCTTCAGGCCGGGTACAATATACTATGATATGATTTGCCCCACAGAACGGCTAGATACTATATTATATGGCCGCATTGAGTTGCTTGATTTTTGCAGACATGCATAAATATTCGTGATTGTGACCGGGTATGCCCTCAGAGGCTCGTTATAAGTTCCAGGTTGACTTTTGTACCCATTTTTCTTATTTTACATCCTTGTTTACTTATGTTTCATGCCTTACATATTCAGTACATCTTTCGTACTAATGCCCATTTTTGGGGCACTGTGTTCATGCCCGCAGGTACAGATAGGCAGGGTGGCGTTTTGCCTATTTCAGCTGTTGGTAATCGCACTCCACTTCTCTGGAGTTGCATACAAGAGTCGAAAGGTATTGTTGTACATATTCCTAGCATATTGCATATGGTGGGCCCCTATCCCGATCATTGATATACTATAGCATTATAGAGGCTTGTAGACTAGTGTTCGGTGCGTATATGTTTTGTCATGGCCTTGTCGGCCCTCTTGTTAGTTGGTGATACTTTTGTAGCAGCCTTGTTGGCCTTGGTTATCTATATATGTTGTGTTGGGATTCTTCTGCGTGTTGGGATTCTTCTGCGTGTTGGTTATTATACATTCTTGTCTGGTTAAAGTTGTGGGAAGCCTTGCTGCCCTAGTTTCATGTAATGGCTCTAGGTACTATTGTTGGTTCGCTCGGGCCTTCGGATGTCGGGTGCCGGCCACATCCCCCAAGGCTGGGTGTGACAATAATGACCTTCTAAAACATTCGGAAGCGACGGGATCCAAAAACTAACCCATCTAGCCAAAAGTCAACTTTGAGTCAAATGAACCAACTCTAACTTTCTAGTTTTGGTTTTTTCATTCGAAACTCATATAAATGGACCTCGGGATCCATGCCGCCCATCCTCACACATCACACACCCCACATAAAGTCTTTGGGAAGAGTCAAACAAGAAAACAAGGGTCTTTAGCTAAAAATGACAAGACGGGTCGTTACATTAGATACCAATTAAAATAACGTTCGTCCTCGAACACAGAGAAACAAACAGAGGAAACATACCAGAAGTAGTGAACAAGCCAAGGTATCTACTACGTATATTAGACTCGGTCTCCCAAGTTTCCTCCTCAACAGGACGATGCCTCCACTGAACCTTCACAAAAGCTATCTCCTTCGATCTCAACTTCCTCACCTACCTGTGAAAATAACCAAATGCTCCTCCTTAAACTCCAAATTCTGATTAAGCAATATAGAGTCCCACTGAATGATATAAGCACCGTCGGAATGATACTTCTTCAGCATAGACACATGGGAAACTGGATGAACACCTGACAGACCTGGTAGCAGAGACAACTCGTATGCCACCTCAACAACTCTCTAAAGAATCTTGAAGGGTCCAATATACTTCGGACTCAACTTTCCTCTCTTGCTGAATCTAATCAAACCCTTTAAAGGTGAGACCTTTAGAAGAACCTTGTCACCAACCAAAAACTCTAAGTCTCGGACCTTTCGGTCCGCATACTCCTTTTGCATGCTCTACGCTGCCAAAATCTTGTCCTAGATCACCTTCACCTTCTCTAAGGAGTCTCTCAATAAATTAGTACCCCAAGGTCGGACCACAAATGCATCATATCAATACTGAAGTGATAGATGTTGTTGTATGCAAACTCTGCCAAGGATAAGAACTGGTCTCAATGACTACCAAAATCAATCATGCAGGCTCGCAACATGTCCTCCAATACTTAAATAGTCCGTTCAGACTGGCCGGCGGTCTGAGGGTGAAATGATATACTGATATCCAAGCGAGTACACAACTCTCTCTGTAAGGTCTGCCAGAAATGTGCAGTAAAATGAGTACCCTGATCCGAGATGATAGAAATAGGAACCTCATGAAGATGAACAATCTCCCGGATGTAGGTCTTAGCCAACTTCTCTGCATTATAAGTCATTTGAACTGGAATGAAATGCGCCTACTTGGTGAATCTATCAACAATGACCCAAATAGCATCAAACTTGCCCAAAGACTTGGGCAACCCAACAATGAAATCCATGGAAATACTCTCCCACTTCAGGAATGGGCATCCTCTAAGACACACCACCGGATCACTGGTGCTCATACATGACCTATTGATAATTCTGACACCGAGACACAAAATCAGTAATGTCTCTCTTCATCCTACCCTACCAATAGTGTTGCCTCAATCACGGTACATCTTAGTAGCACTTGGATGAATCGAATACCTAGAGTTGTGCACCTCCTCCATAATCAATCTAGTCAAATCCCCCACACGAGACACACACACTCTACCCTTAATCCTCAGAACACCCTCACTATCAATCATGGCCTCCTTAGCCTCAGCATTCATCACCTTATCTCGAATCTTGCACAACCTCACATCATCATACTGGTGAGTCCGAATTTAATCCAAAAGAGATGACCTCGCCTCCACATAAGCCAAAATCATACCTAGATTCAAAATATCAAGCCTCATAAAATGGTTGGCTAAAAATTATACCTCCAATGCCAAAGGACACTCGGAAATAGCCAAACAAGCTAAACTCCCTATGTTGAGTGCCTTTCGACTCAAGGCATCCGCCACCACATTAGCCTTATCTGGATGGTATAAAATGGGCATGTCATAATCTTTCAGCAACTCCATCCACCGACGCTACCTAGAGTTCAAATCCCTCTGATGAAACACGTGCTGAAGATTGCGGTGGTTGGATATACTTTACAATGAACGTCATACAAGTAATGCCTCCAAATCTTTGAGGAAAACACAACATTAGCCAACTCCAAATCATGAATAGGGTAATTCTTCTCATATACATTCAACTAGCTCAATGCATAAGCAATAACCTTACCCTCCTAAATCAACACACAACCCAACCCAATCCTAGAAGCATCAAAATACATAATAAAGTCCTTTCCCTCCACCGGAAGGGATAAAATTGAGGTTGTGGTCAAAAGAGTCTTGAGTTTTTGGAAGCTCTACTCATACTCATAGGACCACTGGAATTGAACCTTTTTTTGAGTCAAGCGCGTTAGATGCAAAGCATTAGAGGAGAAACCCTTGACGAATCAGCGATAGTAGCTAGCATGACCCATAAAACTCTGAATGTCCGTCACAGAAGTCGGTCTAGGTCAGTCCCTGACTTCCTCTATCTTCTTAGGGTCAATCATAATCCCATCCTTGGACATCACGTGTCCTGAGAATGCTATAAAACTCAACCAAAACTCACACTTCGAGAACATAGCATAAAGCTTCTTCTCCTTCAACATCTCAAGAACACTCTCAGATAATGCTTATGTTCATCCCGACTCTTCGAATATATCAAGATGTCATCAATGAACACAATCATAAAAGAATCCAAGTACGGCTTAAATATCCTATTCATCAAGTCCATGAATGTGGCGGGGGCATTGGTAAGCCCAAATGACATCACCAAGAACTCATAATGCCTATAATGAGTCAGGAAAGCCATCTTGGGAACATCCTTGGCCCAAATCTTCAGCTGACGATACCTAGACCTCAAGTCAATCTTCGAAAACACAGAAGCACCCTGAAGCTGATCGAATATGTCATCAATACGCAGAATTGGATACTTATTTCTGATAGTGACCGTGTTCAATTGTCTTTAATCAATCCACATATGCATAATGTCATCCTTCTTTTTCATGAACAAGATAGAAGTACCCCATTGAGATACACTCGGCCGAATGAAGACCTTACTCAAAAAATCCTGAAGATGCTCCTTCAACTCTATCAACTCTGCTAGAGCCATACGGTACAGAGGAATAGAAATGGGTCGAGTACCCAGCTCAAGATCAATACAGAAGCCAATGTCTCAGTCTAGCGGCATACCCGATAAATTTGAAGGAAAGACCTCCGCAAAATTACTAACTACCAGAATAGAATCAAGGAAAGGAGTCCCCACAGTCGTATCCCAAATATGAGCAACATAATCCAAACAACCTCGGTCCACCAACTTCCTAGCCCGCAGGTAAGAAATAACCTTCCTAGGAGCAGGGCTGGGAGTGCCTCTCCACTCTAACCTCGGAAAACCGGGCATACTAGTGTGACCGTCTTGGAATAGCAATCCAGAATCGCATGATATGGTGATAACCAATCGATACCCAAGATAACATCAAAATCCACCATATCTAAGATAACCAGATCTACCAAACTGTCATAACCCATGAAAGTAACTACACACATACGATATACTCTTATAATCACAGAATCACCAACTGGTGTAGACACACGAATAGGAACATCAATCATATCACACCACATCTCCAATTTAGCAGAAAAGTAGGCAGACACATAAGAGAATATAGACCATGGATCAAATAACACAGTAGCAGACCGATGATCGATTGAGATGATACTTGTGATGACTACATCGGATGCCTCAGCCTCGACCCTACTAGTGAATGCATAGCAATGGGTGAATCCAACCTCAGACTGAGTACCATGCTGGCTACCTTAGCCCGAACAAGCTCCATCTCTCCCCGATCGGGATACACCACGCCTAGATTGATGTCTACTACGGCTCGGATAAGATCCCCCTCCCACTGTGCTGGGGTCCTGCGTGCACGGGATATGCTCAAAAATTGTCTGGGGAAATCTCTCTTGAAATGCCAAACTCTCCACAACTGAAATAAGTCCTGGCCACTGAGGGCTGCTGAATAGAGATCGAAGAACCCGAACCACCATGGTCGGAATATCTAGACTGAGAACCCATGGATGACTGGCCCCCACTATAACCATTAGTAATCTGTAGAGCTGCATGAATCGGTCACCCTCTAACAGAACATCTCACTTGCTCAGCCTCAGTAGGGAGCAGCGGTGCTTCATATCATGATAAGGAAAGGAAGTGAGTCTCATACTTCACAACTATAGAATGACCCTGACCAATCTTCTGAAACTGATCACGCTTGCGCTCAACAACATATACTTCTCTAGGAAGACCCTGTATAACCTAACCCAAGTCAATGGAGAAGTTAATAGAGGTGTTTATATGGGAAACCAAATAACATACACCCTATATCACTGCTTCGTGTCTCCTCTAAGATCAAGGGCCACAAAACTAACCCCATGCGACTCAATAATACCCAAGGTATGCAACCTCTCATGGTTTCTCACAATGAACAAATATGCATCCTCCTGGGGTTGTCCAAAGAACTTAGGAGGCTTCATGTTCCAAAAATGCTCCTAAATTTCCCGCTCATTACGGGTCATATATGTCCCACCAATAGGCTAGGGACCAAACTCTGGAGCATGAACCTCATCGATAGGGGGCGCTGACATCACCACATGTTGAATACCGAGTGTATGAAACTCAGGGTTCTGAGTCTGCCCCCCTTCCACATGGGTTTGAGAACCACCCGAAGTAGTAGGATGTGTGCATGTCTAAGAAAAACCATCAAGAACACTCAATAACCTAACCAGCGTGTCCTGTAGAATCAGAGTAGCAATAAATCCAGGTTGATCACGTGTTGGCCCTATCTCCTACTCTAGCATATCATCTTGATGCTCAATATAGGGATCTGGGGACTCTGATCTAGCACGAGCCGAACTGGCTCTCAGTGCTCTGCCCCCAAATTGGTGCTACTGCTCTGGCTCTACCTTGGCCCCGAGCACATCCTCTACCGCGACCGTACACTACTGGTGTCAATTTAGGTGCCAGTGCCTCCTCTCTCGCCGCATCGGCATGAGTCCTCACCATTTGTGAGAGAATAAAAAACAAAAGTCAGATACCAATTTGATTCAACTTAGCACGAAAGGAATGAAGAACTTAAATTTCCTAAATGTCCCATTGCCTTTCGAGGATAAGTACGAACGTCTCCGCACCAATCCAGAGACTATACTAGACATTGATCTTGTACTTAAGATTATTTAACCTAGGGCTCTAATACCAACTTTGTCATGACCCTTTTTCAGGAATCGTGGTGGCACCTACACAATCCCACTGATAGGCAAACCACTCCCAAATCTTCTTAATAATATAAATCATAAGTAAAAGCGGAAGATAAGAAGTAGTACACAAGCTGTCTCATAATAGAATGCGGAAGAAATACAAGTCTGATACAACTATAAAATCCTCGCAAGTGATTAAGTTTGTAGATACAAGAGCTCTAACAAAATGATACAAGTTTGCAAGTCAAGGAAACAAGTGAGTACATAAGCTGAAAGTCTATAGACTAGAACAGAAGTAAAGTCAGTAAGGAGATAGAGCAATGCAGGGCATGCTGGAGATAACATCCTCACCCTAATAGTTGGGGATCAACTGCTCGAACTCAGCCACACGGTCTCGAGCTAGTCATCAGATCTGTATCTGCATCTGCATCAAGAAACGATACAATATATGTAGCATGAGTACACAATGTACCCCCGTAGACATCATAGGCCGACAATGACAGAAGATACGTAAAAAGAGATAAATACGATTTTAACACCAAGTAATTCTATATTAATCAGCCCAATAATCCAAGTAGGTCACACAGTCCATAGAATGATTCACAGAGTTCACATTATTTACTTATTCAATTAAGAGTCCATAATTCATACGTTATTCAGTGCAAAAGAGTTTAAACAGTAATCCAAGTAGCAAGTATAATTCTTTCATGTCTAGATTCTTGTCAAGTCATCAACAATCACTTTAAATACAAGTTCATCCACAATGAATTAATGAAATGGCATATATATGTATGATATGAATGCAATGCATATATCAGGTACCTTATCAATCTGGTGTACAGTACGTCAAGGTTTTATTATGATCCGTACACCCATGGGGGACACGCGAAGTCCATATATCCCTCTACTCCTAAATAACTCATTGGATCACGAAGCCCAGCTCGTGGATGTATAATATCATGTTACAGGAGTGAAACTCCGTTCTCCGCGTATTAGTATCATCTCAGTGTTGCCATAATGTCATAAGTGTTCTTACATTTCCATCCTTTTGGGCCCACATCATATTCATACCATTCTCATATCAATATCACATAACCATAAGTTTATGAATGCTAATGAAAATATAAGGCAAGATCTCATAATACAATGAGATGCTACCAATTAAGAGATGAAATATCATATGCTTCCAAGAATTCAATACACATATACAATCCAAGTACAATTCAAGACATCATATCGAAAGCATGTGTGATGAGTGAACATATCAAGCAATTATGGCGACAAGCCCATATATGGAGACAAGCCTAAATAATTAGCAATCGAAACCAACATGATGTTTATTCCCCAAACCACATCATCATAGTTCAATACTAGTACCCCCTCAAACATTCATCACAATCGTTTCAGAGGGACCCCTAAACATGCCCAATACACCTCATTATTTATAACTAATTACACATTTCTATCAAAGTCTCAAAAACTAAATCGTAGCCTACCTCGGGGCCGAACATGAGTGCTACATGATCAAGTCTCAGTGATAGCCTTGCTCTTCCTTCGTGCCTCGTGGTGTTCAAAGTCTATCCACGCATATACACTATTCGTTAATTATAAAGCTTACGCAACATACAAAGATATAAACCTTTCAAATAAATTTAAAATACAAACCCGGGCTCACGTCACCAAGACTCAAATTTTAATACCCGAAATTCACAAATACTTACTAAGTAGTCGTATCCTTAAGTTAATTGAAAAATTACACACATTTGAACCCTCAATTGAACAATATTCAAAATCCCCAAATTGAAACCCTAGAAATTTCTGCCAATTGAAAATAGGCTTTTATTCTTAAATTAAGGCTTACAATATGATAATATAACATATTCCAACACTAATTTATGATATTAACACAATTTAATCTATAAACGTCCATTAAAATTAATAACTTAACTCTCTTATTCACATAAGAACTTGAAAATCCTTTCTTCCCCAACTTAATAACACAATATATCACAATTAATGAACTTAAAACACAAACTTAAGTCATAAAAGAAAGGATCGCTTACCCCAAGGATGAAATTGCTCCTAGGATTCTGAAAATACTCAATGGCAGCTCTAATCTCGAGGTTTTCTATTTTGTGAAATAAAATTATGACCTAAAGAATTTATATAACACTTGATACAGTACTTCTGCCCCAGTAGAATTGACTCTGCTGGAGTGGATCGGTTGTGGCGAACCGAACCCCCGCTGAGGCAGTGTAACTTGACACCTCGCCTCAGCGCCACGACGAACAAGACTCTGCAGGAGCAGACTTGCCCCTGCGGACAGACCCTCCGCCAAAGCGGAAACCCAATACTTCCCAACTCTCACTTCGGTGAGCTAACCTTCCACCGAGGTGAACATGCCGGAGCAGGAACAGGTATCACCGAGGCAGACACCAAACACCAGAACATGGGAAAACAGCTCAAACTTCTATCAAACACCCGAAATACTCCTGAGACCCTCCGACACAAACCAGACATGCTCTTCTAAGGTAAACAGTGTTACGAACTCGGCCGTACCCTCAGATTTCATATTGAACTGAGCTAAGGCATACTTTCTAAAGAATCATCCGGGAAAATCAAATATTCAAACTTTACAAATAAAGCCACAAAACACATATGATTGCCTCGGAAAGCAAACCAATGACTCGACTAAGTCATAAATGACCCTCCAAAACTTGCGAAAGTGACAGGACCCGGAAACGAACACATCTAGCCAAAAATCAACTTTGAGTCAAACAAATCAACTCTAAATTTCTAGTTTTGGGTTTTACAGTCAAATCTTATATAAATAGACCTCGGGATCTGTTTCACCCATCCCCGCGCATCACAAACCCTGCATAGAGTCTATAGAAAGGGTCAAACAAGCACATAAGGGTCTTTAGCTAAAAACGACCAGACGGGTCATTACAATTTTCATCAATTTCTAAATGTAAATAAATGTTTTCAACAAGTCCCTTTGCACCTCTTAATTTTAAAGACATGTTGAGCATACAAGCAATTAAATAAACTTTGGGAATAGGAAAAAAGTAGTTTTTAAATTTCAAATCATTTCAACGGCTTTCATATTTTTTAAATTCTCTATACATTGCAAATAGTTTTGAAAGTCCACAAATATAAGATAACATATGTGAAATAGTGGGATAATATATTCTGAAAATTTATTTTATTGCAATATAATTTTTTTGTAAAAAAAATAATAAGCTCTTCAATATCATTCCAATCTTGATCTACTATTTGATCAGCGAAAACATAATGATGTTCATTAAAATCATATTGAAGGGTTAGGGAATCGGCAGTTCATAGAGTTAGGGAAATTGTGTTACAGTTACATATTAGAGGTCAATATACTTGTAAATGGAGTAGTCTACTTAACTGTCTACAAAAGTACATTGTTTAGGCTGCTAATTGTAATTTTCTAGCTTAGATTAGGATTTCCGGATCTGATTCTATAGTCCAAAGTGAATCAGTGGTGTATTACATGTTATTACTTGATTAAATAAAAAAAAATCTCTTTGACCAAAAAAAAAACTATTAGCATTTCATATAAAGAATTTCACCTAGTACAAACTTCTTTCGGAACTTTTCTAACACAATTTTTGTTCAACACAATATTTTTTAAACATTAATTCTACTTGACTTATGAGTGCTAAAAATATATTGACAAGCATGTCGTAGTTTTTTATGAGAACCACTAAATAAATCAAGACTATCTTTTACAACTAAATTTAAAACATGCCATGCACATCTAGTATGAAAAATATGGGGGTTAATTAGGAAAATTTTGTTAGCCAACATTTCAAAACACTTAGTCATGGAAGATGCATTATCAAATGTGACAGTTAAAACTTTGTCAAGAAAACCATATAATTGCAAAACATCTTGAACATTTGTTCTTATATAAGAACCTGTTTTTTCTCATATAATGCGCAAAACCGGAGTTAGAAGAAAAACTAAAAGGCAAGTCACAGACCGTGATTATTTTAGCTAGTTCTTCACGATCTATATCATTATTATAATTAATTTATTGTGACAATGGGGTTAAAAGGATTTAAAGTTTGTTGGACCATATTAAATCCCCCAGCGGATCCAGTAGGAGATAAACTAGTAGCGTCGTTGCTAGGATCCGGGTCAAGTCCAACTTCTATTTGAGCATCCAAGTATGATTTTTCAACACATTTTTTCAAGTGTCTTCCAAAACCCCTTGTCCCACCTGCCCCACCACCGGATCCGTATTTAGTTACTTGTTTACATTTGTTACAAATAACAGAAGTTTTATCTTCACTAAGAGTCATTAATCACCATACAATACTAGTTCTAGGACATTTATATTAAGTAAGTCTCTTATTAAGAGTGTCAATTGGGTCGGGTTAGCACGGTCTTGGTCTAGTCCCGGACCAGGCTTAGGGAGGGGGACAGATATAGGGGGTTAGGGGGTAAGGGGATGAGGCAAGACCCGGAAATAAGCCCGATCCCGTCCCGCTCTGACCCGGTCCCGTTTCAATCTAAGTCGAGATTTTTTTAAATCCATCCATTGGAGGTGGGGTTCCTAATGGTCCAATTTGATCCAAACAGTTATTTACCCATTCTTTACCCCTCCCCCGCTCCAATTTTTTTATTTAACTCCAAACTTTAATTATATTTTGGACCTATTTCTAAACTATAAATATCCCTCCACCCTTATTTATCTTCAGAGGGGCATATTTCGTTAGGCCCCATTGGGTTAGGTCAGAGATAGATGCTAAAATTATAAATGATCAGGTAAGATTGTGGGTCAACAATCTCCACTCCGGAAGGTGGGGAAAGATATAGACAAATATGTATCATGTCCTATGAGCATAAATTCATATTCAATATATTTCATGTGTTTCTTGTTTATTCTTCATGATTTCAGTTTCAGCTTTAGTGTCTGTATATTTTCAATATACTTGTAATGTTTAATTGCTTTTATGCATTATCAGGGATTTCTAAGACTGTAACGACCCAATCGGTCATTTTGAGAACGGATGCTCTGTTTTGCATGTCGTCTATTCTAGAAGCTCCGTAATAGTATTTTAACTTGCTTGCAAAGTTAAAGTCAAACAGATATCATTTGGTTCATGTTGGGAGAAGATTTTATTTTGGAAATCCAAGTATTTAATTATTTGGATTAATTGTTCGTATTGGGAAAACGTGTTCTGATTGGCGATCTCACTCAAGTGGTTGTGATGAATGCTTGAGTGGGTACCGGTGTTGAACTGTGATGATGGATGATTTGTGGAATCAGTCTTAAGCTGATTCCGACTACTGTTGATTGGGCTTGTCGCCATTATTTGGGCTCATCACCATATTTTCTTTTTTCGTATTTATTTATCATACTTGCTTTGATATGATATCCTGATTGTACTTGGATTACGTGTTATTGAGTTCTGAAAGCATGTGATATTCATCTCTTATACTTGGTTGCATCTCAGACACTCTGATTTCTTACATTGTATTGTCATTTGCATTCATATACTCATGTCCTGATGTACTGATATGAGAGTGGTATGAGAATGATTTGGGTCCAAGAGATCGGGAAGGTAAGAAAACTTATGAGATTATTGTCAACATTGATATGATGATGATACATGGGGGAACGGATTGCACGCCTACAACAGTTATTATTCAGCTAAGGGTAGGGCTCAATCGAAAAATTTCAGATGAAGTATATAGGCTTCAAGGGTCCCCCATAGGTGTGCAGTTCATAGAATTTAAACTCATATATACTAGATGATAAAGGTACCTGGCATATGCATTGCATTCATATCATACATATCTAATTTCTTTGATTATCTGTTGGTGGATTAAGTATTGGATTGGTCATTAATAACTTGGTTGAATTCATGGATAAAGAAGGATTGTTAATTGTTCATTGATACTTGGAATACTGTTATTTAACTCTTCTAAAACCAGGTGACTTATGTGATTATGAAATCTTATATGAACAAGGTGATCTATTGATTTTTGCACCATTCTGTGGACAACGTGACTTATTTGGGTATATTGAATTGTCTAGTATAGTATTATTTGGTGTCAAGTTGATATTTATTTCTTTTTGCGTATCTTCCGTCGTTGTCGGCCTATGATGCCTACAGAGGTACGTTGTGTACTTATTCTTTGCTTGTTGCATTCTTTTTGGATGCATATACAGATCTTTCTACCAGTTCGCGACCCCTAGTGTGAGTCCAAGTGGGCAGACTTTCAGTATTCAGGGTGAGGATGCTACCTCTGGCATGCCTTGGATGCTCTATCTCTTATTCTGTCATTTATTTTGATTCGAGAGACATATCCAGACACTTAGACTATGATATTCAGTGTTTGGCTTAAGTTGCCTTTATTTCAGACTTGTATCCAATTTTAGAGCTTTTGTATTACTGACTAGATCTTTGGGGGTTGTATTATGATTCTCAGACTTATGTTTTTTTGCATTTTATATCATGATCGATAGTTATTTAAGTATTTCGTTATCTTTCCACATTTATTTCTTATATCATGTGAATAATTTGGGAGTGGTTCGCCTACCGATGGGGAAAGTGTAGGTGTCACCACGATTCCTAAAAAGGGTTGTGACATATACTATTCTTATGACTTGTCAAACCATTAGCTAAATAGTTATTCTATCTCATTAGACCTTATTCTTGTGCTGAGGCATATCACTTCAAACTTGTCGAGTTTACGACTATTATCACATTCGTTATGTATCCTACATGGCTTTCTCTTTAGGGTACCACTAACCCTAGGTAGTTCATTCTATCTCATTACTCATACTTATGATCTATAACCTTTCAAGTCACCTCATTACAATCCATCTTAGGTGAAACATTCTAACCTTATGTCATACTTTGAAACTTTTATCTATCTACTATCGATTCATCTTTGGGACAATACTATGTCTCAATAACAGTATTTCATAATATCCAACAAAATTCGTCTTATGGGAGGTATTCTAATCCCATGGCATACTCGCAATCCTTTCTCATTGAACCATTACTGCAATCGTAGATTATACTCTTAAACGCCATTCTCTTATCGTTTATCACTCGATTTGATTATTCTGCTATCATGGCGGCATTCTAACTCTTTTAAGTTCTTCTAATCTTAAACACCTATGATTTCCTTCGGGCTATACCACCCTCTCTATATCTATATTAAACTCACTGGTTTTGATAGGCTTAATCCCAAGGTCTTACCTATCCACGTCACTTCCTTACTTACTTTCTCTTACCTTTACTTCTATCCATCTGAATCCTTATCGCACTACCATACTTTGTCTTAAGACCTACACCTATTCTATTCATACTATTTGTAACATTCCACTTAACTTGCTAGCATCATAGACTTTCTTACACTATTCTAAAATGTTTAAACGAGACATTATACTGCTTCTAACTTCTTCTTCCTCTCATAGGCCTTTTGGCCTTTGGAACCCATACACTAGGCATTATGTTAATAATGGTGTCACTATAATTTCCGTATACTGAATCATGACGCTTTTGGCCCTCTATATGAAGTTGGGACTATTCACAATCTCCTGTACTTAGGTATCTCGTACCATCTTCACTTCTACCTCATAAACATCTAACCTTGTACTTTATATTACAATAATTTCATAACTTCTCCCCTTCAATTGTCTTACCCTTTTGGCTGGTCGTAGCTTTTCTGGTCATCGACATCTGTGTACAACATTAAACATGAGTTCTTATGACTAAGCTCTATAGCACAACCTGGAATCCGAAAGAAGGGTAACCAATCCCAAATCCCCTGTAGCCTCTTATTTCTGAATGTGTTGCACAACACATTCATAAACAAGACTCTACTATACATGGTTTTGTAGACTCCCGCAGACCTGCTCTGATACCGCTTGTCACACCCCAACCTAGGTGAAGTGGACAAGCACCTAATGCCTTACGTACGTAAGTGACCCATCTTATAAAACCATTAAACTTATTGCATTTACATACCTGCAAGCAGAAAATTCCAACAACATATATAATATATCATCTGCATGGTCCTATAAGGCCTCGACATGTACATACATTGTAACAACATACTAAACATGACCACAGACATACATACATATACAAAAGCCTCTAAGAACCTCTGACTGACATAACATAGTTAGAACAGGACCCCGACCTTCCCATCACAACTATAAATAACTCAAAGTACTCAAAACTCTGGACTTGGCAACTCCGAATGACATGGAGTTTACCAATCAACTGAACTCTGAAGTACCTACTATGAAGGCCTATCTAGGTGTCTCTTAGAACCTGCACGCATGAAATACAGCAACCCTAACAAAGGGATGTCAATACGAATAGTGTACTAAATATGTAAGGAAATTGATTAATAAGATAATTTAATTACATCTCGATTTCAAAGAATGTTTTTGAATCAAGAGAATTTTACATGATTTAAATTTCTTAATTTCTAATTAGTATCAAATTTAAGCTCAAAATGAAGCCTTTAATCTAATTAGGCTATTTTTAAAATTACTTGGTCATTTTTTAATTTTAAAAATGGTCACATTTGTAAAATGTGGCCATTATTTATCTAAACCTTTGCAAAATCGTTTGGGCCCCTGCCTATTTTCATTTAAATTGGCCGAGCCCAGGCCAGGAGGTCGAAGACTCGGCTCATGTCATAACATTAACCAGACCAAGGCATCATTTGCCTTCCACTTTTACAATTTTTGGGGCTTTCCCAAACCCTTGACGCCACAAAGGTCATTGTATCTAATGCCATTTTTAGCAAAGGAGCAGGTACGACTCCTTTTTTGCAGTGTGTCTGTTTACTTCGGGCAAGGGCATTAATGGACCTTGCTCTTATCTAACCAGAGGTCGCAGAGGTGCTACCACCACCCTACCAAGGTGAGGCTACCCCTCCCACGCATCTGCAAATTCTTAATTGATTCTTGCCATACGATTTCAAACTATGCATTTCGATTGGTAGAGAACTTTAGAGGGAAATTTTCACCCCAATTCTTATTCTCCCGCTTTGATTTGTTTGGGTTTGCTAGGGTTTTGACGATCCTATACCTTTTTCCTTTATTTTAATGGTCCCAACTTGAATCTTTGGCTTTTATAATTTTAAGAGTTATTTTCAAGTTAAAATAGGCCAAGTTTAGATTCATTGGGATCCAAGCCCTTTGGTGGAATCCAACTTTGATTTAATTGGTCATTCCAATCTAAAATCCTTTCATTTTTGTGTGATTTATGAGTGTTTGAGGTTTGGAGTTGAAGAACAAGCCCTCTTCAACCCTTAGGTTGCCTCCACACGAGGTAATTCGAATTTCTTGTAGTTTTCTTGTTTAATTTCATTATGTTTAGGTTAATGTGAGATATTACAGTATGTTATGTGTTATTCTAAAGTATTATGATTGTTGTGAACTGTTTTGAAGCTATGATAGTTATTTTAGAAGCATGTGTAGTCCATAGAGAGCATGATTAAGTTACTTTAATGTCATATTATGTTGATTACATCACTTATTACTGATTTAAACCCAAATCTGAAAACTGATGGTGCTTTAAAGGGTCACCTAGAGACTGTTTAGGTTAAATTGGGGGTTGAATAGGTCTAAGGTGATATGTTCTAGTATAATGTTGGAAATGAAGTTATTTGAACCTATGGGTCCTATCACATAGGATTAATTTCAGTTTTCTTGATTCAAGATCATGATTGTTATTGCTTCTGTTTATCCTTGGTTGAAATGTGTGATATATGTGAGATGTGATGGTTGTGAGTTATGAATATCATCCAAACTCTTCTTCTTAAAACAATTTTCAGTCTACTTTATTGATCTGTGGGTATATTGGGAGGTGTTGGGACTGATATCTAAAAGCTTAGTTGATTGTAGGGGTGGCCAACGGGACGGGTAGGTGGCGGGGTGGGTTCCGACGGGATGGGACAGGGGGTAAGGTGGGACCGGTACCCGGCGGGATTGGCGGGTTCTGTCGATGTCCCGTCCCGATCCCAGTCCCGTCGAAAAAAGGGACCGGTATTATCAGGGTCGGGGCGGGACTGGGTCGGGTCAGGATCGGGTTTTACCATTTTTTTTCCACTTAATTTAAAAAAATAACATATATATAAAGTATAAACACCTCAATAATTGAACAAGATAGTGTAATAAAAATATCCCAAGGCTGTTTTTGTGCCTCTTATATTATTTAATAGAAATATGATTTTTTTGTTATACAATTGTCAAAATTGCAACTTTGTGGTGTTGAAAGTTGCAAATAACATAGTAAAATTGCAATTAAAAAATTACATATTTAAAAACACCTTTTCTAGTTTCTTTATATTGTTTTGTGGTTCTACGGTTGGAATTGGTATTTGTTGGTCAAATTGCTCGACGTCGCTTCGACCACCTCCGTCAGATAAGATGTCGTTGTAGTTTTCATCTTCTTCTTCGTTGATCTCCGGTTGACCGCACCTTCTTCCCTTCGCTCGTATCCAATCTCTGAATAATACTGCAATCTCCAAGTTGTCTTCCGCTAATGAGTGTCTGTGCTCTCCTATTTGAAATCTGCTGACAGAAAATGCACTTTCAGACGCTGTTGATGACACTTGAATGTTCAACACATCTCAGGCCATCTTTGACAGTGTCGAAAATGTCTTCTCATTCTCCCTCTAATATTTCAGCAAGTCTCCACGTCCTTCTTCATTGAGAATTGCTTGGTACGGTTGAACACCCTGCAAAACAAAAACATCAAACTAGCTAACTTGGTTAGTAGTGTTACTACTATACATTCTATGTCTAAGGCTTTCAATACTAGTCGCAGAAATGGCATGTCTTTTTTGAGGTTGTGTTGAAGAAGAATATGGTATGGAAGTCGGTTGGTTGCTAGCACTTTCTTGTTGGTAATGCCTATATACTTTTTTGCATTCATCTTGTTTGCTAGACAACACTTCTTCTTTAGTTTGTTCAATAGGTGGTGGGTCATTTGGATTTTTGGGAGTTGGAGGTGGTAGTACTGCTATACAATCATAAATAGTTTCAATAAGTGTTTTACAACCGTCTATTTTAATAGTCGGATTTAATACAACACAATAATATAAATAGTGGGAATAGGAATAAAATATTTTTTAAATTTGATAAACATTTTTAATAGGTACCTTATAAGCTGGGGTTTTCATATATTCACTAAGTAATAAAAATATTAGAGCTATGTAAAATAACATAGTTGAAATAGTGGGATAATATATACCGGAAAATTCTTTTGTTACTTGAAAAAATTTCTCTAGAAATACAATAAGTTTTGAAATTTTTTCTCAATCGTTATCTACAACCATATCAGTTGGAGTTCGATTATGGGCATTAAAAAAAAGTTATAGGTCTTCTATAATCATAAGCAACAAGTAGTTGCTCGTATAAAGAATTCCACCTAGTGTCTACTTCTTCGAGAATTTTTCTATAAGGTAGTCCGCAATCGTGACATGTTTTTTTATATTCTTTTTTTCATTGTATTCTATTACTTCTAAAAAATAAAGTTTATAGCAAATTGTATTTTATTAAGAATTTCTTCAAACAGTGTTAGACCATCCTTTACAACTAAGTTATAAATATGGCATGCACATTTTATATGAAAATGATTTGGAAAAGATTGAGTTAAAAGATCTTTTAAAAGTCTAATAGAATAATTATTAGAAGAAGCATTATCCAATGTAATAGTCATAATTTTATCAGTTATGCCATAATAATCACAAACTGAATGAATATTTTCTGCAATAAAACTACTAGTGTGCCTATAGTCTATATATATATACGCTAAAATACGTTTTTGCATAGTCCATTTATAATCAATCCAATGACATGTTACCGTTAAATAATCATGATCGTTAGTACTACGACCTATATTAGACGTGATAGATACTTTACCAGGAAAATGATATAAGGAATAACGTAAATATTGTTGATATTCATGTGCAAATTTAAATACATATTTCCTAACAGTTGATCTAGGAAAACCGTTAAAATCAAGATTATACATATCTCTAATATAATGAATAAAACCAGGAGAGGAAGAAAATGAAAAAGGCAAACCCTCCACAATAACTAATTTTTCTATTGCTTCCCTATCTCTATGTTTATTGTATTTAGGGCCTACAATTTCCCCCATCATAGGGTTAATTTGACCCTGTACTTAGTCCGGGACAGTATGTGAACCTTGTCCCGACTGAGAGGGCATTGGCGCACTCGATTTTTTAGCCAGGTGTTGGTTCCACCTAGCTTGGTGAAAGTTTTGTACTTGTCTCAATAAACCTCCCGTCCCACCCTGACCTTTTCCCATTTTAAATTTAAAAACATTTTTACAAATTAGACATCTAACTACTTGATTCTCTTCGTCCCTATCAAAAAATTTCCATGCATCCGATTTTAATTTTCATTTTGTTAGGTCTCATCTCATACTAGGGGGAATAGGAGGCGTTCCAGTGGGTGTGTCATCTAGATTAATGGGTGTGTCATCTAGATTAAAGGGTGTGTCATCTTGATTATCTTCTAAATTAAAGTATTGTTGAGTTCCAGAAAATATCTCCTCGTCTAAATCTAATGGTATGTCAGGAAAAAATTCAGTATCAACCAAATCATCATGTCTAGGAATAGGATGACCAGAAGAAGTACCCCTGCCCTCGTTACCCTACTAGAAGAAGCCTTACCCTTACCCTTAAACATACCTCTAATTCCTTCCATTTTAATTATATGCTAACAAATAATTAAAGATAATAAAATTAAGTGTGCTAATTAAAATAAAGAAACAATAATAATTTAATGAAGGAACGAATGTACCAAACGCCGACGTAACGTCGACGTGTAATCGAGAGGTTGAAATTTGAAACATTGCTCGATGGATAATCCTCAAGCTAGTTGGCAACTTCACTCCCAAATGAATAAATAAAATTGAATATTTAGTAGACAATGTAGACTTATAGAGAGATATATTGAGAGATTAGAGAGATTATAGAAAGATTTGTGAGAAAGATGAAGAGAAAATGAGGTATTTATAGTTGGAAAATTGGGTTAAAGTGTAAATATAATAACTTAGGGGTTAAAAATAAATATTAAGAGTGTAAGGGGTTAGGGGAGGGAGAGGCCAAAAATGGTCGTTGCATAACGGCCAAATTATAAAATGGTCGTTGTGCAACGGTTATTTTGTGCAAAGGGGAGGTTTTGGGCGGGACGTAGGGCGGGACCGGGGCGGGCCCTGACAGGACGAGCCCAGGTCCAGTCCCAGTTTGAATCCCGTTACCAATTTTTTTTAAGCGGGGTAGGGGCGGGGACGGGTCTGGATCGGGCCGACCCGCCCCGTTGGCCAGCCTTAGTTGCTTGTGTTCATTATAGGCCAATATTATTAATTGTTTGTCCTGTCTTTGGATGTGACCTAAGTGTAAATGGCCTTACGGGTCTTTAGTTTGTGTTCATAAAATCTGCTAGGTCTGGTTAGTATTTGCTAGTTTAAATCATGACAACATGTTGTTTGAAATATGTGGTTTGGGTGTAACTATGTAAGAATCATGCCTTGAATAACCTTTTACATGTCCTACATGACGTTGCCTATTTGTTTGTGCAGTTCTTAAGATGTGTCATCTATCTTATGCATCAATACATCCATGTCTAATACTAAGTGAATGTTATGCTGATCTTGTGTTTTCAATTAACCAAGCTGTCACGAATACTTAACAAAAGACTTTTTGCATTTCCTCATACGTCTCATGTTACTATTGCCCATCTATAAGCTCATGCACCTAGTTTAAATAAATGTTTAGGTAAAGAACAAAGGCCCAGAATCAATGTTCTAGTTATCATATGTTACTAACAGTTTTTAAGGATAGGATTAAGCTAATTCCATAATGTTAATTTAGAGAATTGATTCAAAAGGTTCCTCTAGACCTCTGAATGTTAGTTACGTCCAAATGCCCTATTTATTTGCATCTGTATTGGTGTTTATTTACATCTGAATTAGTTAAGATTATCAATGTATTAGAAGGAGTTGGAGTTTTACTGTTAATCTGTATTTGTGTGTTCCTACAGTATGGTGTATGTCTTAGGACTTGATGTTTGATAATCTGCATGAACTAGAATTTGCATCTATGTCTTTTGTTGTATTCTCAATCCATGATAAAACTAGCAACACTAAGTGTGTATCAACAAAATGCCTACTTCCATTCCTATATGAATCTATTATTTTATTAAACTTGTAGCTCTTATACGATCAATATGTGTTTGTTGTGTTGGATATCATGTGTGTAAGTCATTAGTGTCAAAGATAAGGTCTGATGGTTTTGGCTAAGTATCTTACTTTACCTAGCCCCTGCATGTTTTGTTTGTAGCCATTTGACAGCCTTAGATAAACTAGATTAGATATATCTGTATTTATTATGCCTATGTTTGTTAAAACAAGACTGAATGATTTGAAATTATGAGCCATGCTTTTGTGTCATTTGTAGTGCTTGTTAGAAAACATATAGACTGTTAGTTTGGCCATAGCCTTAAAAATTGAATAGAATCCTAGGTTCAGATGTTTCCCTCAGTTGGTTAATTCTAGGTCAGTTATTAGCCTTGACTAATACTTGATAAAGTTGCTAATTTAGCTAGGATGGATCCCTGCTTCACTGTCTGAACCTGACAGATAATATGAACTTGTCTAGACTAGTTTAAAATAAACCCAGAAGGATGATATAGTTGACATAGTTATCATGCTTAAATGTAACGACTTGTTTGGTTATTCCGCCCGATTTTCTATTACAACTCTTCTCCCAGCATTCATCGATGACATTTCTAGTAGAAATCTCGAGCGAAGTAACTCCTACGGTTGTGAAAGTTGAGTTATTAAAGTAGTGTGTTGCTGAAAAAGTTGATTCCTCCCCGGCAAAATCGTGTTCTCCCCAGCGGACAAGGGAAGTCCGCTCCGGCGAATCAATTTTTTCCCATGCACTGAGGCAACGTGTGTAGTACCTCTGCCTCAGCGGTTAATTTCTTCACCATAGTGCATCTGCTCCAGTGGAATCGAGTCTGCCGCGGCAAAAATGCCGGCATACTAGTATAAATATTAAATGCCCTAAAATCTATCTCACTTTTTAAAAATAGTGTGTACCTTGAAATTAAGGCCAAAATAATGGGTCTTCCTGCATTCTTGGCCTAAGAGTTCCTCATGAATCGTAATCTTTTCCTCCTCTTGTTATGTTTCTTTAATATTCTAGTGTTTGGGGGTAAAAGCTTGAAAAGGAGCACAGACTCTTTAATGGTTGGAATCTTAAAATGTTGGTTTTGTGATGTAAATGAGTAGGTAAAGGTTCTAAATAAGTTATTATGAAGATGAATGAGCAAGTTGTAAGGATTAATTATATTATAGAAAACATTCTCTTTAATTGGGAAAGAACCTAGGGTTGTAGATTGGGATTTTCTATGGAATTATGTAATTGAAGGCCTAGATGAAATTGTTTCCCAAATTAACTTTGAGTTATGCCTAGTAATCTTGTTTAAAACCTTTTTGAATAATAAAGTGTGAATTTTGACATCGTGGGCCCGGGATGGAGGTATAGATGTCTTATGTGTCAGTTGAGGACTAAGTCCTTGTGTGTTTGTCTTGATATTAATATGTAGAGTGAATGTTAGACTAAGTTCACTATGAGGAGTCCCAAAGAGTTAGAAGCGCACAGTGAAGATCGACTACTTGTGGCTCATGCTCGACATTGAGGTAGGCTACGATTTAGTTTTTTGAGACTTCGATAGAAGTATGTAATTAGTTATAAATATTGAGGGGTATTGGATGTGTTGGGGGTCCCACTCAGGCGGTTGTGATGAGCGTCTGAGTAGGAATCGGTGTTGAACTATGATGATGGGATGATTTAGGAAATTAGCCCTATGCTGGTTCTTATTGCTAATTATCTGGGCTTGTCATCATAGTTGCTTTACTTGTTTACTCATCACACATGCTTTCGACATGATATCTTGAATTGTACATGGATTTTGTACGTGTTGTGAACTCTTGAAAGCATGTGGTATTTCATCTCTTATTTGGTTGCATCTCATTATATCATGAATCATGCCTTATATATATGTCATTTGCATTCATACACTCGTGGTTCTGGTGATATGATATTGGAGTGGTATGATTATGTTGTGGGTCTAAGGGACCAAGAAATGGTAAGAATACTATTGTAATTATGGAAACACTGAGATGATAGTAATATGCGGGGATCGCAGTTGTATGCCTACAACATGATATTATTACAGCCAAGAGTTGGGCTCCGTGATCCAATGAGTTATTCCAGAGCGGATGGGTATATGGACTTTATGGGTCCCTCATGGGTCACTTTCATATGACATACCCTTGTGAAGTGTGTATATTGGTTGATGGAAAGGTACCTTGCATATGCGTTTTATCCTCATACATATACATATTCATGCATTGGTTCCTTGTGGTGTGGTTTGTGACTTGATTGGCAATTTGGACTAGGGATGATTTATTCAACTATGATGTCCTTGATTGAGATGAATATGTGAACGTATATGGTTGTCAGTCGGCTATCTCTGCGAAATTGTTGAGTGGTTACCCTCATGTATTGTTAGTCGACGTTTAACTTACATGTGTGGGTGTATTATAGACTTGTAATTGCTTGTTGGGGTATGTGTATCGCTTAGTGTGTCTAGCGTATATTTAGTGTTAAACCTGTAAGGGCAAGGGTTAATGAGCTATTTGTAATTTGGGATATGAGTCTAGTGTACTAAAAGAATGTTGTTTGTAAATAGAAATTGTCCACACGTAGGTTAACGACTAGAGGTGTTAACAATAATTAAAGTGTTACTTATCCTAACCAGTAGTTTGTGGATTGTCTAAGTAAATGGAATAATGAACCATGCATGTGATCTTACATGTTTTGTCAACCTAACGAATTGATGTTTAATATGATTCATGGCATTATTAGGCCTAGGTGTGAGGGTAGAGGATTACTGGAAGGTGAGAGTGTTGATGTGATTACGTGTTCCATGACTTGTCTGATGATTGATAGCTTGTTGTCTAGTACATTTAGAGTATGGAATCCTTATGTATTGACTTCTACGTGTCTAGTGTACTGTTATATGCTTAGGTTGATGGGTAATCTCTTTACTCTACTGTGTAAGCAATGTGATTTATTTGCCCTTTTGAATTGTTAGTGATAGGATTACGTGGTGTCAACTTGGTATTTATATCTTCTGTCGTTGTCGACCTATGATGTCTACGGGGGTACGTTGTGTACTCATGCTACACTTGCTGCATCTTTTCTGGATGCAGGTATTTGGTTTACAGATTGGAGTATGAGGAGCTGAGACACACTATCTGTAACACCCCGTACTTCTCATCATGTCTACGACTAAGTTGAAGTAGACGAAGTTACTTGAATATGAAAGAATGAGGTGATAGTGTTCAAGTGTATGTATTATGTTAAGCCTAGTTAAAATAAATGAGATTCATAAACGAATAAGATTTCAGACAAAGGTAGATGACCTACTAGTTTCACCTTTGTGTTTCACCTACATTCTTGGACATCCTATGTGCTTCATCTACTTTCTCACACGTTCTACTTGCTTACACGCCATATTTTCTTACACGTCCTACTTGTTTAACATCCTACTTATTAAACGAGGATGACGCACATGTTTAGAGATAATTAGTAAACTACTTGCTCAAGTAAGTGACAAGTATGTGACCCATCTACTTGAAATAAGAGGCCCAAATTAAAGTGCATAAGTGGCCCAATCTGAAAGGATAAAGTGAGGCTCATTAGGGGCAAAGGTAAGGTCGGCCATAGTGGTGTTTTAAGACCAAAATCTGGTCATTTATCAATATCCTCATAAGAAAATACATTCAGAAACTCATCTCTCTCTCCCAGCACAACCAGCCTGATGTCCAATAAGTCATAAAATGAGCATGTCGCTCATTAGCTAGTTTGTAAGTTGAGATTGATTGATGTAGTTGAGTTACTAGCTGTGTAGTATAGTATATTGGGATTATTTTGGTGTGTGCAGGTGCTGGAAGTATTAGCATGTTGTATATAAGTTAATTTGATGATTTAAATATGCTTAGAAGTACAAGTTGTAAGTTGAATGACTAGATAATGTGGTTGAAGTGTTGATTGTGCTATATAGTGTGTTGGAACTGGTTTAGTGGTAAAGTTGGGTTATTTTGTTATGAAATTTAGAGCGTCCAAGTGTAGTAGTTCCATGTATCAAGTGTCTTAAATCTCTTAAGTAAAGCTATGGGTCTGTAATTTGTTGTTATTCAAGTGTCTACTCCCAAGACTCGAGTTCTCAGTTGCTATGGTGGGATTGGAATTCCCCTTAAGTATGATGACGTTCCTAGCACACAAAGTGAAATGAAAGAGATGTTATGTGCTCACACGTGGTCGTTACTCAAGTGTATTCGTCTAATAAATTATGTTACGAGCTGCCGCAAAGAGGATAGAATTTCCCCTTAGGTAGGACCACACTAGTAGCCTATAGAGTATGATTCTAAAACATAATTCTAAAGGTGCTCTATGTATGCATTTAGCAATTTCATGTACTCCTTGTTTGGTGCCGCCTCCATAATATGAGTATCATATATCTATTAGAAGTCTTGTACTCTTCTTTGAAAGTGTATACGAGCCACAGCAGCTCCCTCGTGAGACTCCCGATAGCATAGCAACGGTTAGTAAGAGTTGCTCCACTCATATGTTTAATAGAATCATAGATGTCCAAATTGGTATTTCCCCCAACGAGTTGAATTTATAAGTGTATTAGTAGCCACGTTTTCCTATGAGAGAGTAAGTATGAACTATAGTGGCACCCTTAAAAGAACTCCCGTAGTGTGACAACTATTTGATGACAAAAGGGGAGCCTTGCATGTTGATAGTTGTTGTCTGTTATAGTGACCAGTAGCAACTAGTCAAAAAGATTTACTAGTTCATGACTACTAGTTTACAATAAGATAGGAACCTTACTTATTAACGAAGGTGATAGCCTATAAGTATAAACGAAGAAGTTACAATAGGTTGTCTAGGATAACTATGTTTAGAATGACTATAAGACGACTCTCAGATAATAGTTGGAGGATCATAGATCTAAGGTTAAGGTATGATAGGTACGGGACTACACCATGTTGCCTAATGTACACGATATCTCACGGCTAATGTCTACGTAAATGTTGTGGGGGGTGTAGAGCATAAGGTAAGATGAATCACGTAAGTAGTTTCAGATATTCGTCGATGGTTTATAGGTCCTAATGAAGATGAATCATATGGATTGGTTCTAGATTATTTTTTATGGATTATAGTTCATTAATTAAGATGAATGATATCAATAATATCTAAATAACCATTATCGAATTATAGTATCTTACTTAAGAAAGATTAAGTGTTGGCTTCCAGAATATCACTAATGGATGATAGATTAGTACTTACGATGAATTATATGATAGCTTTTAGGTGATCATTAATGGTTTAGAGATTGTCACATGAGGTGAACTAAGTTGATATAAACGTTATAGCTTTCTTGAGGATAAGACAGCATAGGGAGTTAGATTACAGGCTTGGGAAAAACCCAATAAGGATTATAGTAAAGAGAGTGCATATGTCCATCTCGCATTTACCGAGATAAAGTCCTATCAAATGAAACGAATATAAACGAACAATATCCATAACGGCTCCACTCTTAGATATGTTAGAGGCTGATATTCTTGACTTCTATATGATGATAGTGATCTTATCTTATGGCTTGTTGATTCATCAAAGTGAGTCATGTTGATGATGTTAGTTCCATAATGTTAATCGAAGGGGCAACAACTTTACGTCACTTCGATAGACTCAAAGTGTCTTAGTATCATTCATGCATTATATACATGTATATACCATGACCTCATAGGCGTTATATACGCGTATGCTATATGATATGTATATAGGGTATGGGAAAGGTTATGGCGTTATATACGCACCACCACCTGATCAGCTGGTTATATGATGATGATTATGCCCACAGAGGTTGTTAAGGTAAGGAAGATGCCCAATGAGGCCAATGGCGTTATATACACATATATATGTATGATGGCGTTATATATGAATATACAGTATGCATGTGCATATCATTCAGTGGCAATTCAGAGTTTCAGGTTGATTCTTCCCTATCTCTTCTTACACTTGATGTTCTTTCATATGATTATTTCAGTCTGCCTTACATATTCGGTATAATCTTTCTGTAGTGATGTCCCTTTTGTCGGGGGCGTTGCATTTGCTATATTTCACATTGCAGGTCCAATTGTACAGGTTGGCAGACTGATTTGCTAGATAGTGCAGATCATCAGCGAAAGAGTTGCAAGCTCCAATTTCACTTGGAGTCGAGTCAGGTCTAGTAATTTCATTGATGTTAGAGATTATGGATAGTTTTGGGCCCTTTCCCAGCACTTGTATTAGTCATTCAATAATAGGTACTCATAAAGGCTTCATAGACAGAGTCAGTGGGTTATTTTATATTCAATTGCATACCATGGGCCAGTGGCCACGTTCATGTACAAAAGAATTTTTGTTCACAGAATTCATTTGTGTTACAAGTTATGTCATTTACTCTATTACAAGATCACAGTAGATGCATGTAGAGTATTGTCCGGCTCATTCAGACTTAGGGCGTGACACTATCTTATCTAGTGACCTTGGTTTCTATCTTATGTAACGGTTTCCCTTCTTCGAACAACATTGTATTTTTTGCTTCAGACATTGTATTCTAGAGTTCTTGTATAAGTCAGACCAAGTTCTGGGGATAAAGGATTGTTTTACGAATTCATTGTTCTTTGATTTAATAAAATTCTCCATTATTGTAACTTGATTTTCTTCCGCATTTATTTTTAAACCCTTTTAAAAGTTGTTTTGGGAAATTGGTTCACCTATCGGGGGGATTGTGTAGGTACCACCACGACGCCCGTGATTTGGGTCTTGACAAAGTTGTTATCAGATCCCTAGGTTCACCAGTCTCACGAATACAAGGACAGTGTGTAGTAGAGTCTCGCGGATTGGTATGATGACGTATGTATCCATCCTCTAGAGGCTATAAAGCATTTTTAGGAATTATTCCCTTCTTTCACTCCTATTGTCCCTATTCGTTTACAGTATATACCTCATTGATTCAAATTGGTATCTGATCATGTGTGGTAATTATGTTCGAAAGCTATCGCAAGGTTTTAAAGCTACAAAATCTGAATTATGTTCTGGTTTAGGGGTTCCGCCCTAGTGAAGGCATTTCCACAGCTGCAAGCCAGCGCCAGCGAATGGTGGACCGCAAGATCGAGTCCCTGTTGTGACACGGAGTCCGCCTCGGTGAAGTGTTGTCCGTCATAGAGAACCCGCGCCTGCATTAAATCGTTTGCCATAGCAAAATTCTATGCCTGATGAAGACCTGCTCCTGTAAGAAATTTTCCTACCGAGGCGAGTCCACCTCAGCGAATACCATCTCTGCCCCAGTGGAATCACTTGGCAGAAACTAGTGAGTTCTGCCTCTGTTTACCATTTTCACATGTTCATTGATAAACATATACCACTACCAATAAATCAGTGCAAAACAAACAATAATATTTTAGATAGCCAAAATATTCAAAATTCGATAATGCCAACCAAACAAAGACGAGAAACTAGGTACAAGTAATCCAAACATCCAAGCATTCACCAAACCAAAGCAACAGAAAATAAAACAAGCAAATCAAAAGCAAATATCCAAAACATCCAACAAACATCAGAAAAATAAATTGTTTGAAACAAGCCTAAAATGGGCTAACCACAAATACCAAGAATGGGCAAAATCCTGTCTCCTTGAGATGGCCAACTCATTACCTCCCTCAGGGATGTTGATGCTATCATTCGCCCTATGCATAAAGGAGTAATCCTCATCGTCATACATAACCTCCATGGGCAGGGGGTCCTCTTAATCTAACTGTTTGAACAAGCCCTTGATGTCTCTCCACACCTTCATGAGAAGTTTTCCCTGGGACTTGTTCCTTTTCTTCTTCTTTTTAAATTTCATACTGAGAGTACCATGGTCTGTGGCCAAACCCTTGTATGTCATCTCTAATGCACCAATCGAGGTCTGCAAGGCCTTATGCGACTCAAGATATTTTTTCATCTCCTAACGGGAGATATAGTTAACAGGGGCACCTGAAGAACTAGCCTCACCGTAAGGCCTAGGAAGTCCAGCCACCAAGTCCCTGATCTCCTAAAACTGTGAACCCATAGCACCAAGTGGCCCTTGTGGCTGCGACTACATGTGCGACTGCGACCCATCATCGGTACCCTCACTACTCACATTCAGGTCTACCCTCATCTTCTTACTCTTCACCAGTGTGCCCACCCTTAATACTCGCATAAGATGGAATACCCCATCAGGATATCTCCATCCATCATGAGGCTTAAACGTCGTGCCCGCTCTCCGGCATAACTCGATAATCAAATAAGGGAATTTTAGAGTTGACCCTCCCTCGGCCAAATAATCCTTCCACTCTAGAATGATATGATAGCCCACATTCACCGGGATATCATCAAGAATGCATGCTACCATGAGAGCGTGAATGTATGCATAGTCAGACTTGTTACTAGAGGGCCACACCCTACTAACAATGATACTCTGCCACCTTCTAGCCTTAGCCATGAAGTACTTATTTGTGATCCTCGATTTCTTATTGGCCCATGTGATCTTATTTTGTGCTCCTCCGCCACCAAATGTGCCACCAACCACTCTCCATTTCCACAATCTTCCTTGGCCATCATGAGCTCAGGTAGGTGGTTAGGCAACCCATAGAGATCATCAATTACTTCGGCCCCAATTGGTACCATCTTGCCTCAAATCTTTATCACCGGATTTGGCTCCGACAACCTTAGCTTCTTCAAGTTTGCATAAAACTCTCTTACCCAGTCCTCGTTGGCCTTGCAAGGTGGTGGAGCAACGCACATCCAGCATGTCTATGTTAGTTGGGAAGAAACTCTTCCAGACCGGTCAAGTCTATGCCTCTTTCTTTTAGAAACTTTTTGTTTCTCAAATCTTCAAAGTAACAGTTCCGGCAATCCTAAGACATGAACCAGAATGCATCGTAGTCACCTGTTGGCTCCTCATCAACAAGTCCGTGTTGTTTAGGTAGATTTTCCATTTGATTTTGATCTGTTACACCTGTAAATATCAAAGCTATGTTAGTTCGGTGTTAGGAGTATATGTGTCATGTTATTACGTACCTAACAAGCCTAAGAACCTGATAAATTTGACCCGAGTAGGTCTATGCAAAGCTACTGTTTTAGCACAGTTGTTGTGTTATTACCACTTTGGCGGAATGGCCTTCCGCTGGAGCGAATCCGCCCCAGTGAAGAATGTGTCCGCTCTGGCGGAAATACTGTGTCCCCCTCTATTCTGCTTCAGCGAGCCCCTATTGCTCCTTAGCAGATCCACTCCAGTAGAAAAGACGTTCGTCGTCCCAAATAACCCAGCCAGGAATTTCAGAAAAATCCACTCATTTTTCGATAGAAAACATACTCCTTTGGTTCGTGTGTGTGTTTACATGAAGCGTATAACCTTATTACGACCTTATTTTACCCGATCCGTAATTTTACCAACATGATAATCCCCACCCCAAAATGTTCAAGGTTTATGAAATTTCTACACCCACTACCATACTTCTACCCTAGTTATGACTCAATAATGCGTAATATGAAGTTCTGGAAACTTACCGTGGGAAGAACTTGAGTAGTGAGAGTTGAGGGGGAGTTTTGATGGCCTCGGGGTATGTGCCGCCATCAGATAGGCTCCGGCGAGTCGGAAAAGAAGTGGAGCAGTGGTATGGAAGAGTTATGGATGAGAGTAAAGGGTGTTTTTTATGTGGGTAAAGTTTATGTGAATGTTTCTGTAGGGTAGTGGGAATGGGGAGAGATGAAAGTGGGTTTGGGAGTTTTGGAAGTTCAAGAAGTGGAAGGGAAGTGGGGGACCGATCCGTTTTAGGGGTAATATTTTTTAACTCTGTGTGTTTCGCCCTGGCGAACCCCTATTCCGCCGCAGCGAGTCCGCATTAGAGGGCGAATGTTCCGCTCCAACGAAGTTTGTCTCTACCAAGATGTTTGCTTCGGTGAACCAAATTCCACGAGAGCGGAAGTGCCTCAGTGGAACACTCATCGGTCGCAGCGGAGTCCCTTGATTTTAGTTACAGTGTGCACGATATTATTCGAAAATGATATTTCTCTTCGCGAGTTTTGGTCCTATCTGTTTGTATGATATTCCCTTCTCAGACCTTATATAATTTCTGACCTCGGAGAACTCACTAACTATCGGAACAGACCCAAAGGGAGGAGTTTCCATACTTTTATTCCGAATATTAGCAAGATATGCCAAACAACCCTTATCTACCAACTTCCTAGCCTAGATAAATGAAATGATCTTCTTAGGAGCAAGGCTAGGAGCGCCCCTCTACTCTAACCTCGGAAGACTAGGCAGAGCTAAGGTGACTATCTTGGCATGACAGTTCAGAATCACATGGTATGGTGATAGCCAATCCACCTCCAGAATAATATCAAAGTCGACCATGTCTAGTATGACCAAGTCTACCCATGTATCATAACCCATAAAAGTAACCACACAAAGTTGATAGACTCGATCTATAACCACAGAATCACCAACCGATGTAGACACATGAATAGGGACATCAAGCATATCACACCATATGTCCAAATCAGCAGAAAAGTAAGAAGACACATATGAGAATGTAGACCCCGGATCAAATAACATTGAAGAAGATTGATGACAGACTGAGATGATACTTGTGATAACCGCATCTAATGCCTCAGGCTTATAAGTGAAAGAATAAAAATGAGTTCCTCCTCCATTGGACTGAGTACCCTGATGTCTGCATCGGTCGAAACGAGCTACATCTCTACTCGTCTGAGAACCACTTCGACTAGTCTGATGGCCATCACAGCCTAACTAGAAACCTTCTCGGCTAACCTGACCACCACCCCTAGATGAATGTGCTGGAGTCCTAAGTGCACGAGATGTACTTATTACCAATCTGGGGCACTCTCTCTTGAAATGTCTAATCTTTTCACAATTGTAACAAGTCCTGGCCGCTGAGGGCTGCTAAATAGAGATAGACGAATCTGAAACACCACAGTCAGAATATTGAGACTAAGAACCCCTCGAAGACTATCCCCCACTATAATTGCTCTGCCCCACAGAGACAACATCTGTAATCCGAAGGGCTGCCTGAATTGGTCAGCTCAACTACTGATATCTACTTTGTTGTCCTTAACCACGAGAATTAGACCCACTGAACTGTCCAATAGCCTAGCCCTCTTGTCGAGAACTAGCCTAGGCAATTTGCCCCTAACAGACTCCAAAATCCTTGCATGCTCGATCGTTGCCTTAAACGAAGCCCTAGAGGCCACAAACTGCAATGTAGCCAACTGAAAGGGAATATTCAACCCTCTCACAAAACATCTCTCTTTGTCGTTATAGGTAGCAACAGCGATGCATAGCGCGATAAGGCATGGAAGTGAGTCTTACAATCTGCAACTGTCAAACCCCACTACTCCAATCTCTGGAACATATCATGCTTGCCCAAACACAAGCTAAAAGGCACATATTTCTCTAAAAAAATGATAGAATCTATCTCAAGATAGTGGAGGTGACCCCGCTGGTCGACAATCAATATAAGCTCTCCACCATTATTTTGCATCTCCCAAGAGCTAAAGGGCCATGAAACAGACTATGTGCGACTCTATGATACCTAAGGTATGTAGCCTCTTATGGCTGCTCACAATAAACTCATACACATCCTCCTTAAGATGACCATAGAATATCGAAGGCTTCATGTTTGAAAAGTGCTCCCAAATCTTACGCTCATCGCATGTCATAGTTTTCCCTACAATCGATCGGGGACCACACACTGGAACCGAAACCTCGTCAATATGGGGTGCTGACATGGCAATTGGCTAAACCACGGGAGTATGATACTCGGGAGTCTGTCCCTCTAACAGATTGTAGGTAAAATAGTTTAATGGTTAATAAAGATAAAAATAAAATAAGAGAAAATAATTTCAAAGACTTACAATTTATTTCATAGCAAAACTTTGTACAAACATTTCAGAGAGTAGGCAGGAAAATTCTTAGTGGGGAATTTTTTTGATACCTCATCTGATACAATTTGAGAGCCTTTTATAAGCCTCAATAAATATTAAATCTTGTCTCTAGTTTACAGATGGATGGTCCTGGTCTATTTTCTTTTTGAAAAGTCAATTGGCTCTTGGTCGTTTCCTAGAGTTAACTCTAGCTTACACAAAATGTTTTCCAAGTGCCTCTTCGAAGAGTTATCTGTTTATAGATTCTTTTGTTGCTTTTCTGAGTCATCTATCTTTATTTCAAAAAATAGGATTGTGCTAATCCTTTTGGGTCCAACATGTCTCCGTTGTTAGGGTCGATGGTGTGAGAAGATGTCGTTTCAATAAATTCCATTATTTGGTTTTGATCAGAACTATCTTCTAGTTTTGATAAGGCTTCTAAGATTCTTCTTTTCATTTCTACTTTGGAGGCTGAGCTTTCTCCCTTAACTGACGAAGAAGTTGAAGTCTACTTTTCTTTTTTGGGCTTTTGAGTCCATACTTTAAATCTTATTGTCTTACTTAAATACCTGATGCGATACATCTCGTGGATATCAAAAGACCAATTTATTATATAAGATACTCTTTTATGAAAAATGAATTTGCATAATTTAATATGCTCTGGTAAAGTAAAATTTGGTGTTCCTCTTGGAATGTTTTGTATTGATTCTAAAAGCTTGGGGCTATCACCTGTAAATTTCCTCCAAATATGTTCCACCATTCGTAGAACTACCTGGGAATGACTTTGTCTTTTAATTTGTCTGAATACTTGATAAACCATGTATGGGTATAAGGTCGGACATATAGGAAGTTAAACCATGCCGCTTTATAATCATACCAATTAAAGATTTGAGGTTGATGCTCTCTTGACAATGGAATTGGTGTATGAAGCTGGTCTACATACCAGTTAAAAGGACTTAATATCATTTTTATAGTAAATTTTGAATATTCAATAGCTTCTAAGTTATTTTTAAAATAACGATGTTCGATTTCAACTGAGTCTGTGTCTGTTAAAATAAACTCATAGTATCTCCGACTTTTGAAGGGGTCTTCAGTATCGACGTACTGGAAATTAGTATAGCAAGGTTTTAGGAGTTCATCAACCTTGAAGTTTTCATGTTTTTTATCTAACGCCATGATGGGCAGTATTTGTGATTCCAAAAATTCCCATTTTGGAATTGAACTACTACTGGCTTGGGTGATCTTCTTCTGCTTTTGAGGAGTTGCTGGTTTTACTGCTTCTAAACAGGATTTCGGGGATCTCATAGCATAGCTATATTTGGTTTGGATTACTGTATTCTTGGATGTGGTGGTTTTAAATGGCCGGACTGTTGTTTTTTCTTAAATAGGCTCCTTTGTAGGAGAAGGAATGATTCCTTTGGGTAAAAAGGGAAATTCAACTAAAGCTGAATATTTGTTTATTAAATTGGGAGGATTATTGGATTTACTGGGTGATTGGAATTGGAAAGTTTGTTTCATACTTTTCTCTGGTTTAAGTTGAAAATGTGGCCTTATTGGTCGGCTTCCTGGATAACTAGGTCTCGTTCTTTTCCTGCAAAAATTCTCGTGTCAAACAATCCGGCAAAGAATTATCTTCACCTTTTATAAATTCTATTTTAAAATCAAAGTTTGATAATAACGCTTGTCATCTGGCAAAAATCTATTTTGAAATGAGGTTTTTCACATCTTTTTGTAAAACGTCTTTAGTTGCTTTGTAGTCAACTCTTAGTAGAAATTATTTGTTAACAAGATCATCTTGAAATTTAGTGATACATAGCACTATAGATAAAATTTCTTTCTTTATAGTACTATAATTCTTTTGAGCAGAGTTTCATACTCCAAAAGTGAATCTTACTAGTTGTTCATTAGATTCAGAGGATATTTTTTGTTTCAGAATTCCTCTGTAACCTATATTTGAGGCATTTGTTTCAACTATCATGAATGCCTTAGGATTAGGAGTTCCTAAGCAAGGAAGTTTCTAGTTTGTTCTAAAAACCAAGGGACTAGATTTTTTTTCTAAGACGCTTATAAAGAGGTTCGCAGACCTGTTTGACGTTAGGAATAAAATATGCTACATAATTGAGACTTCCTAAGAACCTCTGCAATTGTGTTTTATCAGTTAATTCGTTAGGGAACTTGGAGGAGAAATCTATGGCTCCACAAATTGGTTTATACGTTCCCTGATAAAGGTCATGTCCTAAAAACCTTATTGAGGTCTAAAATAATTTAACCTTTTTAGCGCTTTCTGCTAGTCCATTATATTTAATTGCCTTTAAAAAGGTATTCATGTGCTTAAAGTGTTGATCTATACTTTCTGAAAATGTAAGAACATTATCTATATAAACTATAGAAAACTGTCTATCTGAATTAAATATATTATTCATTATATTCTGTAATTCTGAGGGGCATTCTTTAACCCGAAAGGCATAACATTCCATTCATATTGTGCGAAAGGGACGTTAAAAGCTATCTTATATTTATCCTTTTCTGCAATCTGTATTTGCCAAAATTCTAATTTCATATCGAATTTAGTGTAGATGTTGGTCTTATAAGTTCTTTTTAATAAGTCTCTTTTATTAGGTATCGGGTACCTTATCCATTTTAAAACTTTATTGAGAGGCTTGTAATTAATTATAAGTCTATGGGATCCTCTTTCCTTTTCAACACTATTGTTGACATAGAAGGTTAAACAGCTCCAATGAGACTTTGATGGTAGAATAATCTTTTTATAAAGTAAATCATTATTTCTTTTTTATAATATTCCATTAATTTGTGGTTCATTTGGATTGGCCTTAGTGGAAATAACATTTTCAAGAATATCTTCCACGCAGGGTAGGTCAATAATATGTCACTTTTTTCCCAAAAAGGATTTGGTAATTCTGAACAAATAGTTTGTTCAATATTTCTTAACAATCTATTAATCTTATCATCTACCTCCGTGGTTTTTAAAGAATATTCTATTTTTTTATGGTGATATCTTCTTTTAAGTAATTAATTTGCTATGAGAGCAGATTTATACGAAAAATAGTTTTTTCCTTAACAAAATTACTTTCCTTTTCTGAAAGAGTGTTTATATATGAAAAAAATAATTTATTTTCCTAGGGTAATGGTATAGATTCCATCTAACTTTGCTGTATAAGGTTTAATTTGGGTCGCAAATGGTGTACCTAATATAATTTCTTCATTTATATTTTTTGTGATGACAAAATTATTAACAAAATAAATTCCACTATTACAAATATGGGCTTTTGAAAGTTTATAATTTATTTTTAGTTTTTCTCCCGTGACGGAGTATAGTTTTGTAGTACTCTTCTCAAGATATTTTGTAGGAATTAATCCTTCTGAAATACAATTCCGATCAGTGCCAGTATCAAATAAAGCAATTTGTTAATGGTGTATTTTTTGTTAATTACAAGTATAATAGGGATGTGATAACTTTGCGCTTTTACTAGCGAAATAGTTTTCACTCCTTGCTGCTCTTTTGTTATGACTTCATTATCTTCTGAAAGAATTTCATTTTCTTTTAAATCTGTAAAGTTGGAAAACTCTTGGTTCAGATCCATAAAGATTTTCCATTGGTTTTTATTCATCGAGTAATTTATTAGCAAATGATTCAGTTTCTAGTGTACTGAGCATTTGCTTAACTTATTTAACTTCTTGTTTAAGTTGTGATAATTCATTCTGAAAAATCCTGCAAAGGAGAATTATTCTTTTGATTCTTAAATTTATTAAGAACTTCTTTCATATTAAAAGGTTCTATTACTTTTTATTATTTTGTGATTAATAATAATAAAATTTAATTCTATTAGGTATTTTCTTTTGATATATTCATCCTCAATATGGTCAATCATATCGAAGAAGAATTCCTTACTACTGTTAGAAATTACATTGACTAATTTACTATCATATGTACAAAAAGCTCCTACAATTCTTCATCATTGTAATATTCTTCAGAAGAATCGCTAAGACGATTTTCAAGAATTGTAAATAACTTTTCTTTTACTTCAGCATCGAGTTCCGAGAGACTGATCTTATCTTTCTTTTTACTAAGCTTTTTACATTCATTGGCTCGATGGCCATATTTCCGCAATTCCAACATCTATCTCTTTTATTAAAATATTATATTTATTGTTGGAAAATCTTTTAGTTTTTCTCTTATATTTTCTACGGATTTTTTCGGAAGTATTCATATTTTTTATGTTTCTTAATTCTTTTGGAAATTTCTCTCGAAGGAGCGATAATTTTTTCATAACCGAAGTCTTGACAAAAACTTCCAAGTTCAGTTTTTGATGATTTACTTTCTCTTTTTAGCTGGTTTTTTAATTTTAGGTCATTGCATAGTTCTAGGCCGGTGAGATTTATAAGGCTAACAATATTACCATAAGTTAATTTATCATAAGGGATTTGTCCCTCAAATTTACCTTTTATATTATTTCTAACCTTTTCGACGAATAAGGAGGGTAGATCACTTATAAATCTTTCTCTCCGATAGTCGTGATTACAATCTTCCCTAATCATGACTTTGTCAAGAAAACAATATTTATACTACCTAAAATCATGTAATTTTGGGCAAGAAAGGTTATTGAGGACTTTTAGACTCCTATCTTGAAATAATTTTGGTTCACCAATAAAATGTTTAGCAATACAGTAAAATAGAGTAGTTGTAGTATCTTCTCTGCTTTGTTGTTATGCTAGCTGACCGGTTGATTTTATTTTAATGACTTATGTAATGGCAATGGCGTTGTAAAAAGATTGTCTATTTTCTTCAGTAAGATAATTATCCCACCAATTATTTAACATTCCTGTAAAACCAGATACTATCATGGCGGCAGATTGTTTATCACATGATCCTTTGATTTTATGGGCGGTTATGGATAAGCTCGTTTCATGCAACTTTTGGTAAATTTGACCTTCTGCTAAGCCATCTATATTCCATTCACAAATCTCATTTCCTGAGTGTGAGGTATGAGATAAAAAAATATTTTCTTCAAACTGCATATCGGAAAATGAGGGTCTACCGTAATAATTCTTCTTGTTAGAAAATCGAATATTTCATTATTTATTTTTTCAGTAATGATCTTTACACAATTGGTAGTATCTTTGATCTTTAGACTGATTTTTAGCTTTTGATTAATCTTTCCTAATAATTCATCACTAACTTCAACCTTTTCTTTGAGGTTAGGATATTTATCTTTAGAAAAATCAGGTATTTTGAATATGGGATGAGTTTCTGTAGTATTCCTTTTAGAGGGATATGGTTTATCTTTAAAAGTTGACCTTTGGTCTGCCTGAACAATTTGATTTGAGATAATATGTAGAAGTTGATTGGTATAATTATTTTGTTGAATAATATTTTAAAATTTTTTATTTTTTGGTTCACCTGCGGTGTCCATGATTTCTCTTTTAAAAGGTCATTCCTTAATAATTTCACCTTCTATAGATATACTGATTGTTTCTAAAAGGGGTATGTATTCTACCACTTTATTAGTAGTATATCATTTATTGACTAACATGTTTAGAGACTCTTGTTGGTCATTCAATTTACCAGTGATTTCAAACCATCTAAAAAATTCTATATTACATCTTAATCTTTTCATATCTTTTATCCATTGATTTCTAAAGGATAATATTTGGTTTAAGGTATATTGTTCAACATACCATTGTCGTACGATAGAGTTTTCTGAATTTTTCCAGAGATCTCCAAGCAGTTTAAAATCTATATCAAATTTTTCTCCTGATTTTATCATTTCAAGTGATTCCTTTTTATTAGTTACAATTAGACCTTGCATGTCGCTTTCGATGGGACTGTCTGGTCTAATAGTAACTCTTGGTTCATATTGAACCTTGGGTATTGTTTTTGAAAAGTCAACGCCTTTTATTTTTTGTGCTATTTCGTCGATAGAATCTTCTAATGAGTTTTTGTCATAGATATCCTCCTCCGGGGTTTGGAAGAGGAAGGTCTGCAAAAGACATTCTTCTACTTGAAGAATCTTCATTAGTGGATCTGGATCGCAAGAATTTTAAATCAATTGATATGTCCGAAAAATAAATAACTTGTTCAATTTTTGAATTTTCTAAATTTCATTTTGGTTGCATGATAGCATCAAAGTGACAATCACCTTTTGATAGGACTTTGTTCCATTGAAAAATTCTTGGAACAAAGATGTTACTATGAGTTTCATTTGCTTCCATGAGCATAGTAACTCCTTTATTACTCATAAGCTTAGCTTTTGGGGCTAACGTAGTTTTCATTAATTTGTAATATACTCTATCTATTACAGCTATATCTCTAGTATTAATTTTACTATTCATATTTTTTGTTTTAACATTTAACGTTAAAGTATCTATAATATTCTGGTCATTTATGTCTACGGAGAAGTTTGGATAATTGAAGTATGTCGGGTCATGGGCTAGGTTACTTTGTAAAACTTCTAGTAAAGAGTCATCAAAGTTTAATAATCTATCATCCATTAATAAGAGATATATTGGCATGTCTAAACCTAAACGATATAAAGGTTTGACAACAACTTGAACAAGTCCTATGTGGATAAAATTATATTTCTTTTTAGATTTATCTATATCTTTAGTTACTAATAACTTAATAGTTTCTATTGAGTTATTTATAGCAACTGTTGATTCACTGATTTTGATATTATAACTTTTTATAAAGCTAAATCTTCCTGTAGTATAAATCGATTTAAAAAATTCTTTGGGTATATCCCAATTTTGCAAATCATTTTCTACCTTGGTTATCTTAGTAGTTGTGGCAGAAAAATTTTCACTGTTTAAAATGGTGTTTCTCTCAGAGTTTTTCATTATTAAAACTGAGAAGTATATCCAGATAATTCTTCTATCAGATTTTGAAGTTGTTCTTGAAGAAGTATAAGAGTATTATGCATCGTGTAGTCTTATGTATTATTAACCTCCTATTTAAGTCTAAACTGTTTAAATGATGGAATAGAATATTTTCTCTGTTTACAAAAGATTAATGTTAAGAGCGAAATTACTTAGGTTAAGAGAATACCTATTTAAAGGATAAAATGATAGACTAATTTCAAATTTCTTTAGAACTGCTTTTCGTTTTGTTTTCTGTTTATGTATCAAATCTCTGGTTGCCCATAAGGCTTCATTTAATTTAGAGATTATTTGTACAAAAATAAATATTTTCATAAAACTGGAAGGGTTGTAGTGATTTATGAGAGGGGTTACTAATACTACCTTGCTCCCTATGTCTACTCTCACTGTTATCTTATCAAGAATAGTTCCTTTGTTTACTATTTATTGTTACTATTTCTTTCTAAGGCTTAAGATCTTTTCCTATAGGATTCGACGATGGAAACACTCTCCGGGTCCGCCACACACTGGCTATCGAGCTAATCCAACGGAAAGTACGGGCTTGCCAACGTCTGAACGGGAAATTAATCGGTTACCTATCTTAAGGAGAAAGACCTCATGACTTATCAGAAATATAACAATAAATGAATAAACTATGGGAAGTATTTTGACAGAATAACGGAATTTCGACTAAGGAATGGGGTAGTATTAATAATGAAATTAGCTACTCATACCTTTAATAAAAAAAATCAGACAGATGACAGAAAAGTAGGAAGACACATATGAGAATGTAGACCCCGGATCAAATAGCACTGAAGCAAACCGATGACAGACTGAGATGATACATGTGATAACTGCATTTGATGCCTCAGCCTCTAGCCTACAAGTTAAAGAATAGCAATGAGTGCATCCTCCATTGGACTGAGTACCCTGATGTCCTCCTCGGTCAGAATGAGCTCCATCTCTGCTCATCTGAGAACTACCCCGACTAGTCTGATGGTCATCACGGCCTTACTGGAATCCTCTTCGGCTAACCTGACCACCACTCCTAGATGGTTGTGCTGGGGTCCTAGGTGCATAGGATGATCTCAATACCAATATGGGGCACTCTCTCTTGAAATTCCCAATCTCTCCACAATTGTAACAAGTCATGGCCGCTGAGGGTTGATGAATAGAGATAGACGAACCTGAAACACCTAAGTTAGAATATCGAGACTGAGAACTGCTTAAAGATTGGCCCCCACTATAACCACTCTGCCCGACAGAGACACCATCTGTAATCTAAAGGGCTGCCGAACTAGTCGGCTCGACTGTTGATATCTACTCTATTATCCATAACCATGAGAAGTAGACCCACTGAACTATCCAAATAGCCTAGCCCTCTTGTCGGGCTCATGTCTGGACAATTTTCCCCTAACAGACTCCACCATCCTCGCATGCTCGACCACTGCCTCAAAAGAAGCTCCAGAGACCACCTACTACAACGTAGCCAACTAAAGGGGAATATTCAACCATCTCACAAAACATCTCTCTCTCTCTCTCTGCCTCTCTAGGTAGCAATGGCGATGCATAGTGCGATAAGGCGTGAAAGCGAGTATTATAATCTGCAACTGTCAAACCCTACTACTCCAATCTCTAAAATTTATCACTCTTGCCCAAATGCAAGATAAGAGACACATACTTCTCTAAAGAAACTGATAGAATCTATCCCAAGATAGTGGAGGCAACCCCGTTGGTCGACAATCAATATAAGATCTCCACCATTATTTTGCATCTCCCAAAAGTTGAAGGGCCATGAAATAGACTCTGTGCGACTCAACGATGCCCAAGGTATGTAGTCTCGCATGGCTTCTCATAATAAACTCACACGCATACTCCTCGGGATGACCATAGAATATCAGAGGCTTCATGTTTGAAAAATGCTCCTAAATCTTACACTCATCGCAAGTCATAGTTGTCCCTACAATCGGCCGAAGACCAAACTCTAGAGCTAGAACATTATCAATATGGGGCACTAACATGACAGCTGGTTGAACCCCAGGAGTACGAAACTCGAGAATCTATCTCTCTCCCACACAGGTGTGTAACCCACCTGTAGTAGTTGGATGCACATCCACCTGGGTAAAACCATCAAGTACACTCAACAATCTGACTAATATATCCTGTAGAACTGGAGTAGCTATGAATCCAGGTTGATCCTAGGCTGGACCCATCTCCTCATCTAACTGCTCATCTTGAGGCTCAACATACGTCTCAGGGGAAACTGATCTAGCACGAGCCTGATCGGTTCTCTATGCTCCACCCCGAGATGATGAGCTCTTCGGGCTCTACCTCAACCCCGAACACATCCCCTACCTCGATCACACACTATAGGTGCAGGTGTCGGTGCCTCCTCTCTCACTGCATGGGTATGAGTCCTCACCATCTGTGAGAGAATAGAAAACAAATGATCATATACTAATTTGATTCAACTTAACATGAAAGGAATGAAGAAAATGAAATTTTCTAAATGTCTCATAGCCTCTCGAAGATAAGTACGGATGTCTTTGCATTGATCTGTAAGACTCTACTAGACATTGCTCTGATACCAACTTTATTATTCCCTTTTTAAGGAATCATGGTGACACCTACACTATTCCAACCGGTAGGCGAACCACTTCCTAAATCATTAACATGATATAAGAATGAAGTGCGGAAAGGTAACAAAATACTTAACTAAATTGTAGATCATAATATAAAATGTAGAAACATAAGTCTGAGAATCATCATACAATCCCCAAATATCTAGTTAATAATACAACAACGTCTAAATGTCATAATACATCAGCCAAATAGAATGGAATAAGTCTAAAAGTCTGAATATGTCTCTCGAATCAAAGTAAAAGTCAGATTAAGAGATAGAGCATCAAAGGCATGCGGGAGGTAGCATCCTCACCCTGAATACAGATAATCTTCCTACTTGGACTCACACTCGAGGTCTTAAACTGGTAGAAAAATTTGTATCTGCATCCCAAAAGAATGCAGCAAGTGTAGCATGAGTACACAATGTACCCCCATAGGCATCATATGCTAACAACGATGGAATATACACAAAAAAAGATAAATATAAAGATGATACCAAATAACCATGTACTAAACAGTTTGATAACCCAAATAAGTTACGTTGTTCACAAAATAGTTCTCAGAGTCCACAAATTACCTTGTTCACATAAAATTTCATAATCACGTAGGTCACCAAATTCCAGAAGAGTTTAATAATAGTATACCAAGAATCAATGAGAAACTAACAATACTTCTTTATCTAGAAATTCAACCAAGTTATCAATAACCAATCCAACACTTAATCCACCAACAAAAAATCAATGAAATGATGTATGTATGATATGAATGTAATGCCTATGCCATGTACATTTATCCTCCAGTATACAGGCATTCAAATTTTATGAACTGCTTACCCATGGGCAACCTGTGAAGTCTATATACTCCTCCAGAATTTCTCAACGGGGCTCAGCTCTTGGCTGAATAATAACTGTTACAGGCATGATATAACGACCCATCCGGTTAATTTTTGCTAAAGACCCTTATTTGACTATTTTACCCTTCTCGTAATATTTATGTAGGGTTGGTGATGCACAGAAATAGGTGGTATAGATCTCGAGATTCATTTATATGAATTTTCGATGAAAAACCTATAGTCTAGAAACTTAGAGTTGGTTAATTTGACTCAAGATTGACTTTTGGCTAGATGAGTTCGTTTTTTAGTTTTGTCATTTCCGGAAGTTCCAAAGGATCATGTATGAGTTAGTCGAGTCATTGATTCACTTTTCGAGGCAATCAGATATGTTTTGTGGCATTATTTGTAAAATTTGGATATTTGGTTTTTCCTAGATGATTCTTTAGAAAAGTATGTATTAGCTCGGTTATTTGTGAAATACGAGGGTACGAGCGAGTTCGTAGCACTATTTACATTAGACGAGCATGTATGGTTTTTGTCTGAGGGGTGTCGAAAGTGTTTCAGGTGTTGGATAGAAAGTTTGGTTATTTTTCATTTGTTGGTTTATGGTTTATGGTGTACGTCATGGTGGCACCAGTGTTCGCTCCGGCGAGTTCGCCTCGACGAGAGGTTGTCTCTCCAAAATGGAAGTCTGGGTGATAGTGGGTTTTCACCGCAGCGGATGATTTTTCCACCGAGACGAGTTTACTGTTGCGGGGTCAGGTCTGCCATGGCGATGGGTGAGGTATCAAGTGACACCGCCCCAGCGAGGGTGTGGTCTACCGTAGGAGGTTCACTTAGGTGGAGTCGATTCTGCTAGAGCGGAAGTACTGTATCAAGTGCCTATAAAAGCTTTTAGGTCAGAAATCCTTTTCCCAAAACTACAAACCCTCAAAACTAGCGCCACATACGGGTATTTTTAGAGCTTTATGGGCATTTTCAACCTTAATGTAATATATTATTTCTCTCTTATGGCTTAAGTCATGATTATGGGTTCTTTTAATGGTGGTTTATCATATCATGCGAGTTGGGGAAGATGAGTTATGCATATTGAGATAGTAAGAGAGTTATATGGTTGATTTTAATGAGGATTTCTGGATCAAATAGTATTAATATCATGAATTAGGATTGGGTTATGTTAGATTATCATGTTATAAAGCTTAATTTGATTATAGAGGTTTGTTTTCAAAAAGGGGGGAAATCTAGGGTTTTAAATTGGGGCTTTTAGATTATTGTTCAATTGGTGATTCAAATGTGTATAGTTTTTCAATTAATTTAAGGATATGATTACTTAGTATGTAATAAAGGTTTTTGAGTATTAAAGATTGAGTCATGGTGATATGGGCCCGGGATGGGTATTTAAAGTCTTATTTTTGTTGTGATTAGCTTTATATTAACGAATAATACATGGATAGACTTTGACTATCATGAGGCGCATCAGAAGGGCAAGGTGACCACTGAGGCTTGATTTGTTAGAGCTCTTATTCGATAATGAGGTAGTCTACGTTTAGTTTTTTAAGACTCTAATAGAAGTACGTAGTAGTTATAAATGTTGAGGGGTATTTGGCGTGTTTGGGTGTCCCACTCAAACGGTTGTGATGAACATTTGAGTGAGTACATGTGTTGAACTGTGATAATATGTGATTATGGGGGAGCAACCTTATGCTGATTCTGACTGCTGTTATTTGGGCTTGTCTCCATTATGTGGGCTCGTAATCATATTTGATATTATTGTATTTATTCATCACACATGCTTTGATATGATATCCTTATTGTACTAGGATTATTATTGATGGACTACTTTGATATGAAATCATGTGTATTGGATGATACGTGTGTTATTAAACTTTTGGAGGCATGTGATATTTCATCTCCTTACTTGGTTGCATCTTATTATATCATGATATCTTACCTTATATTATCATTTTCAATCATACACTCATAGTTCTGTGATATTAATATTAGAGTGGTATGGATATGTTGTGGGCTCAAGAGGCTGGAAAGGTAAGAACACTTATGAAATTATGGCAATATTGAGATGATGATAATACAGATGGCTCAGGTTGCACGCCGCAATGGATATTGATACATGGGGAACGAAATTGAATGCTTGCAACATGATTGAGACTCGACAAATGAGTCATGGACTCTAGTCATATTCATGTGTGCAACTTCGGCTGGCTAGAAGTGGTATATGGACTTCGCGGGTCCCCTATGGGTGTACGGTCATAATTAAACCTGGACGTATTGTTACTAGGTTGATAAATGTACCTTGCATATGCATTTCATTCATGTCATTCATACATCTATACATTGATTAATTGTGGTTTAGCAATGTGATATGGTTTGTCATTGGAACTTGGGTGAAACCCTGATTTACTTGGATTGGAATGATTGTATAGGACTGGAATGGTCACTATGATTGAGCTTGACTCTGTGAATTCTTGGAAGTAATGATTATGCTGGTCTGTATGAACACTTGGATAAATGGTTGAGGTTGTTGAATTGATTTGGTTATCGTGTGTGGCTTACTTCTTTGTGTATGGGTTTTTGGGTTTAATAAGTGTAAGTCTAAGTGTTTGATGTCAACTGCTACTGTGGTCAGAAATGTCGGTTATGTCATGACTATTGTCTAGGTCTGAGGAATTATGTACATTTGTGTGTTGTTTGGTAATTGATTGTATGATTGGGTAACGAGTCTAGTAAGAAATCTGTGATAAGTGTCACTAGTGGAAAGGTAGATGTGGAATGATATATGTGTGTCAGACCGTAACTGTATAGAGACTTAACTAAGCATAAATGCTAAGGTTAATAAAGGAGATAACATTATCATGTTTAGCTTATGTGTAACACTCTTGGAAGCGTTCCAAAATGGTTATTGTGATATAAACGTTGTCTTGTTTATTTAATGTGATAAGTTGGGTAAGTGGGGTTAAAATTGAATATGACTTGGACAAGAGAGTACTAGGAGGTGGGTACTATGATAGTAAGGTCCCTGTATATGTAAATGGATTGATTGTACTTGATTGTGATTGGAACCTTATGTGAACAATGTGACTTGATGAATCAATGAATTGATATGTGTACAATGTGACTTAGATGAAAGATTGAATTGTCTAGTACAGGCTTATCTGGTGTCCACTTGATATTTATCTTTGTTACGTATCTTCCATCATTATCGGCATATGATGTCTACGAGGGTACGTTATGTACTCATGCTACACTTACTACATCTTTTCTGATACAGATGTAGGTCTATCTGCCAGTTCGAGATCTCGAGTTTGAGTCCGAGCAAGTTGACTTTCAGTACTCAAGGTGAGGATGATATCTTTCGGAAAACCTTGGATGCTCATTCTCTTACTCTGTCTTTTATTCGTAATTGAGAGACATATTCAGATTATGTGATCAATTTTGGCATGCGTGACCGTTCTTAGTCTTGTTTCATTATTGATAGTGCTCTTGTATTTATAGACTAGATCGTTTGGGGTATTTGTTGATATTTTAGACGTATTACTTATTCCGCATTTACAGTACGAGATAGCTTATGTAGCATTTGTTATCTTCTGCTTCCACTTATGTTATTTCATGTTAGAGATATGGGAGTAGTTCGCCTACCGTTAGGGTTGTGTAGGTGCCACCACGATTCTTAAAAAGAGGTCGTGACATGTGTAACACGTTCCCCCCCCCCCCCCCGTATCATCATCATTTCAATATTGCCAATAATCTCATAAGTATTCTTACATTCTCGGTCTCTTGGACCCACATTATTTTCATACCACTGTCATATCAATATCATCATAACCATTAGTGTATGAATGCAAATGAAAATACAAGGAAAGAAATCAGAATGTATGAGATGCAACCAAGTATAAGAGATCAATATCACATGCTTTTAGAGTTCAATAACACATAATCCTGTCTAGAGAGCTTGACTCTTGTGGCGCCCAGTCTCAACCGCCTGCGCAAGAAAAAAAATTACATGTTTGCTCCACATGCATCTGGATTTGGTCTGGTCGGCTTGCGCTCTCAGCAGCTCTGAACCTATTTCTATTTTCTTGGTAGAGTTATGGGGTGTGGGATGTTTGTGTCATACTCTTAGGTCTTGATTTTCTGAGCGTACATCCTCTTGAAACCGTCTGGCTCCTACCTTTTCTAGAGTGTAAAGAAATGACTTTCCGCACTTTGTTTCTGGATGAATGGCCCTCTCGACATTTTTTTATGTGTGAATGACTCTCTTGGCATTTTTGTTAAATGACCTTCTCGGCATTCTTGTGTGGCCCTTTCAGCATTTTTGTTGAATGACCTTCTCAACATCCATGTAGGCCCTCTCGACAGTTTTGTTGAATGACCTTCTCGGCATCCATGTATGGCCCTCTCAGCAATTTCATTGAATGGTCTTCTTAACATTCTCGCGTGGTCTTCCCGTCATTTATGTATGGCCCTCTTTGCATTTTCATTGAATGACCCTCTCGGCAGTGTTGTTGAATGACATTCTCGACATTCTTGTGTGGCCTTCTCGATATTATTGTTGAATGACCTTCTCGGCATCCATGTATGGCCCTCTCGGTAGCTTCGTTGAATGACCTTCTCGACATTCTTGTGTGGCCTTCTCGGCATTTTTATTGAATGACCTTCTCGGTATCCATGTATGGCTCTCTCGGTAGCTTCGTTGAATGATTTTTTTGGCATCTATGTACGTTCCTCTCGCAGCTTCATTGAATGACCCTCTCAGCATTCATACATGGCTCTCTCGACATTTTATTGAATTACCCTCTCAGCATTCATGTGTGGATGCAATGACCCTCTCCGCATTTTGTTGAATGACTCTCTCGCATTCATGTACGGATGCAGTGGCCCTCTCGACATAGAATTACCCTCTCAGTATTTATGTGTATATGCAATGACCCTCTCGTTGTCTTTGTTGAATGGCCCTCTCAACGTCTTTGTTGAATGACCCTCTCGGCATTCATATGTATATGTAATGTCCCTCTTGGCATCTTTATTGAATGACCCTCTAGACATTCATGTGTATATGCAATGGCCCTCTCGGTGTCTTTGTTAAATGACCTCTCGGCATTCATGTGTGGATGGAATGGCCCACTCGGCGTCTTTATTGAATGACCCTGATGCAAGAAGGGTCCCGAACTTGGTTCCCAAATTCAAGTCGATGAGTGAAGCCCCAAAGATACCAATGGCTAGCCATCAACCCACGACTAAAGGCATAGAAATGTATGGGATTTGGGTCAGTTTAGGAGACAACACTTGATTGTCTTAGAGTATTGAATTTATTCGGCCTTAAGTGTTGGTCTTGGCCGAGACCATGCTTTTAATTTGTTGTCTTTAATTTATTAGATTAATTACTAGTTTACTTAGGACACTATTAAAGCCATGTAATAACCCCTAGCTTTCCTTAGGACATATTCAAAGCACTATGTAGAAAGGGTGACTACGCCGAAGGGGTTTTCATCCAAAAGGTGACTGGTGGAGAATTTAACAAGGTAGCAAAGGTAAATACATCATCTAGAAGGTGTGGTCTTCAAGAGGATAATTCTTGCATGAACTTCCCTAATTGGAGGACATCAAGATGACCTTGAAGAAGCTGAAAAGTTGGTCGAACCAATCCCACAACCGATCGGCCAAAGATACATTCCAAGGGGAGATGAATCTCAACACTCTCCAAGAAGTTCATTTCAGAATTAACTAGTTCATATGTGGAAGCCACCGAGAAAGGTTCTAGAGCACATGGGAGATCGGTATTCATTCCCCTCGGCCGAAGATCCCTTTCCCTCCCCCGTTCCCACCTTGGCCGAATTTTTTGTATTTGTGTCCATTGTACTTCCCTTCTAAAATTATTCTTTTTCTACTATAAATAGGACATTTAGGACATTGTAATAGGCAGTTGTTGTTGATAAATAAAACTTGAGTTTTTACTCACTGTGCTAATTGTTTCAACCTGGGGTTGTAATTCTTAGTTGGTCCTCCGGAATATCATTTATCTTGTTACTTTTTAAGGTTTCGGTCATCCTCACTTAGTTAGTATTGAGCATTGTAGTTAGCAAACCTCAATCTAATCCTTGTCTAATTGACCACGATATACTTGGTGTCGACACGAGCAATAAATCCATTGTGTCTCTATCCAAGAGCCTTTTATCGACCAATTGTGACTTGATTTGTACTCGGACTTTCTCCTCATATTTCATGTTCATCCCTCATCCAAACCACTTCATTCCTTTCTCCACCACGTCCCAAAACACTTCCCTAATCTTCACTACAAGAGTCACTACCCGAACCCACACATACCCAACCATCTCCACCCGATATCCACGAACAGTCCACTAAAACCAACCCTACCGAGACCTCACTGTTTCGGTTGATTTCTGCAGCCTCGCCACCACTAAACTACCAAGTCCCAAACATCATCTTGACCCTCAACATACCCACAACATCCCCATAAAATGCCTTGACCCAATTCCTCATATAACTACCCGAAACATCTACCAAACACCCCACTGCCCGGCAGTAACACCCCACTTGAGAACCACCTTTTGTGTCCAAATTCGGGTCAACCTGAATATAACTAAGACCCGACCCTCTTACCCTAACTTACCCCTTCTTACATACATCAGACCTTCTCGGCATTCATGTGTGGATGCAATAGCCCTTTCAGAATGCAAATGACAGATATAGCCCTCTTGGATGGATAGTCTTTCTTTCGTCCTTTATGCTGGTTGTGACCCTCTCAGTCCAATTGCCAATTCTTCTTTTTGTCAGTTATGACCCTCTCGGTTCGATTGCCATTTTGTCTATTTGTTGGCTATGACTCTCCCGGTCTGGTTGTAATTTTCTCCATTAATCGATTGTGACCCTCTTGGTCTGATAGCCATTTAGTCTATTCGTATAGCCCTCTCGGCTCGATTATGCATCCCTCGTGGTGCTTTGTACTTTTATGCCCTTTTGCCTAGCTTATGTCGCCCTTGTGGTGAGTTGTCATATTGGTGATTCTCTAATTTGCTGGTTTTATCCTATTGTCAATATGAACAAACAGGTTAGTGAAAATACGTCGCCGCCTTCTCGGTGACGTGTCATAACCTGCATCTACAAAAAATGATTAGTTTTAATGAGGTTAGATCGTGTCATAGGTCCTTCTGCTTTCCTTTCGCTGGATCATGGTATTCGCTCTACCCTGACCTCTAGTTCGGTAGCATGAAGTTTTTTGAGTGTATATATATATATATAAATATATAAAAAACATTTTGAATATTAATTTAAAACATGTTGATTCGTGAAAAAATAAAGATTTTCTTGTTTTAATGTCATGACATGTGTCTTTAAAGCGAGACTTTCCTTCCGGAATTTTTGAGATCTTCTCAAAATTGTTGCCCCAATCTGCAGCTTGTACGGTCGAACTCTCACGATGATTTGTGATGAAAGAACTTTTGAAACCCTCTAAAAAATTATACCCCAGTTGGAGTTGTGACGAGATCATCTTGGTCGAATTCGAAGTTTGTGAATTTTTTAGATCTTCCCAAAAATTATGCCCTTGTGGCTTCCTAAGGATTTCTTTGGTTTTTCTATTGGTGCGACTGAGCTCAAAGAGCGCCTATGTATCATGTCATAGCAGGAATCAGGTTGAACGCAGTTCAGAATAAACATAATTTGGTTTATTTCTAATGATATGACCGAGTTCGAAATGGATTGCCTACATATCCCGCCTTGGGAAAAATCAGGTCATTGTGTAGTTCATATTACAGGGAAATGTCATTTGGATTTTCTTTCTATTACAAGGAAAAAGATCGGAATCCAACACGGGTTCCTCTACGTTGCTCTGTCGTAAGAGATAGGTCTTAATATAGTGACTAAAAGTAAAGAAATATGATTACAAATAAAAGGTGTGCATTCATGCGTAGTATCTCTTGATCGTGTCCGAATTGATTGGTACACCAAAATGTGAACTTAGCGGCTATCGGATAGTGTTGCCCTATTTCTGATACTAACACTACTTTGATTCCTGAACCTTGATAATTAACAGCACCGTTGAAGAACATTCTCCATCCTGAATAAAGTTCTTCTTCTCATTTGTCTACCATAAGTACCTCTTCATCTAGGAAGTATGTTAGGAGGGGTTTTGCATTTTCATCTACCAGGCCTTCGGCGAGAAAGTCGACCAATGCTTTCTCTTTCACAACTTTTTGAACCATACACACAATACTGCTCAAGTAGTAGATAGCATGTTCTTTCTTCCCTACCTCATCATGTTGTCTAAAACTTAGAAAATCCCATCATGGCTACCAAGGAACCAGGAGTGTAGTGGAAGTCCAGTTAGAGAGTCGCTTGCTCGAATTTGCATTGCAAATTGTGGGCATCTCGGTGTACTCTTCCAGGATTTCCAGGCATTCTTCTTCTGAAAATAACATCCCTATCCCTTTCTTAGCATCATCTGCATTGAGCATCGGCATCCAGACCAAGAATGACTGGTACAGATTCAGAATGAGTTTCAGCAACTATGAGGGAGCCTTCTTCTTTTTGCCTTCTTCTGAAACCTTTTTAGGGCTAGGAATATATTCGAGGCTGCGGTGAAAACAGTTCTTAGGGATCTCAAGCGGCTCTGTGATGCCATGTAAATCCTTCCCGAACCTTTTTCTCGGCTCAAAACCACTTTGTAGCAATGTGGAGGCAGTTGTTTTCTACACAAATGACATTATAACTTGTGCCTCAACTTCCTCATATGCCCCTCACACTAGTTCAACCATATGAAAATCTATTCTTTAGAAATATCCTCGGGAATAGAATTGTTGGGGGTAATTATGAATGCTCTTCTCTCCGTGTATTACCATTTTGTGTCCTTTCTGGATAAATTTCAAATATTGGTGCAGCGATGAGGGAATGGCTCCGGCCGCGTGGATCCAAGGTCTTCCCAGCAATAAATTATAGTTAGCAGAAATAGACATGACCTGAAATTTTATGGTGAATTCAGCGGGTCCCATTTGGATGCAAAGATTGACCTCCCTAACCGAGTCGCGCTGAGCTTCATCGAATGCTATCACATTGGTGTGACGTTTTCTTATCTTTCCCATATCATATCCCAGATGCTCTAGCGTGGACTTTAGGCAAATATTAAGAACAACCCCGTTATCTACAAGGACTCGTGTTATGATTTTTCCTCTGCATTCAATAGTGATATATAATGATATGTTATGCATTATCCCCTTCCTTAGAAAACTTTGAATGATATCTGATGGTCTCCCATGATGTGAGCTACTGTGGTGGCCAAACTCGCACTACTTGTGTCAGAAGGAACATGTGATTTATCCAACACTTTCATTAATGCCAAGCGATGTTGGGAAGAACTTAGTAATAGTGCCAGCACCGATATCTGCACCAACGTCTTTTTCATATGCTCCACAATAGAATATCCTTTTGGTTGCATCCTTTGCCAGAAATCTTCAGCTTTACCCTCTGTGACTTTTCTAATTGTTATCTCTTCTGGAACCTCCTTGAGCCAGTTCTTCGAGCGTGTAACATCGTCCTGATCTAGCCATGTCATGCGCAATAGTAGCCTCAATGACGAACTCTTTTCTAGATGGATGGGTAACACTAGGAGCCATTTGCGCTATCACAAGTACATGAATCCGTATTTTAAACATGGGGTGCTCTTGTAGCGTTAATGACGCTGCTGTTTGTCTGAGGGACTCAATGGGCACTGGACTCAAAGGCTTACAGATCATCCAGTCTTTTTTTCCTTTTAATCATATGGATTGTGGCACTGCTATGGTTAGGTAGCGGTTTTGTGTTCACATTGGGAGCAGCCATCTGCAAGATAATCTCCCTCTGGTCGATCATATCTTGAATTTTGTCCTTTAAATTAATGTAGTCTTCGATATTATGTCCGACCCTACCGAAATGATAGGCACATGTCTGGTCTGGCAAAGAAAAATGGTTCCCAGGATCAACTTGCTTTGGCGACACTGTCTGAATCATACTTGTAGCACTCAGTCTTTCAAATAACTCGGTGCGAGTTCCCAGCAAAGGTCTGAATGTTTGAGCAGGTTTCTTTTCGAACTTGGGACGTGGCGAATTATATGAGGCTGGAGGTGGTTTGTTTTGGTAGTTTTGAGCTGGGTAGTTTTGTGGAGCTTGAGGGGATAGGTGTCGGGTTTTGAAAAATTGGTGAAGCTATTTGCGGGTTAGGTGGAGGGCTTTGGAATATTGGGAATGTTTGGTAGCTTGCTGGTGTTTGGTAGCTTAGTTGAGCGTAATAGATAGGATGGGGTTATATGGTGGATTTAAGTAACTATTGATAGGAGGTGATTAATACACTTTCATGGGTGAGCGGGACTCTTCCCATTTCTTTAGTTTGGGGCTGGACGAGTGAGTTACATTCGCCACATCCTCTCTTTTCTTTTGTACACCTCCCGCGGTGTTTTACTAAGAACCTCTGTCGGTCACGCTGGTGATTTTTCTAGATTTGAGGCCATCTTTTATGGCCTCTCCCATATCGACAAATTTTGAGAATGGTCATTCGCCCATATAGAGCATTTTGTCATAACAGTCCTGGTGTTGTGCTCGGACAAAAGTGGCAACCAACTCTTTTTCTGTCATAGGTGGTTGCACTCGAGTGGCTTCTGCTCTATACCTGCTTGCTTATTCCCGATAACTTTCCGTGGATTTCTGCTTGATTTTCTCCAAACAACATTGATCAAGTACAATCTCAATATTGAAATGATATCTCTCCATGAAGTATTTGTCCATATCTTCCCAAGTGCTCCACTAGCGCATGTCTTGTGCAACGAACCATTTAGAGGTGTCCCCGGTTAAGCTTCGGCTGAATAGCCTTATAATTAGGGCGGGGTTGTTTTGGACTCCTACCACTTGGTCGCAGTACGATCGTAAGTAGGCTCTCGGGTTTCACGACCTGTTGAATATTTCATATTCGGGCACCTTAAAGCCATCTGTCAAGTCTAGCTCCGGATATATGCACAGATCATCATAGCTCAATCCGACGGCTTTTCGAGCTGTCTGAGTAGTACATGCAGCTATTTCCTTCAGTGTCCACTCCATGTCCTGGGGCACCTTAAATCCCTCTGGAAAGTCTAGCTCCGGATATATGCACAGATCATCATAGCTCAATCTGACGGCTTTTCGAGTGAGCCGAGTAGTACCTGTGACTATTTCCTTCAGTGTCCTCTCCATGTCCTAAGCTAATTCTAGTTTTATTTTCTCCGCAAGATTATCTTGATCAGCCCTCCAAGTTTTCTCCATTTCTTCATAATGATCCAGTTCGGCATATTCTGACGAGAGAGGATTTTGAGTAACTAGGTCTGGAAAGACACATTTGGTTGTGCTGGATGATTTCAAGGAATATGGATAGTGGTGTTTTGATGTGTTTCAAGATTAACGGTTATGGGAATCTAGATAGAATGAGTAGTTTCAGATATTTGGATAGCGTTTGTAGGTGGAGGAGTTTGGTATGAAATTCCTATGTGGTACGGGTCGGTCCCCGCAGAGTAGTTCGAAAAATGTTCTTGTATTGGGAAAGACAAAGATGGGAAGGGGGTGGACGCCTTCTTTCCTCAATTTGCTTTTATTTGGCAACCTGTGCCTTTTCCATTCTTGCGGTTTTCTCCTGAAGGACCTTGACATTTTCAAACAGGATTTTGATCACGTCTTCGTGATGAGTTGCTTCTTGTCGTTCAGGGGACCTTGAGTTCTCGATGTTGCCTTCATCATCCAAAGTACCAGTCATTGTCTCTTCTCTTTGGTTTTGCTCAGACATGGATGTTGTTGTTGCTTTAGACCTTGTGAAATACGCCAGCGTCCCGATACGAACTAACCTCTTCTTTAAGAAAAGAATAACTCAAAGACAAATGATGTCAGTACATTAGTTGAATGATCAAAAATGCAAGAATAAACACATAGTTTGCAAGTAAACACATACGTTCACACATTTCTATACGAATATTCGAATGATTCTTTGTTTCGGGTATTTTAGGTTTATAGGGGGCTTTTTGGTAATTTTCAAATCGATTTACTTTCTTCATATGATAACCCCAACAATTGGTCCACCAGCTGGAACCGACCGTTTTTAACAAGAAAGGGGGAAGGGGGGAGGAGGGGAGTAAATATTTATATATATTAAGGATCGAGTCTTATGTGGACTGCCTACATAAGAATTCAAGCACATTCGTAGTTTAGTTTACAAAGGATAAATACCCATCCCCCACCGATTTTACTTAGCCAAAACCTTAGTCCAGGCCCGATATAGGCTTCCTGCGTATCCCTCCTTAGGACATCAGGTCTGATATAATTTCTTTTACAAATAAAAGAGGGGATAACATTTGATTCAAAATGGGTGCCTAAAACTACCCAAAAGATGACTTCTCATTGAAGCCATGGACGGTTGTTACCCTTAAAACTGCACGTTTGACCCTCGGCCTACATTTTTTCAGTGACGGGGAGGGAGAATTACCCAGATCTCCCCTTTGCTAATAAGATACTCCAATTTAAACTTGAACGCCTCACATTCCTCGATGTTGTGACCTAGAGCTCCTGAGTGGTACAGACAACCTTTGTCTTCATTAACTCTGGTGGATGAAGACTTTCACATGGTCCCTATGGGACGAATCTTGTTGTCATTGACTAATTTCTCAAAGATCTCAATGTAGGACTCTTTAAAGATGGTGAAGTCATATCTTCAAAGGTGGACCTCGGTTTTGATGCCTCCTATTGTAGTAACCAGATCGTGTACTAGCATGGAATATGGTCCCCAATATGTGATGGATAGTTCCATTATCAATCAGTTTCAATATTCTCCTTCTTAAGGGAACATATTTATCAGCGGTGTGTCCCGATTGGTTCATGTGAAACACACATCTCTTGTGTATGTATGCTAGTGCACAAGGATGTAGTCTTACATAATTGGGGTATGTAGTGCCCATTTCCCTCATTGTTTCATAGACTTCGGAGCATAGTATGGGCACTGGGGTTACTCAAAAAGGACAAGTGTAGGCCTTGAGAGCAACAACCCACCATATTGGCGTAGATGTTTGGCTTAGTGTCAGTGGAGTCTCATCGCTCTCTAGAATGGCAATAATAGCTTCTTTAAGTGGTTGACTCTCAAATTAAACCTTTAGTGTTCTTGATGTCCCCGGACTTCCTGAGAAGGGTACATAGTTGTTCATCATTTCTTTTCACTTCTTCTAAAAGATGATTGTTATAGTACTCAGATGGGGTAACTTCTTTTGGCATCTTTCCTGCCAGATTCAAACGATAGTCCACTTCCTCGATCTTGGATTTAACCAAATAAATCTTTTTTCCAACTCGTTGAGCTTCTCTCTAAGCAATTCTTCGCTCTCTTCTTCATTGCTAGTGTTGATGGCAGGCATATTGGCGCTTAGACTGCGTCGGGCATCCATCTCAGCAAGTCAATCTTTTCTGGGAGAGGCAAATGGACTAAGTAAGTAATGTTCATTTTTTGGAGAGGTGGAGTTTTGGCAGTCTAGGGCATGTTCTTGTGTTTTTCTTTCTAGGGTAATCCCTGGAACATCGAATCAATCATATTCGAAACAAATGCGTGAAAAAACACATAAAGAAATATGTTGCACATAATCAAGCAATTGCAATATTTTAAACTGAAACGCGCCCCTGGACCTTGTTATACTAAGGTATTTCTAGCGTTTGAACATGAATTGCGCCAATTTGTTAAATCAAACCATGGTCCTCATAATCATAAATTTTATTAATAATCTTCTCGAAGGGTTACATCATATAATTAAAAGAAAGCATAAATCAGAATGAACATCCTCTGATGACTGATGATGACTCTCTGTCTATCCGAGCCTTCTTGGCACTTCGGAGTGCGGCTTGGATCCAAAGATGTGTCTGTCAACAAAGCATCTACCATATACCTTTATCCTTGAACGGCAACTGTGCAGTATCATCCAAAGTATGTTTCACCCTTTTGTCAAGATCCTCTAGACATCCATGTGCGATCTCCAACTCTACATTCAGGCCTGCCAAACTCTATCTTCTCCAAGTATCTAGAGTTTATGTCGTCAACTCGCCTCTGAATCATCCTGACTTTGATCTCGGCTTTGGATTCTCTGTCATTGACATGTCAATACTGGTTAATTCCTGTGTAGCAATTCCTAGCAAGTCTTTTCTCTACCAGTCATCATAATCCTCATCGCATCCTGGGCGAAGCCAATCCTCGAAAATCGAACCCACAAACCATATAAGCTGGTTGTTCCACTCTCGAATGTACTCTTGAGCATCTCGGATCCTATCCTCTTCATAATCAATCACATACCCACCCATGTCTCCGACTTGGGGCACCTCTTATTTTATCCAAAACTATCTCAAAACCTGAGCCAATGCATAAGGCGGACCCCTCGAATACCCATAAGTGGCAGGAATGGACAATTTCTACCCCGGACTACGACCCATTCTGAGATGAAGTCTGCAAATCTCCATTGTATGTCTTCTTCTTTGAGATTCGCGAAGCAAATGGACCACTCTCTTTTGGTTCTATCAACAAAATCTGGGCAATGGTTTTTGAGGTCATCTTTTATACTATTGGTGGGTAGGCATGGGGATCCTTCGGACTTTCGGAGATGTTTTAGGATCCACCATTGTAGCAACAAATTACACCCTTGAAAGTACCTAAGGTGGTTTCTGCATCTACCCAAGGCACGTTATATGTCAGTAATGATGACTGGAACTAGATCAAAGTATTTGGTTTCCCCATTTGTAGTTATGCCATAGAAGATGGAATGGGTGACTGAAATGACCCGGGTGTCTATGGCTAAATGGGCGTTTTGAGAAAACACCATGGTACCCAACAAGCCAATAATGAAGGTTAAGAGTCATGTAGCTTCCCAGTTGTTGAAAGTGTAGAATCTATAGAATGGTATGAATCCCTCTTTGTTCCCAAAACATCAATACAAATCCCGAAAGGTTACTTAGTCCTCGTAAATACAAGAGACTTGGGCTAAGGATAGCATTTTCAGGATTTTGGCTGGAGTGGGTTTGTTTGGGATTGAGAGGTTGTGGTTAGGTTTCCTTCTTCACCTTAGACATGTTTCATTATTGTCTATGCAGTCCAGTATTTCTTCCAACGTCTGGGTCATTTCTATAAACCTAAATATTAAGACAATTCTATCATTATCCTAGTATTTGGTTAGGACTTCAATGAGTGCTTTACAACCCTTCACAGTCATGAGGGAGGGTAAATGACCTAGGCAACATGTAATCTATCTACGTTGCTTATCATCTAAGTTGAACCATCACATTCCCAACAACTCTGGTGATATAAGGACCATGTCAAATTTGTAGGTATCTACACATAAAAAGCACAGTTAAACCCCACCCACCAGATAATGGTTTTATCCATATGGCGCAAAACATGTTCGCAATTAGCACGTAGTTGGATGAACGTAACCTTGGGTCAAAGACTATGCGAATACGAGGGGTAGTCTTCTAATAGGCTTCAAACACGTCTCAAATGTTTGAAGTCCTTCCTGGGTCAATATGCGCTAATCAATACAGATTTGGCTTAGCTTTACCCTAAGTTAACTAGAGTGGACCTTATTCAAATGACATGGAAACCCGAGTGGACATCCCGAGGTGAACCGTTGTTGACTGTTGGATGACAATGAACCAACTACGTCTTCAACAAGTTCCAAAGAAATATTTTGGTTTTTTACTGGAGGACGACTGAGAATCCACATAACCGACTTTATGCACTGATGCAAGTGTGTGTGTGATTTGTCATTTGGCAGAAAATGATATGCATGAATGACAATTATAATTACAATAAAATAAACAAATAAGCAATTAACGCAAATTTTATTATTGGAACCCTTATGGTTAGAACCTAATTGAAATCCCCAGTAGAATCGACATTTGTTACGGTTCACTTTTACGCAAGACAAAAAAAGTATTTCATAACTCATGAACTCTTGAATTTATTTATTATTTAGATTTGTCACCTAATTTATAAGGAAAACTGAGTGAAAAGGATTTTTTCAATCAAAGAAAAAATTCTAAAATAACTAGAGTTCGAGGTAAGGGTTCAAGTGATCCCCCGAAGAAGGTGTTAGGCACCCCTGTATTAAAAATCCGCAAAATGCAGCTGACCTCAGGTTTTAAAATAATAAAAGTATTTTAAAATATTGTAACTATATATTTTCATTCGAAATTATTTTCCACCAAAAATAAAGCTTTTCCCACACATTTAAAGCAACGCATCTCTTTTTGGAAATCTTTTGAAATAACTCTTTTTTTTTTCTTGATATGAAAAATAGTGAGATATATTTTGAACAAACACTTATCCTATTGTAGGAATTTTATTAACTTATAAAAATGAACCTTTTTTCTCAAATATAAAGGAGGTCAACCTTTTATTCTTCTTTCCCCTTTTCCCCAAACTCTAGTAATATGAAGTTATTATAATAAATATTTGAGGAAAACATTTGAATTTATTCAAAAAAATCCCATGTATTTGGAAAAAAGAAACTTCTCTACAATTGAGATATTTCTACTCTCTTTCGTTTAAAAATTTACTAAAAGAAATAATTTTGGAGATAAACAGTCGAAAACTTTTAAGAATAGAACAATTTTTTTATAGTCTGAATTAAAATCATAAAATCAATCTTCTTTTTTATTAAGAAAAAAATGATGACTATGACTTCAATTAATTTCTAATCTAAACATTATTATGTTTTACAAATAAATAATTTACAATAACATGATATATAAAAATAAAACAAGCAAAGCGGGCTGGTGGGTATACCAGCCCACCAGTTTTCTGCAAAAACAATACATTCATCTATTGTCTCGCCATTTTCACTCATGACTGGGCATTCGGCAATATCCGGACTCGGTGAAAATATGTGAAATTGGGCCTTTAGCCCAATCGGCTCAAGCAGTCATGAAGACGGAGAAGTGTGGGCCCATCGGTCCACGATCATGCAAAGGAGAGGGAAAACAAATGGGGGAGTTAGAAAATACCCAAAATTATCAAATGATATGAAGAAACAAGATATGAGTGTAAAATTAAACACATTAGGTACACCAGTTTATATGACTATGATAAATAAAATAGACAAGCTCAATATACAAACAACAACCCAATTACTTTTAATAATACTGGACCTCGCCTTAGGTAATACGAGAAAAGAGTTCAAACAGGCCCAAATATGATAATTATCAGACTTTAGAGAGTAGGTCGGGCCAAATGTGCAGTAAAACCAAAACATACTTCCACATTACTCAAATCCTCAGACCCATATCTCTCATACACTTGAGCATGCGATGGACTGATATACATAGCATTCATGGTATACGCTATATACCTGAAAGATTCACACTTATACAACTTTTTGTATACATTTAATGTATAGTAGACTTGTATACCATACACACTTCGAGGCATATCACCTCATAAGAGATTATAAAAGAAAGGAAAATGACAGACCATATGTAATGTAGAAGTAAAGTAAGTGCAGAGGAAATTTGGATGATTTATACAAAGATAAACAGAGAAGAACAGACATAAATGGGTAGATTTAGCTTTGGGGAAGAGGGAGGAAAAAGGGCAAGACACATAACTCTTTCACAACAATAATAGGCAGAAATCAAATATCACAAGAAGGTCAGAAAATACAAGAAATTCTCTATTAGTCTCAACCAACTCTATATTCATGTCCACCTATAAGACACCAGGGTGGGTAAAGGGACTGGTCAACCTAGCAGTGTACTAAGGTTGAATCATTATTAAAACACACACTATCATAGAAGTAGACATATTAACATGGACCAATCCACATACTAAAGCAAGACAAGCACATTCCCTTTCAAGGCAGCTTAGTCAACCAAGGCAAACAAATATATACCCTAAGATGGGGCAATCTACATGCTGTCTTGTCCACCAGAACATCGATGTGAGGAAGAGGTCATAGAGGTTTTCTCATAGTGGGGAGGACATACACACAATCAGTTTTAGCAAAATAAATAGGATATTACATGATCTAGTGAGCTCTTTATATCATTACATAAATTAATTTCATACTAATATAAATAGGGAAAATAAGTGGTCACTTTCACAAGTATGAAAGGCATACAGAAATGGTCACATGATAATTGAACACCTCAAATGTGTAAAGCTAATTTCCATTTATGGAGAGTTGGGTATGATGCTACTTATACAGACAAGGCAAACATACTATGAACTTGAATTGATAATGCACATTCAGGGACAATCAAAGGGAATGGTCAGATAATCTTAACAGATAGAGCAATAGGACAGAATCACCTAAGAAGCATTATAATATTATCATGGGAGGAGATTTCACACTTAGAGAGGCAGAAACATGTAATGACAAGTATACAACTAGCTTAGTCACGTAAGGTAGACAATCATGCACGGTTAACTAACCTTTTGAGGGCATTATTTTAAATATGCAAAACACAGAGACTGGTTCGTTCAATCATTCAATTCATACTGAGCATGGTGATATATAGAATTGGACATGGAATGGGATCATGTGTGTTTCAAAACAAACTAATAGAATCTCAGTTAATCATGGTCAGAAATCAGAAGACACAAAAATAAGGCACATTCTAGCTATCTCAGTGTTCTGTTCATGCAAAAACAAGTATCTAGAAAAGCTCATAAACCAGTAGAACTCAATTTATACTGCCCCCTAAGCTACATATGGGTATGAAGTCAGTTTGTATCCACCTAAATCTATGTGAGACAACTAAGCATCCTATCATTATTTAACAAAGACTGAGATATGCCAGAAATCACAACCCAAATAATATTTATAGCCTGGCATTAGAATAAGATGATTCGTTTAGACAAAACAACTTTATATCAGTCTTCTTTTCATCATCTAGTAACCTGAAGAGGATAGGAATATAGATGGTATATTAATAAAGTTTTATCTAGTTTTATCAAATAATAAGCATGTAGTAAGGAAATGGGTAGTATCAACTCAAATTTCATTTTTAAATAAAAGCCTATAATCTTTAACCAATATGAACATCATAATTATAGAGTTTAACACTTATCAAGATCATAATTAAAAACACATAGTCTAGAAATCATACCTATTAATCAGAATTTCGGATCACCGGAGATCTCAACCCACCATTGGCTCTGCTTCCCTTCTTCTTCCACCGAATTTGCGGGATAATTAGCCTAGGTGCCTGGGAGTTCTAACATACTATCTTCTAAAATTCTTATTAAGGTGCAGGTTTAAAGACTAATATGGTTCTAATTATAATCTTTCAAAGTGTTCTTTCTCTGGTATTATGATATTACAATTGATCTGGATTATAGACTAAGGAGGGGGTTTAGCTAGACATAGAGATTTTTCAAGTAAAGTTTTTTTTAGAAAGTTTTCGAATGAATAATCAGGTTACAAGAGGATCCTTATATAGATAACCTCGACTGATAATATGACAAAATTGCTTTTCAAAAGTCGTAAAGTAAATAGTAATCACTTTTCCAAAAGTCTAAAGTGCTACAGTTTGTCTGCTGATTTTTCAAAAGTTTTTTTTGTCTTGTCCTTCTTGATAATACTATTTTATGTTGTTGCTTTCCAGGTGTCTTCCTTGATAATATCTTCTTTATCATTAAGTTGATCTTTTCATCAGATTCTTTTTTCCTTGTCATGATTTTGTAGTACGTAGTAATACATGGTAGTAAATTGGGCTGCAAGTAGTAAATACTACAGGCTCCCTATCAGAGTATTCAGTTGGGCTGCAAGTAATAAAAACTACAGGCTCCCTTAGCAGAGTATTCAGTTGGGCTGCAAATAGTAAAAGCTACAGGCTCCCTATTCAGTTGGGCTTCAAGTAGCAAAGCTACATGATCTCTATCAAAGTAGTAAATTTTTTCAGATCCTTATGCAAAAGGATCAGAACTTCCTTCTTTTTTATTACATTAGTGATAGTAGTAGGTCTAGTATTTATTACAGGCTTTCTACTCTGTCCAATTGTCTTTTGGTATTGCTCTATTGTCTCCTTTGCATGTTTATATTTCAGGTTTATAATTTTGTCATGCATTTCCGTTAGTCTCATGGTGTCCTATGTCATAATATCATTGTCGTAATACAGGGTGATAATATCTTCCACTTCTCCTCCTTTTGAGTCTCCAATAATACATGCTTTCTTTGCTCTCAACATGTCCTCTATTCTGGTTTTCAAGGTTAATAATTTGAATTTTCTTTTTGCACTGAGCCATTCTTGGAATTTCTCCAAAGTGCGTGGTATTTTCTTGTTCATGTTTTCGTCATCTTCGTTGATGGTACTATTTTTCCCTGTTTTGAATATTTGACATATCACAATTGGCTTTTCCATTAGGTCTGTTGATGCATCAAATATCTGTATTCCATATATTCCTTTCCCGAATGTTTCCATCATAAGTCTTGTAGATTCTACAATGATACTTGGTAATCTACCAATGTTGTTCATGTTTTCATCCACTACTAGTTTGTCAATAAACCTGTAAGTGAATAATTTTAATATTATTTTCGGGTTGGCTTGTTCGCTGCACAAGAATCTGGGATACTTGCTCAGTTTAGCACTGCATAAAATGTGAGGGTTAAGTCTTATAATCATAAAATTTATTAATTTTTTCATAAGCGCTGATGTATTCAGGTGTATATCTCAGCTTGTCAGCCATTGATACTGTTGATGAAGAGGATGGTATTGAAGATGGTTTGGTTGCTAATTTTGATACAAATGGTGTCAAAGTTTTGGTAATAGGGTTTTTTGGTCTTTCAGGTGTAGTGATAGGTGATCTAGATTGAGTTTCATTTTGTAAAGTCTTCAGGGTTATCAAGTCTTGTATGGCTTCTCCGTGTTGTTTATAATACTGGTGTTCTCTTGTAATCTGGATATTAGGATTTCATTGGTTTGTATAATGGAATTCATGGCGTTGGTAATGTATTCTTTAAGGCTATTACTGTTGATCGTCATTGTTATATCTGCTAAGAAAATCAGCTAAAATATTTTTAGTTCCAGATATATTCTTAACAATAAAGTCATAACAACAAAAGAATGATTGTCATTTTCTCCTTTTATTCAATTCTGGTAAAGGGTCTATCTTGTTTGTAATAAAAGCTTTTACCTGTGTGTTGTCAGTTCTAAACAAACCAAACATGCTTGTCTAAGGTAAACAGTGCTACAAACTCGCTCGTACCCTCAGATTTCACAAATAACCAAGTTGAGGCATACTTTTCCAAAGAATCATCTGAGGCAATCCAAAAATCCAAACTTTACAAATAAGGCCACAAAATACATCTGCTTACCTCGGGAAGTGAATCAATGACTCAACTAAGTCATGACTGATCCTCCGGAACTACCGGAAGTGATGGAACCCGGAAACGAATTGAAAGCTAAAAAAGGCAGTTTCTCAGCTTTTCCTTTTTGGCTGGGAGGGTAAACACTAGAGAAGGGGGAACCTGCTCTCCAATTTCTATTCTTTGTTATCTGCCTTTCTCAAGTAAGTGTTCTTTTAGCTCCGGAGTTGAATTTGCCACTTAAGAAGCTAACAAAAGGGGCCTCTTCGGAATTGTCTTTATCAAATGGATCAATACCAGAGTAGGAGGATTGGCTTCAGTCCGCTGGGGAGCTTGAGCCAGGCTTCCTTTGTCTGTCTTTTCCATCCAGTGCTCGCACTGCGTCAGAAAGTATTCGTCTTCGATCTCTCTTCACAACGACAACCTATCTGGGGAGAGGCTCCAACAAGAAATCTCATAAGAGAAGGGGATTGATAGATGAATAGAGGAGTCCAGCCACAATCATTATTGATTCGCCTGGGAGGAGTTCAACCGATGAACCCATCTAGCCAAAAGTCAACTTTGAGTCAAATTAACCAACTCTAAGTTTCTAGTTTTGGGGTTTTCATCCGAAACTCATATAAATGGACCTCGGAATCTGTGCCACCAATCTCCATGCATCACAAACCCCCATATAGTCTACGGAGAGGGTCAAGTAGGAAAATAAGGGTCTTTAACTAAAAACGACCAGATGGGTCATTACAGTTTGTTGAATTCGACAACTACAGGGGAATTCCTTCCACCTCAAATATTAGAAACAACCAAAAATCTCTTCATTTTCCTCATTCAAATGCCCTGAGCATAGTTCCTATTCTACTGTTGTAGCAACATTTGGTGTTCTTAGCCAGATGCATATGACATCAACTGTTTGGATCTCTCAAAGGCCCTATACTTTCTTTCTTTCGACCAACCAAACATACCCATCCTACGCAAATATCCATAACCCTTATTTTCATCACCTTAATATTCCTTTTTATCCTCCTCTCTAGTATCAAACAATGCAACCACCTATAGGTTATAACTATCAATGGGTTCTAGATATCAGATGGTTTAACCAAAAAAATAGTTTGCCTTTGAAACTCATGTTTACATACTTGTGTTCAAACCAAAAAGATTGTGAAACTTTCTTGTGGTTTTACTGTCATTTTTTAATATTTATTGTTATAAATTCTTAATTTGGGTATGAAACTCATGTTTTCCTGTCTTCACTATTAAATCCAAAAACCCATAGAAATTTTGTATTTTCTTGAGGAATTTTATGTAGAGTTTGAAAATTTATTCCTATGCCTTCATAAGTTACATTTGAAACTCATGTTTGTTGTGTAAACCCCAAAATCCATAAAGTTTGTGATATTTTGCTTCTAGATTTTATGTAAAGTTAGAATTTTTTATTTTTCCGTGATCATAATTTGCATATGAAGAATTACAAAGAAATGCAGAAGAATTACAAGGAAACGCAAAAGAATTATGTCACACCCCAACCTAGGTAAGATGAACAGGCACCTAATGCCTTACTTACGAGAGCGACCCATCTTGTAATCTGATAAACATACAATATTCAAACATCTGCAAACAGAAAATCCCAATATATATATATATATATATACCATCCGCATAGGCCTACAAGGCCTCGACCTGTATAGACACTAGACCAACATATTGAACCTGACCACATGCATACATACAGAACATCTGACAAACACAATTTGGTCAGGATAGGTCCCCGACCTACCCATAAGTCCATATGAATAACAAAATCAGATAACATCTAGAATCAGATCTACTCCAAATGAAATAGAGTCTTGCCAATAAACTACTTGAGATAGGACTATCTACTCTGGAGGCCCGCCGAACTGGCTATCTGGACCTGCAGCATGAAATGCAACATCTCAATAAAGGACGTCAGTACAAAATAATGTACCAAGTATGTAAGGCAACTGAATCACTGAAACTAAACCTGAAAACTGAAACATGCGTAAATAAAGTACTGAATGCAATCTGGGAAGCCAATGGTAATCTGAAGGTATATTTACATGTTTCTGTCTCATATAGTAATAAGTGTTTCAACCGTATTAAAGCATAACTAAAGACATAGTTGTGCACAACAAGATTCAACCACAATCTACAAGGTCATATATTACATTCTTACCAACTGGAATACATCGTCGCTTCTTGTAATTTTGTGTCTCTAAACTCTCTGAAAACAGTACTACATAGCTCATAGCATGTCTGGTCTATAACACGCAAGTCACGTAACCATACAGATGTTGTAATGCTATCTCATCGTAATGTATCGTACATATGTGCTAGCTACCAGACTCGTGAGTGTACTTTCCCGGCTAGCGTATCGGTACTCTATCTCATACCTGACTAATGAGTCGGTACTTCCAGACTAACGTATCTGTCATCTACCAAGCTATCATGCCCGTATCTGCCAGGGTAGCACTCGTATACTACCAGGTTCCTGGACCTGTCTGTGGTACGTGTCTATCGTAACATACAACGTCAACAAACAAGTAAAGATATCATCTCATCATCATTATCAAATCATCAACGAAGTAAAACTCTCTTATCATCCTTACCACTAGTCGTTATGCTATAGGAGTTCTTACGATGGAGCCATTGTGGCTCGTATGCACTTTTCGAAAGGAGCAAGAGGCTCTAATAAACTTAGCAAACTTGTGTCATCTGGGCACTATCAATAGGGAACATATGAAGTTGTCAAATACATGAATGGAACGTCTTTAGAATTCTATTTAGGAATCATTTTTGGGAAGGGAAACTTGCTATAGATTCATGCCAAAGAAAGCGATAACGAATAGCTTTTACATACCTCTAAGCTGACCTTTCCACGACGGTGATGAAACCAGTCTCCTCTATAATCAAGCTACAATAAGAAAAAAATACTACTATTAATGAAGAGGGACATAACAACTTAGCCATCAAATGACAACCCCCTCTCTACACTATTCTACGACGTATATCTTCGCCTAACTCATTTCTAATCCTTACAACACCATCAACCAACACATGAACACATATATATATCAACATCTTCAGCCTCTTCACACAATAAAGCGAGCTCAACACAAATATACAACACAACTAACAATCCAAGTACATCATTCATCTCTTAATTCCATCTTTTGACAACTAAGTATATCTACAACATCAACTAATCCTTATACATAGAGAGGAAAGAAGACCTTGCAGCACCTTCAACAACTTACAACTATATTATGACAATAATTTTAGCACCCTTTTACAACAAGAACTTCCCCCAATACAACACAACATGATCAATAATGCAACCGTAAGTATCTAGTACCTCCAAATCTTGATCTACTTACACACATGAATGAGAGGAAGATTCTTACCTCTAATTACAAGAACTAGCTTTGATTTCACCTTGCTTCAACTCGAAGTAAGCTCACTTCCAACAACTACGAAGAAGAACACGCCTATACTAGCACCATAAGTTATCCGGAAGGGAAATTCATGTTGTAATCTTGGTAATCTTTGCTTGAATGGTAGGAGAACCTCAGGAGAGCTTTTGGGAGTGTTTGAAATCGGTTTGGTCGAAATATGACTTGATAATAGGGCTTCACCGCTTAAAAGAGAAAGGTGGAACTTTCCCCACCTATGTGGGTCCCATAGGGGCAACAATTTCAAAAAAAACATCAATATCTCTCTACTCCGACATCGTATCGCTTAACGGTTTAATGTGTTACAAACTAGACTCGTATACCTTCGATATGGTGGGTGGAACACACAGTAAGTACATTGGGAGAAGAGCTTAGAGACATCTGGCCCAAATTTCAGTAAATTTATCAACGCAACTTGCTATAACTTTTTGCCGACTTTTGTTTTACAACTTTCTTGACTTCAAAAATTAATATACATCTACTAAACACTTCAAACACCTTAAAGCATGACCTCCTTGGAATATTAAGTACTCCTGATTTTACCCAAAACTACGAGCTATTACAATCGACTTTCCTTCGGCGAACTTTGTCGAAATGTGTTTTTTTTATTTGTTTAGCGTCAACCTCCCATGACACTTACTTAATAATTGTTAAATTTAAATCAAATACTTGTACTCTTTAAGATAACCTTGATCTTCAAGCTTGCGTCGACTAGCTTACGATACGACTTAACTTACAAAAATATGGGATGTAACAAATTAGAACAAACTTGGATAAAGAAAAAAGAGAGAAATGATCAATAAGAGAAAGAATGAGAACGGTAGAATTTAAATAAAAGCCTTAAGGAAATTGTAATATTACAATTATATTTCACATCAGATAACATTCACGCGCTCAAATGTTGTGCAACTCACCTTATGTGACAAGTTAGTTTTTTGTGTCTATAGAGACAAATATGTACATAATATTATGTTCAATTGGGAACAAGACCGAGTTCAAATGTCTAATGAAATTTTCGGACAAGTTGGTTGAACATATATTAAGTCATGCATAATTAATCGCTACATCACTAATAATTGCATTAGCTCTAACAAACAACCATACTACCTTTGAAAGTGTGTGGTGTTACTCCACCAAACAACCAACTAAGTGTAGGTTCATTTTGATCCCTCAAATATAACCTTGAGCATATTTAATCTCTTAATTATGGGAGTAGGTTCATTTTGATCCCACAAATATAACAATGAGTACATTTAATCCATTAACAATGCTAAAGTGGAGCACTTTTAATCTTCCTAACATAACCTGTTTAAAAAATAAGGGTGCTAAACTCATCTAACACCAGAGGCGGAGCTAGAATTTGAGGTTTGTGAGTTCAAAATTTTAAGACGGATAACAACCTCAAGCTAATGTATAACAACCGCCAAATCGTTAGGGTTCTTCGGTTCACTTCGATTTTTTTTTCAAGTTAGGTTCGGTTATTTTTGGTATGAGCCTGATTAATGAGCTATTTTTCTACTAGTAAAATGAGCTACTTTTAAAATTAAAAATGGGTTGATTGTTAATTTTATGTTTTGTTTTATAAAAATAAACTAAAAAAATCTACATTACACGGAAAGGAAATAATTTATGCACTGATGCAGGACAACACGAGTGATCGCCAAGTGAACCGGGTTTAGCACCGTTACTTTTTAAACAAATTCTGTTAGAAGACCAAAAGTACTCTAACCACTTTAGCATGATTATAATTGAGGAATCAAAATAAACCTACTCTTATAATTAAATAAATAAGAAATTAAATATGGTCAAAGTTATATTTGTGGACCAAATAAATTGCCCATAACTCGATTGGAAGAGGGGTACATTTGGGGTTGGGCCCTTTGCCAATTTTGAAGACTGAATGGCAGTTTCAGGCACTCTCAGTCGTCACTATGCTTTCTGCTACTACTATATATCACAATTTCATTCTTCTTCTTCTTCACTGATTCACATTACTCTTACCACAAAACTACTCACCAGCAAACTCTCTCCTTGTACCAGAATGTGTTCCACAAATCCACCGCAAACCCAACCCTATGGTTCTTGGAAGTCACCCATCACTGCTGATGTTGTTTCTGGCTCCACTAAACGCCTCGGTGGCTTTGCTGTTGATTCATCTGGTCATCTTTACTGGCTAGAATCCCGCCCCATAGAGTCCGGGTACATTTTTCCATTTAAGAAGCTCATTTGTGTATAAACCCCTAAAGATTGTCATATTTTCATTTGTCTTCTTACGGATTCATAACTTGCATATGTGATGTTTTCTATCGGGTTGTGAAGTTTTCATTTTTATTCTTATGCATTTGTAATCTGAATACCAGCTTATGTCTATTGTCTTCTTTAACCCGCAAAACTCTTAATCATTGTGATGTTGTTTTGTGGTTTTTATGTAAAGTTTGAATTATTAGTTCTTGTGCATTCATAATAAAACCATGTTTACTGTCTTCATGTTTAATCCTAAAACCCATAAATATTGTGATATTTTCTTCGTTTATTTTATTGAATTTGCATTTTGATATCTTATGCATTCACATTTTCCGTATGAAAGTCGGGTTTACTGTCTTATTCTTTAATCCCTAAAGCTCATAATGATTGTGATATTTTTTGAGGATTTTAATGTGAAGTTTGATTTTCTGGTTCATATGAATTCATAATTTGCATATGAAACACTATACTAACACCACCAAGGGGCCATAGAGGAGATAACCAGAGGCCTGGAGTTTGAGTAATTCGAGCCTTTGGAATGGAGAAAACACTGGTGGGGAGCGGCAACACGTTTCCCCTTTAATGGGCCAGGAACGATCCGGATTAATCGGCCTAGTGGGTTATTTATATCGTATAGTTAAACCAAAAAAAATGGTAGCATGCATATGAAACTCATGTTTGCGGATTTGTATTCAAACCAAAAAGATTGTGAAATTTACTCACGGGTTTTACTGTCATGTTTGAATATTTATTGTTATGCATTCTTGATTTGCATATGAAACTCATGTTTCCTGTCTTCGCTCTTAAATCCAAAAACCCATAGAGATTTTGATATTTTCTTGAGGAGTTTTATGTAGAGTTTGAAAATTTATTGCATTTGAAACTCATGTTTACTGTTGTCATGTGTAAGCCCCAAAATCCATAATAATTGTGATATTTTCCTTCTGGATTTTATGTTAAGTTTGAATTTTTTATTGTTCTGCGATCATAATTTGCATATAAACTCATGTTTACTGTCTTCGTGTTTAAACCCCAAAACTCATAAAGTTTGTGATATTTTCTTGTGGGTTCTGTGTGAAGTTTGATTTTTTTTATTGTTATGCATCCAGACGAGCAGTTATTGTGAAGGAACCAGCAAAAACAGGGGAAGACCCTATAGATGTAACTCCTAAAGATTTTGCTGTGAGGACGTTGGCTCAGGAATATGGTGGTGGTGATTTTTGTATATCAGGAGACACTTTGATCTTCTCTAATTACAAGGATCAGAGACTTTATAAACAGTCCATTTTGTCCATAGGTCCTCACTTTCCTTTGTTTTCTATGTCATTGAATGCAGCTGAATATAATTGCTTCCTGTTTTTACCACTTTGTAGTATATTTAACATAAGCTTTGATGGAGATACAATTTTGTTGATGTACATATTTGGGTTTATTGTTTAGCCGCTCGTTTACAAATATGCCATATTTGATCTGTCCATTTTTATTGGTGATTGTTGAGTTTAAATAACCAAACAAGTAAAAAGAAACTGTCTCGCAGGTAGCAAGTTGGTTCATACAAATTTTGAAAGTTTGAAGCTCTTTCATTTTAGCATATAGTTCATCATATTTACTATCACTATTTTTAAAATGTTTCTTTTCAATTGATCCCTGTTATTTCAGTACTAGATTCTGCTCCGCTGCCACTCACTCCAGATTATGGTGGACGAAGTGTATGCTTTGCTGATGGAGTGTTTGACTCTCGCTTTAACCGTTATGTGACAGTGAGAGAAGGTAAGTTCTCTATATTCGTTGTCCTTCAAAAAATTTGCTTGATTCTCTAAGAAATTTTATCCTAATCTTTGCTCCTTCTGTAGATCAACGTGAAAGTCCTATAAATGCAATTACCACAATTGTATCTATCGATCTGAGCAATAACAGCGCTCAAGGTGAGAATTTTTCAGTATCGGTTTACCATGACTCAATTTAAATTTTCCCTTGCTTACATATGTTTCCGGGTGAATTGGGCTAGAAAAATGTCAAAAGATGTTTATGCATCGTGAAGGGCTATTCAATTGTTTTTGTATTGCCCCTTCCCTCGCCTAGGCAATATTTGTTGAACTGTACAATGAGTGAGTATATGATCTTACTTATTTTCCACTTGTTTGGCACATAAATGCAGAACCAAGGCTATTAGTTGGGGGCAATGACTTTTATGCTTCTCCCCGGATTGACCCCAAAGGGGAACGTATAGCATGGATTGAATGGGGTCACCCAAATATGCCATGGGACAGATCGGAGCTTTGGGTTGGTTATATATCAGGCAATGGGTATGGCCCTAATAAATCTCTCTCTCCCTCACGCGCGCACAGGCACAAACACACAAACATGCATAGCTATAAGACACACGCTCCTACCAACAAGGAGGCACATTCACCTAGAGATCACATTCTGTTCAGGCCTGCATACATTATCACTTTTTGCCAAATAAAAAATTAAATTTATGAGGCTGTATATGAGGAACATCACCACTACTTGTTGATTTGTTCTTTGCTTTTCTTTGAATTTTCCCTAGGGATGTGCAAAAACGCATTTGTATAGCTGGTGGTGATCCTAATCTTGTGGAGTCTCCCACTGAACCCCAATGGTCTTCTCAAGGTACTGTTGAATACATTGCCAGCATGTGCATTGTATAAACTTTAATTGTCCTTCTCTGTTTCCAGGATTAGTCTCGGTAGAGAAGTATTAAAGATTAGTCCTGTGCTCTAGTGAATATTATTGGCTTTTGGTAATTGGTAGCACAAATTGGAATTTGAGGCCTTTATTTCTAAAAATGTGGCGTAGCGTAGAGGGTTAGGCTTTTTGTTGTGGGAGAGATTGTGGCAACTCTTGGCTGAAGCGTAACTTGTTATTGCAATACAAAGAGATACAACCAATTTGGGAGGTGCTTTCTTATGTACACTCTGCAATTTGACTAACTAAGTTCTTCAGCAAACACTGGACTGGCTGTTAATTTCTTGTACAATCTGGAAATTAATTTTCCTTTTTTTGATTCCAGAATTGGTCTTAATAGAGAATTATTAAAAAAACTAGGTGATTTCTCCCATCTGTCAGATAGAGTTACCCGGTGCCTGTGTTGGTGGGAGGTAGCAAGTACCCGTGGAATTAGTTGAGGTGCGCACAAGCTGGTTCAGATACCATAGTTATCAAAAAAAGAAAATAAAATTATTAAAAATCAGTTTCTTTTGCTCTTTATTCATGATTATTTTTATATAAATGCTTTTAACCTCAGAATTGTTATCTATTGTTTGTTTTCCTTTTCAACTATTTTCCACTAAGTATTTAGTTCTCAATTCTCACGAGTCAATATGTTTATGTAATGCCTAGATGTTGATATGTTGTTCCTTACAATTTCTTTCTTTGTGAAGTGCTTTTTAATACTTTGTTTTCATCAAGTTTATTACTGAATGAGCAAAGTTTTTTAGTTATTTGGTTTCAACAGGTCAACACACATGAAATTTCTTGCTTGCGAAATTCACTTTCTTAAAGGTGTGCTGTTTATAACTTACATCAAATGCTGGAAAGATGTTAAAATGGTTGGTGGTGTAGTTGCTCTTTTGATGTGGTTCCTAGTTTAGAAGTGTAGATTTTGAGAAGAAGAATGTCTTGTTGTATTTTAGTATATATGTACTGCATATAAGCTAGGGTATCTACAAAATAAATCCTATCTCTAACTTTGAAGATTTCAAGAAGAAGAAAAGGCTTCTTTGTATTTCTTGATGAATATACATCCCATGATAATAGGTACTTATACAATGAGTCCTAAGTCTAAATAAGGAAAGACAATATCACATAATCAATTCCTAATCAATTACAATTAATACAATATCATTCTACTTCTATAATTAAGCTATCAATACCAATCAACACTCCCCCCTCAAGTTGGTGAAATGATTTCGCACATGCCTAACTTGCAAACCAATGTATGAAAGGTCTGTTTGTTGAGGGCTTTGGTAAACACATTAGCTACCTGCTTTTCCGATGACACATGATGGAACAAACTCAAGCCACCACTCGTAACTTTTTCCTTGATGAATTGTTGATCAATTTCAACATGCTTTGTTTGGTCATGCTAGACTGGGTTATGAGCTTTATCGATTGCAGCCTTCTTGTTACAATAAGATAGGCATTTAGCTTTGACATTCTATTGATAAGATATGCATGGGTTATGAGCTATATTGATTGAGGGTTTTACGTGACATTCTATTGATAAGATAGGCAACAACTAGAGTGGCATCCCCAATAGGTTTTTGGTAGATTCATGGTAAACATAAGGGATCTTGCTACTTCTAACAAATGCCTATTTTTCCTTTCAATATGCCCATTTTGTACACTAGTATAAGGACAACTAGTTTGATAGATTATCCCATTGAATTCCAGATAAGCTTCAAATCTTTTAACCAAGTACTATGTGCCATTGTCAGTTCGCAAGATTTTTATCTTAGCCTCAAATTGAGTACAATTCATTTCATGAAATGACTGAAAGCACGAGAAAATCTCACTTTTGGCCTTTAGTGCAACAATCAATAAACGTGACAAACCTTCGACTATCAGACAAAGAAACTGTTTGAGTAGGACCTTATACATCAGAATGCATAGTTACAAAAGGAGTTGTACTTTTATTATCACTCAAAGGATAAGAGTTTCTAGTAATCTTGATCTACCATGTAGTTTTCAGTATGTGTCCTTTGTATGCCTTGGCTTTCCACAATAATCACAGTGCATGTGGTCTTTATCGGAATTGATTGCCTTTGGTTGCTCATGAAACACAGTAGCCTAGACTTCTTGGTTGGTGCCGAATAAAACATGAACCCCTGTCGACTCTCTTCTTGTTGAACATAGGAGTATGCATCCTTAATAGGAGGAAAAGGATTTTACTGAGAACTTGAGCCCTGATCTGATCATATTCTTGGTTCAAACTGGCCAGAAAATCATAAACCATTTTCTTTTCATCCAATTGTTGAAAGAGAACTGCATCATCGGTACACTTTGCTTGAAGATCCTGATAGTAGTCTATATCCTGCCATAACCCATATAATTCGGAGTAATAATTAGTGATAGTCAACTCACCTTACTTAGTAACATGAATTTTATTTCGAATGTCAAATATATGAGCATTGTTTTCCTAGCGAGAGTAAGTATGCTTAGTTGAATTCCAAATTTTTTCATCAGTGTCAAGTAATAAATACTGTATAGAAATTTGAGGACGCATAGTATTCAAAAGTCACGTCAAAACAAGGGAATTATCAGAATCCTATTGTTGGGAGGCATCTGCCTCCGCCCGATCACAAGGAAAGGTTCACTATGACGGGGGGGTTACTCTTTTTTCCCTCAAGGAAAAAATGAAATGCATATGAGACCATCCTTTTGTTGTGGCATGCTCCTCACCGTAGTTGGTATCAGTCACATCAGGTGCTTTCTTTTCTCCAGTAATAACCAAGCAATTTTCTAAATTTAATAAAGAGCAACCAAGATCTTGACCAAGCAAGATACATACCGGCCCAATCTAATTTTACGACACTGATTTGTTAGGGAGAGGTATTATTTACTGTCGTCGTGTCTCCCATAGTTTACACAAAACAGTGAACCAAATAAAAAGAATTTCAAATCTGGAAATAGAAGAAAACCCAAATTTTGAACATGTACTTAGGGCTAATAGTCTGCAGTTGACACTTCAGAAAAGAAAATTTTCAGAAGCTACTCTGAAGAACACCTTTTCTCGCCAGAGAATGGATAGTTTGTTCATAATCTTTATAGGTTGCACAGCTTCATTCAATTACTGTCATAAAATAAAAGGAAATCAATCGCCTGAACCTGCCTTTGATATATGCGTCCCAGAACTAATCCAAGGTAGGAGGACTTTAAAAAAAATCAAACAAGGATTCCCACCATTTTAGTGCTATGTTCTACCGTAAAACTGAGATCCGGTGTTTTGAAAATAGTGGGACTTGGATGGATAGGCTTGGAATAGGTCAGCGGGAAAGATCCCCCTCAAAAATTCGTTGGAATAGGGCCTACCCCGGCATGTGTGACCGACGTGTCGCCATAGATGGTGGTGTCAATAGCGCGTGCAGTGGTTTCTGGCCGAGATTGTTGTTGGGTTTTGGTCGCCGGCGCAAGGGGAAGCTTGTGGTGGTATTGGTTTTTGCACACCACTGTCAAAAAGCAACTGAAATGGATCCTTGGCGTAACCGGTAAAGTTGCTGCCATGTGACCAGGAGGTCATGGGTTCAAGTCGTGGAAACATCCTCTTGCAGATATGCAGGGTAAGGCTGTGTACAATAGACCCTTGTGGTCCGGCCCTTCCCTGGACCCACCTTTCAAACCAAGCTCCTGGTGCCTGCTTTAGCTTGCCGGAGGCCGGGAGAAAACACACTTAAACAAAGCAGCAATAAATCTGATAACATGTAGATTTTGAGAATTAGAAAGTATTCTTGTATTTCAATATATTTGGACAACCTATGAGCTAGGGTATTTATACAATAAGTCCTATCTCTAATTTAGGGAAGATAGTAAGTGCTAATTACAATCAAATAAAATTAGATCTATAATTAAGCCAGGAGACCAAATCTCCTTGAATCAAGCTAATTATGTAATCAACAAAAAGAGATGTATTTTGACTGATGATATTGAGTTCATATATGCCTTCATATTCAACTGTAAAATTATGATTCCTGTGTTGTGATTAGGATCATGTTAGATCTTGTTTCATGATTAGCTCTAGACTTGCAATAAGCTGAGATTGATTTCTCATGTTCCTTGCATTGATTTGCAATTTTCTTGTGGTGCAGGAGAACTGTACTTTGTAACTGACAGGAAAAGTGGGTTTTGGAATATCTACAAATGGGTAAGTCCTCATCCCGTGTGATGTCACACTGATTAAATCTCTTCCATCTGTTGTATATTTATATCTATCTTATCGTGCCTAATGTCTAAACTTGAACTTCTTATATTTATCTTCTGTCTAGCCTATTGGCTGAACTTGAACTTCTCTTCTGGGGTATGATTGCATCTAGTTGCTTAGACGCTTTCTTAATAACCATCTCATCTTCTTTGAGTTCTAAGCCTAAACTTGTGTTCTTTTGCTGTTTACAAATCTGACCCTAGTGTTTTTGACTAGTAAATAAAGACTTAAAGTTGTGGATACTTGGCAGATGTTGCATTAGCATTAAATTCCATTGCATTACAAATATGGGGAACCTTAGTTTGGCCCTTTATTAACCACATTCTTGTTAGAGAAGATGTGAAATTGCATTAATAAGAAATGAAATGGTTAAAAATCTGATATTTTGGAGATCACGGTTTTAAAAATTTCAATTAACTAGATACCGCAGTTTTAAGAATATGAAAAAATTTATTGCTGTTGTGACCTCCAACTCTAACTTAGTCCTTATCATTTAGTGTATAATAGAGATTACCTTAATCTCCACATAAGAATTACACTTTCAGCCCCTCTGCTGAACCACTTATTTGGATGGAAAATGTAAAACCCTTTACTTTACATGAACTCTTACATGATAAAAGTGAGAATCCACCTTACCCTTTTCACGCTAACCGTAATCCAACTTTAGGGATACCATATGCCAATAAGTTAATCCAAAGTTCCTCCATGGCCCCCTCCCCTGACCCAGTAATGAAATACAGAGGGAAAGTGAAAAAGAAACACAATCTTTTTGTGCTTATTTCAATCCCTGCACAACCAGACTTCCATTTTTTCGTGTTATTTATGGTGCTGGATATTGGACCTGGAGTATGCATCAAAGATTCAACATCTATGTAGAATAACAATGAACTATCGATCAGTAACACTACCTTGTTAATGTTGCTGGCACTGAACTCGTACTTTAAGTGAGACAGTGTAGACTTGATTGGCCTGTTTTATTTATTGTTGACAGGTAGAGTCTTCTAACGAGGTGCTACCAGTTTACTCCCTCGATTCTGAGTTTACAAGACCCTTATGGATATTTGGGATGAAGTCTTACGACTTTCTTGAGAACCACGACAAAAATACATTAATTGCCTGCAGTTACAGGTTAAGCTGATAAGTAGTTTGCTATTTAAAATTTGATATTTGAAATCATAGTGCTTTTATGCTGATTGTTTTGGTAACAAAGAAGTTCTTTATATGGTTTCTCACTTTCCTCTTCCTCTTGCTTAGGGAAAGAGAACCATTCTGGGAGGAAAATTGATGTAGTTCATCTAATCTAGTTTGAAAAAATATGTGCAGGGAGAATGGGAAGTCATATCTTGGAGTTTTGGATGTTACCCAAGGCAAAGTATCAGTTCTTGATATTCCTTTCACTGATATAAACAACATTGTAAGATCTTGCTAGCACATGCTGTAGTTGCTGAATTTAGTGTCCTTCATGAGTTTTTATCCTTGTGTTGGTCTTGATAAATACCCTTATCACCTAAACAGACTTCTGGGGTTCATAGCTTGTATGTTGAAGGAGCATCTGCTGTTCATCCATCGTCAATAGCTAAGGTTTTTTAGACAAGCTTTCTAGTTGCTTGAAATTTTGAAAACAGTATTTATACATCTGTTCTAGATCATTCTTTTAGCATTTTTCTGTTATTTTTGCAGGTTACTTTGGATGATCAAAGAACAAAAGTAATTGATTTCAAGATTATGTGGTCGTCATCATCTATTAGCGAGATGTATAACTCATATTACAGTCGGCCAGAGTTGATAAAGTTCCCAACAGATGTCCCGGGTCAAAGTGCATATGCATACTTTTATCCACCAACAAACCCCGACTGTCAAGCTAGTCATGGAGAAAAACCTCCATTACTCTTGCGAAGTCATGGTTATTGTTTCCCTCATTAGAACTGCTTCTGCCTGATTAATTTTCTTTGTTTAAAAGCTGGCATTAATTGGTTTCTGTATGAGATGTGAATGTATAGTTTATGATGACCAGGAGGTCCTACAGCTGAAGCACGGGGAGGTTTAAATCTCAGTGTTCAATATTGGACCAGTCGTGGTTGGGCCTACGTGGATGTGAATTATGGTGGAAGCACTGGTACACACATGGCCTTTTTACTCCTTCCATCGTTGGCTTGCTATTCTTCAGAACCTTATTGATATTGTATAAAAAGGAAATATACGAAATTACTTTATATTGGTAGAAAAAGCAGAGGAGGCCAAAGAATCAGGATAGCGTATGGCACAGTGGTAGACTAGTTAGCTGCTGTTAAGTTGGCTAATATCTTTTTGTTTTTTGGCTCATATGAAGGTTATGGCAGAGAATATAGAGAAAGACTATTGGGAAGTTGGGGAATTGTGGATGTCAACGACTGCTGCAATTGTGCCAAGTTTTTGGTAACATCGAAATTTGAGTTTACTCTTATATTCCTTTAATGCTGCTAGTAATTTTGTAACTCATGGTAAATCAGTCTGTTCATCCAGGTTGACAGTGGAAGGGTTGACGGTGAAAGACTTTGTATTACAGGGAGTTCGGCTGGTGGCTATACAACATTAGCTGCACTAGCGTTTAAAGATGTTTTCAAGGCTGGAGCTTCCTTGTATGGTGTGAGTGTATAATAAAATTTGTTTTTGATAAGTAATATCGCATTCCCATATCTAATGTGATCTTGCGCGTAACCGGAAACTGATCATAAAAGTATGATAGGAAAATTTGAAGTTAAGGCTGGTGCCTATATATGTGATATTTTGTTACCTTAGATGATCATCTTCAATGTAGAACAGCATCTGATTGATTAATTAGACACGGATCAGACATCAGTTTGGTTCATACGTCTACTCAAAGCTCCTCATGTATCAAATTCATTTTTGCGTTTCAATGCTTTATGCCGTCATCTTTCATTAAACAGATTGGTGATCTGCAATTGCTGAGAGCAGAAAGTCACAAGTTCGAATCTCACTATACTGACAATCTAGTTGGTAATTATCAAATCAATTAATGTTGACAATATATTTGCATAAAGTCTTTCTGCTGATATATGTTTATTAGTATGTGTTGAGGCCTTTTGAATCATTGCAGGGGATGATAAGGCATATTTTGAGAGGTCGCCTATCAATTTCGTGAACCGCTTTTCCTGCCCTATTATTTTATTTCAAGGATTGGAGGACAAGGCAAGCACAACATGTCCCTTTTAATGTCATAATGCTCCTGCATGTCATTCTTTTATAGAAGAATTATCTACATTGATCTTTTCCCTTAACTCTCTCTTGACCATAAAGATTTGACAGCCTCCTTTAGTCTTTGGCAAGCTCACTGTCTCATATTTACTCTTTCTTTTGATATATTATTGTATTTTATGCATAGGGTTGGTCTACAAAACTTGTCAGAAACAGTACGTGCTTAAACCTTCTATTCATGCTCATCCTGAGACTAAGTAGCATCTTTCTGGAAAATTTGTTTTGATGCAATAACATTCACTTGATAAATGCATCTTGCACTGAAGTGCGTGGTCCTTTGCCTTGTCCATCATAAGTTTTGGATATTTAGCTAGTATAACTTTTGCATCTTTAAAACAGTTAAATTCAACTTCATGTGGACTTATTATGGCCTATTCCTTAAACATGATGATCGAAAGGAGAGAGATCAAGCAATCACCTCTGTCTTTAACTGCTGTTGCTTGTTGGTAGAATTAAGCTTTTCAGCCCTTGTTGCAGGTCGTTTCCCCTGATCAAGCACGCAAAATCTACCAAGCGTTGAAGCAAAAAGGGTTGCCTGTTGCACTCATTGAATATGAAGGAGAGCAGCATGGTTTCCGTAGGGTATGTATCAGTTTCCAGACTTGTGAGATTAACTTTTAATCTGTCTGCCTTGGAGGAAATTAGCTGATTTTGTTTGTCATATGCAGGCTGAAAATATTAAATTCACCCTTGAACAACAGATGGTGTTCTTTGCGCGTTTGGTGGGACATTTTCAAGTAGCCGATGAAGTTAATCCCGTTAAAATTGATAATTTTGACTGAGGTATACAACTACCGAATGCTCTGTGCCATAATAGAGTTGTTCAATACCTGTTTGCCATAACTAGGAAAATTTTGATGATGGAGAGAAAGAAGCAGCAGCATGATCTAATTTGCTGGAGCTGTAAATAGGCTATGCTTCTAGGAAAATGTCGAGGAGGCATTTTTGTTATAATATCATCAAGATTTACTGATCTCAAAGAAAAAAGAACATTGAGCTAATGGACCACAGGAGTTTGTTCATGTAAGTGTATTACAGATTGCTTAATCAGGCAAATAAGCGTTAAGGGAAACAAATTGGGACCCCCCGGGGGGTGGGGGTGGTGATGCTAGATGTATGTTCTCTCTTCTGAGTGATTCTGCTTCTCTTTAGCTCTGATGATCTTACTGTGCTGCTTTGGTCTATAAAGTAATTTACTTCTGCTTTTCCAATGATATCGGCTTATCTTTGATATTGAAGGCTTGAAACCCAGTGAAAAAGGTGAATGTCTACTAGTGTAATTAGTCAAATTTGCAATGTGGCTGATGATTTTCCATATTTGTCTTTGCCTCTGAAGAGCTGGAAAGAATCCAAAAAAAACCGTAACTTCGGTTTCTATCTAATAATAATCCCTAGACCCCGCGTATAGCAGGAGCTTAGTGCATTGGGTTGCTCTTTTTTTTTTCTTTAATAAGATGGAAAAAGTCTGTTTCTCTCATAATGGATTTGTCTTCCAATTCTTTGAGAGCTCACATTGTTAATGTACAAATTAAGTCAAATCCCTGCTAATGACAAAATGTTTTTACCTCTTAAAGCAAACACCCCACTGCCTTAACACAAAGTGAGATGAGAATAACTGGACAGACTGTTTACCTGAAAAAACGGTATAGTTGAATTTGTACATGTTTATGGACACAGGAAATGAGATGACCAAATTGACAAGTAAATAAGTAGAAATTAGTTAAGTAAACTTAAGTAAGAAGATTGACAATTATCAAGAACTGAGGAGCTTGAGTCCTCATGACGACGTAAGCTTGAGTCTCCAATGTCACGTTCCCAAGAAACCAATATGAAGAACAAGTAAACTTAGAGGGAGAATACTAAAGGTTTTATTATGCTTGAATGCATTGAATGCTTGTGTAAATCAGAATGTGTTACAGTGAGAAGTACGATCCACGAATCTCGTCCTCCTAATTATGAATAAATGCCTTGCATTAATGTGTAATAACACTTGGAGGAGACTCTGGGATCTTCCGTAACAATCACCCGTTGCACTTCTTTGCACGTATCTGGCGGATCCTCGCCTCCGTCCCTAGAGGCTGTGAACCATACTAGACCCTTGGACACATGCTTGCTTGGTGTCCCTTACTTGCTGACTCACGCCTAATCTATTGCTTCTGCCACATGTCAATGCCTTATACGACCATTTGACTTTTCCGGATTTTGCCCAATATAGGTAGTCCCCCCACATACCGGTGACTAGACAAGATGTGACCGGGAAGTGGAAAAGGTCTCTTCATTCTTGGCGGGAAAGCAGTTGGACGAGCTTTGACATTCGATAAGACGCACGTCTCTTCACATTAAATGCCCAAGACACGTGTCACCCTTTGGTTGGCCAACATTTCACATGATAGTTTCGCACGTTATCGAGGCAATGATGACCCCAGTGCCATCCCCCTCTTTATAAAGCTCCATTGCCTTCATTTTACTACTTTGCTTAATCTCAAATCTTCTAAGCTCTCTGCAACTACATCGAGTCAAAACGATCCCTTTTCGGTGTTTTAAGTGAGTGAGTAGGTTCGTAACGTGTTTTATGTTAAATTGCATATTTAGTTTGTGTCCGGAAGGTTTCGAATGAGTTTCGACGCGTTTGGAGGAAGTTCGGAGGAAATTCAGAAGTGATGAATCGTGAATTTTTCATACTTCAGCAGTTAATTTCTCTAAATTTATAAAGAATTTGAAGATGATGTCTAAATGAAAGTTATAGTCCTTTGAAGCTAGTTTCTTGCGGTTTAGATCGTTCGCGATTTAGACATCTGTGCAAAGAGATGCCATTTTATCAGAGATTGTTGGGCTGGTTTTTTTTACTACAATTTCAGCTTTTTTAAAATACCGGATATGTCCCTGGTGTAATATAAAGAAATCTAATCTGAATTAATTATTTTGGAAGCACTTTTGGGACATCAAAACATGACTTTTGATAGAGAAATCAATGGGTAATTATGTGATATCATCAATGTATGGTTTCTAACTCAAATTTATGAGTTTTACATGAATCTAAGTTGGATTAAAGACCAAAGTTGGTGATTTTTAAGAGAGTTTTTGGTAAAAGAATTACATATTATTTTTGACAGATCCGTGAGTGATTCTTAGTCAAATTTGGATTGTGAGTATATATTATTGATCCTGGCGAGGAGGGCTTCCATTGAGGTATGATTTGTCTACTTCTGTCACGGTTAACCAAACGTTTATTTTAACTCGGTATTTATAAATTGGAGGAAATTATCAACTTGTTATCATTCTTCCACCAAGATTAAGAATTTATGATGTATTCGGTATCCTTATGGAGAGGACTTCATAAGAATATAAAAAAATTCGAAATTCGAGCCCGTGGACCGGATGGGTGTTATACCCGGTATTAGTAAATCAACAATTGGTCTCAGTCTAAAGACAAAAATGCCCTTAAACTAGGACATCTTTACATAAAATCATTATTGTACACTACATAACAAATTCTGAACCATTAATTATTCACAGCACATCAATCCTTGTACTATCATTCACCGCACAACAATCCTTGCACTATCATTCACTCGCATAAGTAACTTCTGCATTATAATTCCCGCATAACTAGTCCACAAAACAAACGATTCCTTAATCTACTTAAGAGTGAGAAATTAGGAAATCATCAAATGAAGCCTACTGTTCAAAACCGGAGCCGTCACTTAGCCATCCTAAGTGATCAATATTGTTCAAACCAAAAAGAGACCATGAAAAGGTATCAGGAACCAAAGCCAGCTAGGAGACCTAGAAGAAGGTCAATTGTTACCTTGTGAAAATAGTGTTGTAGGTATCCAGATGATTTCCGCGGTGTGGCTGCACCGATTCGCATGGGCCTGCTTAAACAGTAAACACCATTCATTTCTATTAGCGAATATTCTCCGAATATTCTCTGTATATTTTGTAATTATGATATATGTATATTTAAGGTAACTTAGGATTCTAATTATATTATAATTACAAAATATACAGAGAATATTCGGAGAATATTCGCTAATAGAAATGAATGGTGTTGCCAATGGCACTAATCAGCAGGAGGGTATTGATTGTGGTGAGACATTCAGTCCGGTTGTTAAACCGGCCACTATTCGGATTGTTTTTAGTATTGCTATGGGCATGCATTGGTCGATTCATCAGCTTGATGTCAAGAATGCATTTCTTCATGGAGATTTGAAAGAGACTGTGTACATGCATCAGTCTCCTGGCTTTGTTCATCCGGAAGCTCCGCGGTTTGTGTGTCGTCTCAAGAAGTCATTGTATGGATTGAAACAGGCACCCCGCGCTTGGTATGATCGGTTCGCCAGGTATCTTCTGCAGATTGGTTTTGTATGTAGCAGGTGTGATACCTCTCTCTTCACTTTTCACCGAGGTAGCAAAGATCGCATATTTGCTATTATATGTCGATGACATTGTTCTTACTGCCTCATCTGACGGGTTGAAGAATGAAATCATTGCTCTACTCAAAACTGAATTTGCTATGACTGACTTGGTCAAGCTAAGTTATTTTTTGGGTATATCGGTGATCAGATCTGTAGCCACTATGTTCCTGTGTCAGCGTAAGTATGCAGAAGAGATAGTGTACAGGGCCAAGATGGCAAATTGTAAAATTATGCCAACTCCGGTGGACTTAAAATCCAAGCTTAGTGCTAATGACGGTGCGCCAGTTTCTGATCCCACTATATATCGGAGTCTAGCAGGTGCTCTTCAGTATCTTACATTCACTAGGCCTGATATTGCATATGTCGTTCAGCAGATGTGTCTGTTCATAAACGACCCTCGAGAGTCCCATTTTGCCGCCCTCAAACGTATTATCAGATACGTTAAGGGCACACTAGACTTCGGATTACATCTATACCCCCTCTGCCCCAACCAAGCTACTTGCCTACACGGATGCAGATTGGGCAGGATGCCCCGACACACGTCGCTCCACCTCAGGGTACTGTGTATTTCTTGGGGATAATCTTATCTCATGGTCCGCCAAGCGGCAAGCCGCACTTTTCCGCTCGAAAGTGTCAAGGTAATATCGCGGTGTTGCTAACGTAGTTGCTGAGATCTGTTGGCTCCGAAATCTTCTTTTGGAACTCCAGTGTCCACTCCGCAAGGCGTCTATAGTCTATTGTGACATCATATCTGTCATCTATATGTCTCATAATCCGGTCCAACATCAGCGGACTAAGCATATTGAGATGGATATCCACTTTGTGAGAGAGAAGGTTGCCCGTGGTCAGGTCAAAATATTACACGTGTCTTCCTCTTATCAGTATGCAGACATCTTCACAAAGGGACTACCGCGACAGCTCTTCACCGACTTCCGATCCAGCCTTACCGTTCGGCCTCCTCCCGCTCCGTCTGAGGGGGAGTATTAGCGAATATTCTCCGAATATTTTGAAATTATGATATATGTATATTTAAGGTAGCTTAGGATTCTAATTATATTAGGAATCAACCTTTGTAAGGTAAGTTAGGATTCGTACCATATTAGGAATCAACCTTTGTACAACTATATATATATTGTGAATAATGAAAGGAATCCCTAAGGGAAATTATTCTATCTTTCAATTTCAGTCATGGCTTGAGACCTCTCGTTATGATCTCCAAACCTTACAAAACCATATCCTCTTGAACGACCAGTATTGGCATCTATGACAATTTTAGCAGCTTTAACAGAAGGATATTTTTTAGCAAAAGTTCATGTAGTAAGGTATTTGTAACATCTGCAGCTAAATCACCTACAAAGATGGAAAGGTTAGAACCATTATTTGATCTCTTGTCACCCATGCTAAATGAAGCCCAATTCAAACGGAAAGGTTGATCTGCATTCGGCATTGTTGTGCAAGAAAATGTTTGCAGAACTTTCTCTGCAGAGGCATGTGAGTAGAATTCAACTAAACCATATCCCTCCGGAAAACCAGTGTGTTTATTGCGAATTACCTTGATGGAGGCAACCTGCATGAACATGATCTTATCTATTAGCAAATAGCAATTAATTGTGTGGAAAAACACTGTATTCCTTGTAAAATTTTACTCTTCTTTTTTTCCTGAGGGAAGTTTGTTACGGTAAAACCATACGCCAATTTTTTCTAACCGTAAAGGCATACACATTTTTCAAGACAATTGGTAAGTATAGAAAATGGTTTACATGCGTCTAAGAGTCATTACTCGCTTTTTTGTAGGTTCAAGTATATTGCATAATTGCTAGTGTGGAGGTGTCTATTTAGTGTTAACACTTTAAACTTTCACATCAAATCAGTCAGATGATAAGGTCTTCATTGTTCCCTTACTTGGTTTCCATGATTAGTCCTGCTTATTCACATAAGCAGAAAATGTGCTGTTGGTGACAGTAGAGGTAAGTAGTGTAGCATAAAATTCCAGAGAGATTCTCTCTGCAGTCACTCAGTCATATTACAGCTACGCAATATCACCACCTTGGGTATTTTTAAACAATTTTAGCTAAACATCGTAAAAGGCATCAATGAAAAATGGAAGTTCCAAGACAACGGTTTTTTATGCCTTAAAAGTTTCCTCATTAGACCTGCTCAGAGAAAAGCTTTGCAACGGAAATGGGAAACTTTATTGTATTGAATAAAACACAGTGGGTGTAAAAACCAGTGTATTAAACAACTTGTTCAGTGAAAACAATTCTGTAAAGGAATAGGTGGAAAAGCAAGCAGATGTCTTCCATTAATATCATAATCTTCTCTTAAGTTTAGTAAGGTTGAATAGTTGAGATAAAGTCTGGACACCATATTCAGATGATGTATCATCTGAGATTTTGCTTGAAAGATTCCGCAATTACCATTTTAAACATGGACAACCAGCAGAACATTGTGTGTGCTTTTGTCTAGCTATGTCCAAGAACAAACTAAGCCCAATCAGAAAGGTCATTAAGCAATATGCAAAGCCGTTGCCAGTTGCCACAGCTCAGAATTCTTCACTGTCAAGACTTAAATTTTAGGCCTGTCAGATGTATGAATAAATGGGGAAAACGCAACCTTGGAAGTTTGAAAATTGATGGTATCTCTAAATCAAGAGGTTGAGGTGTAAACTGCAGTTAAGAATACACGGCAACATATACAAAAGGCTATAGCTGTTGACTGAAGGAACTTTCTTGTAACAACCCCTTATTTGGTATGTAGCAAAATCATGAAACAAAAAGAAGATTGAATAGTGGAACCTTTTTCAGTATAGTCGTCTAAAGAGAATCTAGGGGTTGGCAAGCATGAGAGCTCAGTTATATCTAGGGCTGTCCAGTGGGCCGGGTCGGCCCGATTCCGACCCAGCTCGATACCCGTCCCGTTCCGATCCCAAAATAAAAAAAATTGCCGGGGTAGGGGTTCGAACTCAGGACGGGGTCTGGGTTCGTCCCGCCCATCCCGACCCGCTCCATCCCGATACCCCTCCCCCCTTTGCAAAAATAATCGTGGCAACAACGATCAAATTTTGATTTTGGCTGTTGTGCAACGGCTATAACGATCATTTTCGGCCCCCACCCCATAAACCCCCTACCCCTTAATATTTATTTTTAACCACTAAATTAATATATTTACACTTTAACCCTCTCAACTATAAATAGCTCATTTTCTCTTCATTTTTCTCACAAATCTTCCTACCATCTCTCTAATCTCTCAATTTATCTCTCTACAATTCTACAAATCTTCCTACTATTAAATATTATATCAAAGTTAAAAAATTGAGAGTGAAGTTGACAACTAGCTTGAGGATCATCCATTGAGCAAAGTTTTAATTTTTAACCTCGATTACACGTCGACGTTACGTCGGCGTTTGGTACCTTCGTTCCTTCTTTAAATTATTATTGTTACTTAATTTTAATTATCGCACTTAATTTCATTTACTTTAATTATTTATTTGTATAATTAAAATGGAATGATTGAAACGTATGATTAGGGTAAGGGTAAGAGTGTTTCTTCTAGTAGGGGTAACATAAGGGTACTTCTTCTAGTAATCATATTCCTAGTTCCGATGATTTAATTGATTTCAGTCATATTGATGAAACTGCTTTTTTTAATGATATACTATTAGATGATGAAGTAGATGAATCAGACTTTAATTTAGACGATAATATAGATGACACACCCACTAGTGCACCTCAACTCGAGGCTCAAAATGAGTCTCAGCCTGAAACTGCAAGTGGAATGCCTCATATTCCCCCTAGTATGAATCGAGGCCCCACAAAACGAAAATTAAAATCACCTGCATGATATTTTTTTGATAGGGACAAAGAGAATCAACTAGCTAGATGTAAAATTTGTAAAAATATTTATAGATTTAAAACCGAAAAAGGTCAAGGTGCGACGGGAGGTTTATTGAGACATGTACAAGGCGAGCACACAACTAGGTGGAATCAATACCAGGCTAAAAAATTGGGTGTGCCAATGCCATCTGAGTCGGGACAAGGTTCTCATAGTGTTCCCGACCTAGTATATGGTCAAATTAACTCGACGAAGAGGGAAATTTTTGGTCTTAAATATGATAAAAACAAAGATAGGGAAAATATAGAAAATTAATTACGGTGGATGGTTTGCCTTTTTCATTTCCTTCCTCTCCTGTTTTTATTCATTACATTCGAGAAACATATAATCCTGTTTTTAATAGTTTTCCTAGATCAACTGTTAGAAGGGATGTTTTAAAATTTGCAAGTGAATATCAACAATATTTACGTTATGCACTGTATCATTTTAATGGCAAAGTGACTATTACTTCTGACACATGTCGTAGTACTAACGGTAATGATTATTTAACGGTAACATGTCATTGGATAGATCAAAATTGGTTTATGCAAAAATGAATTTTAGCATATAGATATATAGATGATAGGCACACTGAAAGTTTTATTGCAGAAGATATTCATGAAATTTGTGATTATGGAATAATTAATAAAATTATGACTATTACATTAGATAATACTTCTTCTAATGATTATGATATAAAACTTTTAAAACATAGATTAACTCCATCTTTTCCTGATCATTTTCATATAAGATGTGTGTGCCATATTTATAACTTAGTTGTAAAGGATGGCCTAAAACTTTTTGAAAATATTCTTGATAAAATACAATTTGCTATAAACTTTATTATTAAATGTAAAAAAATACAAAGACGCAAAGAGTATAAAAAAGATGTCATGATTGTGGATTAGCTTATAGAAAAATTCCAGAAGAAGTTTCGACTAGATGAAATTCTCTGTATGAGCAACTACTTGTTGCTTACGATTATAGACAACTTATTACTTTATTATTTAACGCCCATAATAAAAATCCAAGGGATATGCTTGTAGATAATGACTGGGATAAAATTTTAGAGCTTAATGGATTTTTAGAGAAATTTTATCAAGCTACTAAAGAATTTTCCGGTATTTATTATCCTACTATTTCAAATATGTTATTTTATATAACACTAATATTTTTGTTACTTAATGAATATATGTAAATACCAACTTATAAGACATCTATTGAAAAAATGTTTTAAAAAATTAAAAAAAACTTTTTTCCTATCCCCACTATCTATATTGTTGGTAATGTATTAAATTTAATTATTAAAGTAGACGGTTGTAAAACACTTGTAGAAATAATTTATGATTGTATAGAAGTACTTCCAACAGACTCAACTGAAGAACCAACTCACAAACCAACTAAAGAAGAAGTTACGTCTAGTATATACACACAAAATGCAACACAAGTATATATGTATTACCAACAACAAAGTGCAAATAATTAACCGACCTCTGTACCATCTTCTACTTCTTCGCTGCAACCTTATAAAAAACATGTGGTTTCTGCTGCTAGTATTCAAGGCCTTAGAAATAAAATGTGTAGTGGTTCAACTTCTTCACAAGTTAGCGAATTTGATGTTTATGTTTTGCAGGGTATTGTACCGTGCTAATTAATTGTCAATGATGAAGGACAAGAAGACTTGCTGAAATACTGGAGGGAGAATGAGAAGACATTTCCGACGCTAACAAAGATGGCCCGAGATGTGTTAAACATTCAAGCGTCGTTAACAACATCTGAAAGCGCCTTTTATGCGGGAAGATTTCAAATTGGAGAGCACAGACATTCATTGGCGTGAGACACATTGGAGATTGCAGTTCTATTCAAAGACTGAATTCGTGTGGAGCGTAGAAGGTGCGGCCAACCGGAGACCAACGAAGAAGAAGACTACAACTACAACGAAATCTTGTCCAATGGAGCAGGAAGCGACGTTGAAGAATTTGACAAAACAAATTCCAATTCCAACAGAAAATCCTCAAGACATTGTGAGGAAATTCGAAAGAGTATGGTTGAATATGTAATTTTTTTAATTGCAATTTTTCTATGTCATTTGCAACTTTTGAACAACACAAAGTTGCAATTTTGAAAATGTATTACACAAAAAAAATAAGGCACAAAAACAGCTTTGAAATGTTTTTATTACACTATTTTGTTCAATTTTTGAAGCGTTTGTATATATTATTTTTTAAAATTAAGTGGCAAAAAAAAATCTCGAGTCCCGACCCGACTCCGTCCCGACCCAACCCGACCCCGTTCCGGCGAAATGTGGGATGGGACGGAACCTCCCACCGTCCCGCCTATCACGGCCTGCCAGGACCGCCGAAACCCTAGTCCCGACCCTCCCCGTCCCGCCGGGACCTGCCCCACTCCGCCCCGTTGGACAGCCCTAGTTATATCTAGAGACTAGAGTCTAAAGAAAATTACTTTTGCACAAGAACATTCCAGATATCCTGTCCAAACAGAGCAACATTGATACTTGACATCTCTAGTAGTAGTATTTTTCCATTTGGATAAATGCTTCAAATTACTAAGAAAGAGAGCTATAGATAACACCAATGACGTGTCTATAAACAACAACTACTATCAAATCTATACATTAAACTTCACACGCACGTATAAAAGTGACATTGCCACAAGTGTAAAAGTGAAAAATGAACCTGATTGGTAGAAGCAAAGTAGGTGGCCAAGTAATCCTCGTCCATCCAATTACGAAGGTCGCCCACCCAGATGGTACGATTGTTGGATCCTCCACCTTGATGTGGGTGATAGGGTATGTAGTGATGAGGCTGCTGCATTACCATAGCCACCCATGGCTGCTGCTGACCCACCACTGCCCCACTCACTGCTTCTTCTGTTGGCTGTTTATTCTCCGCTGTTTCAGAACTGCTTTCCGTTTTCATCTTCTTAATATATCTGTTAGAAAATAAATCATATAAACATATTGTTGGAAATTTGCCTTTGATGGTGGGGAGGTGCGTCCACCCATATTTAATGAATTAAACACTAGGGTTTCGCATGTTGGAGGCTTTGTCTCTTCACACGTGCATAATCTACTAAGTGAGTAAATGATCGTAGGGCCAAGAATCGTCAAATTTCGTTGAGAAATGAAAGAGATATTGGTTCACGAAGTAAGGTGTTTGAGGCATGGAAATATGGTGTGTCTACCACATCGGTGGGAAAAGAAAGAATTGCTCTCTTTATAAATCTCTAAATTGATTAAGGGTTTGGGACCCCAAGGGGTATCCCATGTGTTTAAAGGAGGGAGGACCTAGATGTGCTTGGGTTCAAGGCTAAGCCCACACGCGCGCCGTCACGGGTCACGGGCCTTGGGCTTCTTCTAATATTATCTCTTTGGACCCCAAAGTATTTAATATTTACAGTTTGGTCCCTGAAGTTTCTGGAATATTGAATTTGGGAACGACGGAAGGCATAACGTGACAGAAATATATATACAGAGACAAACAGAAGAGTAAAACACAGTCCAAAACGTGAGCAGTAACGTTGGGACGAAAAACAGAAACTCTTCCTTCCTTTTTCATTTCTTCAGCAAGTCGATTCGTATGTGTTTTCTTCGTCAGAATCAACCTATTTGCTTTGTAGTGTTGATTAAAGTGTTGTTTTATCTTGGGAGACTATTACCCGTTAACGTAAAAGCATATATACGGGGCAATCTTGTCTTAAAGACAGAGTGTCATCACTCGACTCAGCACACAGTTGTAACAATCCAGATTTAATGTTTTTTGATTTCAGGTTATCAAGATTCAAGACTCAACAACTTTGCGACAGTTCTGAATATTGACAATTCGTTTATCCTTTCGAACACTTGTAATATTTATTTACTTTTCGTACTGCTCTGCATATCCGACACATAAACTCCCCCTCCTATATGTCATATGCAATATGGGTCTGAAGAGATGGTGGCTGAACAAGAGATAGTATATGTATGGGAAGATAGGTTCAGGGAACAGTTGCATTGCCGCCTATGATTTGTCTGCGCCCTCGGATTAACACATGCTGTTTCCTTATCCTACTTCATTTTCCTATTTTTGCATTATTCAAATGTATTTACACATGATATGTTAGGAGTGCTTATTTTTCGTATTTATCTTATTTTACTAATTTTAGAATTCCTGTGTGTGTTGCATATGTATTTTGCGTATACCGATAAACAATGTATAAAATAGAGGATAACAACGATTTATGTATAATTGTAATTGACGTCGAGACAAAGGCTATATTCATTAAAATGGACAAGAGGAGTTGCTCAGATGGTAAGCGTTCTTCACTTTCAACTCGAAGGTTGCGAATTCGAGTCATCAGGGAGCAAAGGGGAGCTCCTGAGGAGGGGTTAAAAAACAATATTCATTAAAATGGAAAAATAATTACTATTACATATGCAATAGTTGGATTTAAAGTAACTGGTATCTTCTAAACCTGCAAATTACACAAAGATTTCAGGTGAGTTGGTTAAATTGTATTTGTAATTGAAAATATTTTACTGTGAGAGATAATGATATGTCATGTTGTTTTGTCTAACCTAATATCTCTTTGTGACGATGTCTTTGCTTTATGTTTCTTTTTGTGGCTTCTACTGCTCTTTCATGACTAAAACTCGTGTTATTGACATTGATATTTTCTTTGAGTGTGCAACATATAGTTATTCATGTGAAAAAACGTGTTGCCGCAAATACAATCCACCATTTAATATTGTTTGTTGTTATGTTTTATTTATTATCATCAAAATGCATCATCGTACTGGAACGTGTTTTCTCACAAATTTAAGCGGGTAACCTTTATTAGTGAGAGGCAAAAGTTGAATTCTGGGGGTAAACACATGTTTGAAAGCATTTTAGCCCCTCCTTATTTCTGCCTGTATGACGTTGTTGTCAAAACTTCTATATATCATTCTTGTATCATTACATAAGACATTAGAAGAATCCAATTCTCATCCAGTAAGATAATGTCGCATTTTTCTTCAACACCAAAATATATACTAATAGAAAACAAATTGAATTAGTTAGACGAATTCACACAGATAGAAAATAGCAAATTGATAATGTGCCGGTGTGGAGGAAGGTCGCTTGGTGTTAAAGTATTTAAGTACTCTTTTTTATAGTAATTGTGGATATCATCCTTTGCAGAGTCAAAACTAAACATTTTATTTTTACTAGTAAATTGATCAACATATTCATTTCTGGTAATTAAAATAGCCCTTTCCGTCATGTATTTTGCATAACTTACATTTTCATCTAACTACGATTTTTTTTCTTATTAAGTCATTTTCACCAGTACTATTGCTATTAAACTAATTATTTTAGAAGAAGTACCTAATCACATCTTATTTTAGGTTCCTCTCCATTACCGAAGTGTTAGTAAGAAATAACTGAATGCTGGACCTGTTCTTGCCCTCATTTTTTGTTAATTTTTTTTAGTTTATGTGTATGATTGCTAGGCTTGCATTTACTGTTTCAATTTTGGTAAATTTTGAAATTACTGATAGTACTTGGTGAAAATCACCTCGAAAACTTTTCCACCAAAAAGATTCATTAACATCCATCGTATCTTTCTGATCAATTGTTTCAATCGTCTGAACTTTGACCATATGTATTTCATCACGGATTATCAATTTTGCTTTTCTTATCAATTTAATAAAGTTGAGTTAAAGGTTAGTGGGTAGCAGAACATTGTCTTGTTTTTCCTTCCTTACTAATAGTTGTAGTATTACTCATGTAGTTTCTTCTCTTTTGATTTCGGATACTATCTGTCGTTTCTTGTTTTTCTCTCAGTGTACTGTTGTGTTGTTGCTTTTTGTTTTTGACATGCTTTGTTATTGCTTTACCTTGAGTCGAGGGTCTATAGAAAATAACATTTCTACCTTCCAAGGTACGGGTAAGGTCTGCGTACACTCTACCCTCCACAGACCTCACTTGTGGATTATACTGGGTATGTTGTTGTTCTTTGATTAAAAAATAAAAGGCTCGTTCAACTTTACATGTACATGCATTTTGACCTGTCAATTTTCTGCTTTAGATCCTCTCAACTCTATAGTAACTAGTATTTGAAACATGCATTTCACATTTGTACCTGTCGTTATAAAAAAATGTACATATTCAGAAAATTTGGAGTTATGAAATAATAAGATGTAAGTGAAAAGATGGAACTGCTACCTAATAATCTCATTTACATTCATGATTGTCACGATCTAAAATCTCTATAGTCATGAGAGCACCTTCCCTAGCTTGAAGGCGGACCCTAAGGAAAACTCAAATCATTCAAACACGATAAAAGTGGAAATAAAGTAAGAAGATCCATAATAATAATAATAATAATAAGTCTCAATAACTCAAAATACTAAGTCAAATACATCTCCCAAAATCCGGAAGTCACAAGTACAAGAGCCACTATATGAATAGTATAAGTCTGAATACTACAAAACACTGTCCGAAAGTAAAGACATAAGAATAAGATAGAGGCGAAGTCCAACGCCACAGAATAACCAGTAGTTAACTTTGGAATTCACGAAGTATGCCTCAACGATCTGGAATAACCTGACCCATACTGGAACTAGGAACAGAACCTGTACACAAAAAAGGTACAACAAGTGTAAAGTGAGTATGGAGAAACGCGTGTACTCATCAGCGTCGTCGACCGACCCTAAACAGAAGCTGTGGCGAGAGTTGATCTTTCCGATGCTTACTTCCACACTTCGTTAGTAACCCAAACTAATTCATTACAAACACTTAAGCAAATAGGGACTTAAAAACATCATTAACTAGTTGGAGAAGTTGTGTTCCAGTGTCAATTATACATGCATTTGATTGGTGTATATACCACCTCTTCCTTTTGAGTTTTGTCTTCCCCTCTATTAGTATTTCTGCCTCTACCCCTACCTTTGGGGTGTAGATGATTCTTTCTGATGTCATTGTCAAATTCAAAAGTCACATCTACATCTATTAGCTGTTTATACCTTGTCTGATTAAATATTGAAATATTGTTAAAAAGAGGTAAATATTTAGTGATGTATAAGGTGCCTCCGGTGTTGTTCATAGCATCGGATGCATGTTACATCTAGGGTTGGATTTGGGGCGTGAAAAAAATTGTTGGGGTACTTCAAATAGATGACATTACAACTATTCGAGTAGTCATTGGTCACCTTGTTCATGTTATTAATAAGTTGGTCAGTGCCCTAAATACAAATCAGTTACAACAAGTGCAGTAGGTACGAGCAACTTGTGAGGTGTGTGGTGATGATCACACTTATGTAAATTGCCCGCAAAATCTAGAATATATCTACTACGTGGGATAACAAAATCGTGGGTATGGACACCAAGGTACTCAGTTTGGCAACAATAACAATCAAAACTACTAAAATCACTTGAATCTCTCTTATGGTGGTAATTAGAATAATCAGAGAGCACATATTAATTTTCAGCAACCTCAGGCGCATCAACCAAGTAATTCCCTTGAGGAGTTGATGAGATTGTTCATGGCTAAGCAAGATAAGGTGAATAATGAGGTGCATAAATATATTTATGAGCTGGAGCATTAGATAGGGCAGATGAAGTTTCACAAACTGCTAGACCACAGGGTGCTCTTCCAAGAAACACTGGAAAAAAATCAAAAGAGCAAGTTCAGGCTGTGTCTTTGAGAAATAGGAGACAAATCGAGAAAGTTCCTCCAAAGAACAAGAAGAAAAATGTTGAATTAATTCCTCCTTAAAGGATAGAGACCAAACAGAAAAGTGTTGAGAATGTTGCAAAGCGGGAAAATGTGGTGGCGTGTAGACCACCACCACTATTCCCACAAAGATTCCAAAAACATAAAGAAGATTCATCCTGTAAGAAATTCCTTGATATCTTGAAACATGTACATATCAATATCCCTTTGGTAGATCTCTTGTAGGAAGTCCTGAAATATGCTAAGTACAACAAAGATGTTGTTACGAACAAAAGGTGGTTGACAGAGTTTAAAATGATAACACTTACTGAAGAGTGTAGTTCCAAAAGTAAGAAGTAAGATCCCGCCAAAGTTGAAGGACCCGGGCAGTTTTACTATTTCCATCACTATTGGGAACATTGAGGTGGGGCAAACACTCTATGACTTGGGTGCTAGTATCCACTTGATACCGACTTTGATGTTTAAAATGTTGGATTTGGGTGAGCCAAGACCAACCACTGTGATGTTGCGGCTTGCAGATAGACTCTTGCATATCTAGATGGTATAATTGAATATGTTCTTATGAAAGTGGGGCCATTCATCCTCCCAGTTGATTTCATCATTCTTGACTATGAAGTTGACAATCAAGTGCCTCTCATTTCTTGGAGGGGATTTTTTATCTACTGTCAATGCTATTATCCAAGTCAGAAAGGGTAAGATGACTATGAAAGTGGATGGACAAGAAGTAACTTTTGACGTATTTAGGGCCACTAAATTATCTGCCAAGTATAAGGAGCTAAAACTGATAACCATTGCGGAGCCTGAGTTGACAAGTGCAGAACTTGATTATTTTATATCCTCTAAGGACACTCTAGAGAGAGCACTGGTTTATAATAAAGATCTAATAGATAATGAAGAATTTGAGGAGTGTCTGTAGGTTCTTGACATTTCTTTCACATATGTGCAGGGACGTGAGCCATTCAAAGAGCTTGACAGACATGAGACTTAGAAGGAGCCAAAACCCTCCATTGAGGAGGCTCCAGTTCTTGAACTCAAACTCTTACCATTTCATCTTTGTTATGCTTATTTGGGAAGTGATAACACACTTCCCATGATTATCTTTTTTTTTGGTATGTTGTGCAGGTTGAACGTGTGCTACGAGTGCTCAGGGATAGAATAAGAGTTATTGGCTGGACTATAGCAATTATTCGGGGGATTAGTAGCTCATTTTGCATGCATTAAATATTGATGGAAGAGGATACCAGGCCGAGTATTGAGCATCAAAGGAGGTTGAACCCAATTACGAAAGAGGTGGTGAACAAAGAGGTAATCAAGTGGCTTGGTGCAAACATTATTTACACCATCTCCGATAGTAGTTGGGTGAGACTCGTTCAATGTGTCCCAAAAAGAGAGGCATGACCGTTATGAATAATGAATAAGGTGAACTGGTGTTGTAGAGAACTGTAACTGGTTGGCGATTTTGCATTGATTACCGAAAGCTAAACACTACAACCAGAAAGGATCAATTTTCTTTACCGTTCATGGACAAACATGTAATCTTGAAAGTTGTCACTCTTCGCCATACGACGGCCATCACAGTGGCAACACAACATCAACTAATATGCTTTAGTCGGGCTTCTATTGGCTGACATTGTTTAAAGATGGTCATGTTTTTGCAAGAGCATGTTATAATTGTCAAAGAAATGGGAATATCTCAAAGCTTCATGAAATGTCGTTGAGCAGCATCTTAGGAATTGAGGTGTTTGATTGCTGGGGTATAGACTTCATGGGGCCTATCATTCCATCAAAGAGGAATAAGTACATTTTTGTCGTAGTCGATTACATGTCAAAATGGGTGGAAGCAATCCCCCTCCCAACCATGATGTCAATGTGGTGGCCCGATTTTTGAAGAAGAACATTTTTACGTGTTTCTGGACCCCGATGGCCATTATTAGTGATCAAGGTATGCACTTTTGCAACATGTTTTTCGATAAATTATTGTCCAAGTATAGGGTGAAACACAAGGCGACGACTGCATATCACCCTCACACTAGTGGTCAAATGGAAGCATCGAACCGTGAGATCAAGAGAATTCTAGAAAAGACGGTAAGCATTAACCAAAAGAAATGGTCATTAAAGCTTGATGATGCTCTCTAGGCCTACAAAACTCCTATTAGAACCTCTCCATATTGGTTAGTTTTTGGTAAAGCATGTCACCTCATGTTTAAGCTTAAACATAAGGCATACTGGGCAATAAAGAAGTTGAACTTGGATATTAAAGTAGCTGGTGAGAAGCAATTGTTGCAGCTACATGAGCTTGATGAGTTTTATTTTAATGAATATGAGAACGTGAAACTCTATAAGGAGAGGACAAAGAGAATGCATGACAAGAACATTGAACATCGTGACTTTGAGCCCTAACAATTAGTATTGTTGGATAATTCAAGACTTAGATTGTTTGGGAGAAAGCTGAAGAATAAGTAGAGTGGGTCGTATGAAGTGGTTCATGTTACAACACATAGCGCGGTTGAGCTAAAACTGCTAGATGCAGATAAGACTTTCTTGGTGAACAGGAAACGAGTGAAGCACTACTTCGGATAGGTCATCGATTAAGCGAGGACCTCAATTGATCTCGAGGAGGCTTGAGAGAGCCTACATCGTGCCGCGACACTAAATCAAGCGATTCGCGGGACGCAACCCGTGTTTATATAATCAAATATAAAAATATTTGAGAAAAAGAAAATATAAACACAAAAATCATCGTGTCGCGACGTTAAATCAAGTGTTGGTTGGGAAGCAGCCCAACATTTTATGATTTTTATAGTTTTGACGTAGTTTGTTCAGTGTTACAGGACTCGAGAAGGATCAGATATGCAAAATAAGGCAAAATCAGTCAAAAGACCACTATGTGACCATCGTGGCGCCATCTATGCATCGCATAGTGTGGCACACAAGAAGAAAAAAAGATTTGCAGCTGGCCTGACTCGCGACACCTGCGTGACACATGTGTGCCTCACAGGTTGGGTCCCAACAATTGTTTTTTCAAAGTTTAAGTATGAGACCGAACCCCCCAACTCTAATTTCATTATAAATAAAACTTATCTCTCTCCACTTGTGAAAAAAAACCCTTCCACAACTCGTTTCAAACCCAAAAAAAGTTAATTTCTTCCATTAATCTTCCATCAACATCACAAGGTAAGTGATTTTAACCCTAGAATCATGAAATATCCTTCCTTTTTTACCCCATTGTTCTTGGAATTATGCTTTTGAGACCTAGGTTAATGGGTTGGGCGAATTAGGGCTGTTATTGTTATTGTTGTGATTATTCTTAGTGCTTAGGGCTAGAATAATGATTCCCTATCAATAAAGGGAGGGTTCTTCCACCCCCATTGATGTCAAACCATAGGGAATGTTCTATGCCCGTAAGGTATTCGATAAAATGCTTGAACTAAGTTTATTGTGAATTTGTGAAGTCTTGAGTAGCAAAGTAACTATAAATGATCATACGAACCCTTGGGCATCAAGAATTTGAGAGTTTGAACAAAAAATTGCATATGGGCACAAATTGGATTCCACCGACCCTTGTCCTTAACTAAAAAAAATTCTTGTTTTAGTAGGATAAATTTAGATAGTTAGCTTCTTTGTTTTATATTTTTGTAATGTAGTTTAAAGTAAGTGTGGGGTGGTGTGAACCACCCCGTGATTAATGCCCAAAATTGGAATGTAAAGTAAACCAAATGTAAGTACATGTAATAAAACCAAGTGTGGTGTCAACACCGGCCCTCTTTGGTTATTGAATTGTTGATAACTTTGGAAAACTACATCTTGTAGGAAAAATAGGAAAATCGAAAGGCAAAGCAACAATGTCCTCCTCCCATGGCACAAAGAGAGGTTGAGAGAACAGCACCCCCCCTGCAAACGAAAAAGAGAACCAAAGTAGGGGATAGAATCCAACAACCCCTATTCCCAAGGCTATATCTTATAAGCCTTGCTCCGATATTATTGGGGAAGGGTGGGAATGGTACAAGAATTTTGATATCTCCGAAGACTACATCCATGAAAGGGCAGTGAACAAAGGCATTCTCAAAAGAAGTTTCAAGGAGATCCATAATCAAATTGTGGACTTGGGATGGAGTTCAGTGTTCGAGAAGCCAGGGCTAGTCAACATTAATCATGCGTTTGAACTCTAATCCAACTTGGAGAAAATAACCCTCGAAGAATGTAAGCCTGCAGTTTACCTTAGGGGCAGTTGGGTCCCATTGACGACATCCACTTTGTGTACACAACTTGGGGTACCAGATTTCCCCATCGAGCCTTTGAAAAAAATCATATGGCGGCCTCACTACAAGGCAATATAGGAAACACTTTGTGGACTGGAATCAAAGGCCAAATGGGAGCGGTATGATGGACAATAGGCACAAGAGCTTGAGGATAAGCAATTTCTAAAAACCAACATGAGTGTGATTGTGATTGTTGAATAACAAAATCATGCCACTAGACCATTTCACGAATGTGCTAAAAAGTGTGTGCATAATGTATTTCCTCATGATAGAGAAGCCGGTGAACATAGGCTATTTGATGCTGAAGGAGATGCACAGAGTGAGGGAGGTGAAATCTCATCGGTTGTTCTTCGACAACATACTCACTTCATATCTGATCCATATTGCTGGTGAACTGGTAGATCCTCGTGATAGGGTGCTAGATGGACCAGTTGACATGCTTGACACCTCTCAAGTCAAGGGCCCAGAATTATCGGCCAAGCATGCATTGACACAAACGGGGGAGAGGTCGGTGCAATCCACCTTGATATGTCATATCCACAAAATGCTCATGTTATAGTATGAGCACTCAAATATGGACATCTCAGGGATATATGTTGAGGTGCCACACACAGTTCATGCCCAACTACTTCTCATAGAGGATGCTAGATTGTCTGATGATGGGGATGTCAACTCGGTCGATCTCATGCAGGGCGATAAGGATAGAAGTGATGAGGGAGAGTCACGTGTTGATAAGGAGGATGATGGATCTGATCCGGATGATGGAAAGGATGATTATGATATCACCGAGAGCGACAATGAGTAAGCCAATAGAGTATATCTCACCTTACTCTGCTTTTATTTTGTTAATCATATGCATTAAGGGCACTGCATTATTTAAGTGTGGGGTGGGAGGTATGTCTCAGATAGGGATGATTATGTCGTAGGATTTTTTTCTCGTACTTTAGATATATTAAAAAAAATGTTAATTTCCTAGTTTATCCGTTCTAGCTTGTTAGACCCTCATTAGTGGCATAAATCACCCCGGTAGCTTAAACTTCATTTTTTCTCTTCTTTTTCTTTACTTTCGTCATAGAAGAGGTGTTTCCTAATGACGGATGGATAACGACCGTCGTGAGAGAAATGTCATCCACGAATTTAGGTCTCTAAGACCATTTGAATGCTAGATGCTTGGGTTAGGTGAAATGTGATAATGTGAGTAATCCTCGGTGCTTATTCCTCTTTTGAAACACTTCAGTTTGTATTTTCTGACTTGGGTATGACCCATTTAGCTTAACTTGTACATTGTTGCTTGATTTGAGGGTCGATGTGGATCCTCCTGGGTTGATTGTGTGTCGTGTATGTGTAAGGATGTTTGTTGTATGCCTTGTGCTACATATTAACGTCTAGAACTTGCCTCGTGTGTGCGTAAAACAAAATGAAGTTTGTTGAATCTAGGAGGTGATAGAGGCATTTCTTTGTCAGCCGAATTTTAGCTTATCTTGTCTACCTATACGTGATACCCTAGTTAGCCCCATTATGCCTTTAGCCTTTTCCTTGGTAGCAGTCGATGAACCTATACCCTTTTTTCTAATTAACCTTAATTTGATCTTTTTGACTCTTTGAGCACTTTAAATATTGGATTGATATAATCGGAGTTGAGAATTAAAGAATGGGAGGACTTGTTGCATGAAATCCGAGTGGAGTCTATTTGTGCACTTGTCATTGAAAGAGTTGTTGCCTAGTTGGGAATTATAGTCTAGAAAAAAAAAAGCAAAACAAATCCAAAAATAGTTTCTTGTGGCTAGTTGTAGGTTCTCTTCTAGCGTATTGTATCAAAAACAAGGTGCTTAAACTTGAGGAAAATGGTGTGATTAAGATGGACGAGTATGGTTAATTGCAAAATTTGGTTGGTAAATAAGTGTGCAAAATAATGAAGTTGTGTGTATTAAAGTGCTTAGGGAGGTTAGTCACTATTTATCCAAATGTATCCTACCGTCCCTTTTCCTACATTACAACCCCTTAAGTCCTACTTGATCCTAGGCTCAATGTACTTATATTAGTGAAGTGTTTACACTAAGGGCAAGCTTATGGTTCGTTGTATTTGGCATGTGATATTTTTTCTGAGAGTGAGTGTACTTGTTGATTCTATGTCCATTGAAATAATCTGATCTAATTCATGTGAGATATATGGACAACGTTCTTTCAGTGAGGGAACATAATTAACAAAAGATAGGTGAAATATTGGCTTCTCTCTTAGGTAGCATACTCATTTTGCTTTGAGTGGTGTCGTTGAGTCATTTTTTCTTTGAAAATAAAGTCATTTTGAGGAGGTTGTTTGTGAGTTTTGTGGACTAAAAACTTTTATGATTAGCATGATTAAAATTGAGGATTGGCTTGATGCTTGAATGATTTTGTTTGACTTATGTTGAAATGGTCACATTAATCAAAGCCCGAGTAGACCTGTTCGAATTGGTATGGTTGTGAGTCTGTGTTAGGTTAGTTTGATAGTGTTTGCTCAAGGGCGAGAAAAGTCTAAGTGTGGGTAGTGATATTTGGCACAAATATCGATATTTCACATTATTTTCCCTCTATTTCTTAGTGATTTAATTGCGCTTTTGCATTGAAATTGTTATATTCAAGCTTATGTTTATGTGTTTGTGATATTTAGGTTCAACGAGCAAGAACGAGTGAATTCTAGGTAATTTTGCAACATTCGGAGGCATTTGGGATGAGAACGAGGCATCGGGATAATAGCGCAACATTTAGAAAATTCTTGAAGCATTTAAGAGGTTCGCGCAATAGTCATGCATAACGCAGGTGCCGCACAACAACCTAGTCGCTTTTGTTCTTGTGTGACGCACAGGTGGCGCACAAATATTGTCCAAGATTATACTTATGCGATGGACGTGTGACACGCAGTTGGCTCACGTTGTGTCCAGTTTTTCCCATTTCATGTACGACGCGCAGTTTTTCCAGTTTTTCCCATGACTCATACCATACCACAACGACATCTCATAATCTATAGAGAGGCCAACTCTATTGACTTAGCATCAGTGGCATACATTGTTGACACCCAATTTTGTCCCATCTTTTTGGATTTTATTTGCAATTTTTAATATTTTTGACACTTTAAAACAATTTTAAAATATAGGCATATATATGTATATATATCATTATTATTAGTATTATTTGCATTTTTTATTTGTCATTTGCATTTTAATATCACAATCATACTTTTACTCTAATATTATATGTTATTTTTATTTTCGCAAAACAGCATTGCATTTTGATTTTTTTTATTTAAGCATCAAGCATTTCACAAATATTATATTTTATCATATTATCATCTTTATAATTTATAATTCTTGCAAAGCTTTCTTTTTATATAATAAAACCTCTCTTTATATTTTAAGCCCATAACCCACTTCATTTCCCCCAAAACAATTTCTACTCAACCCATTACAATAAAAACAACCCATTTTCGGACCCAACTGACCAGGCCCAACTGAAGCCCCAGCCCAAAAACCTCCAAGCCCACCCGGATCGGCCCAATACCCAATTCCCTTTCCCCTTTATTTCCCTCCTAAACCCAAATAAACCCTAAACATTTTTTTCATTCCATATATCTCACTCTCTCTCTCTCTCCATCAGCCGCACACACCCCCGCACCCCCACACCGGCGACCCCACGTCGCCGGTCACCTCGCTGCCACCCCACACCACTACCCCACCTACACCGGACACCCTACACCACCCACACCACCGTCGATTTTAGGGGTTTTGAGGTCCTAAGTCCGAAAATGAGGGTTCCGATTTACTCTTGTTGCTGGTTTTCGTTTTGCTTTTGTTTGTGGTTTTGGTACTCTTGTTGGTGGTTTCCGTTTTGCTTTGTTGGTGGTTTTCCGATTTGTTTTGTTGGTGGTTTTCCGGTTTGTTTTGTTGGTGGTTTCGTTACTTTTGTTGGTAGTTTCGGGTTTGATTTGTTGGTGGTTTCTGATCTATTTTTGGTGGTTTTATTTTCGGTCGGTTTTTGGTGATACTGCTTTCTCGGGTCACAATCCGGGTCGGGTCACAATTCGGGTCGGGTCACTGTTCCGGTCGGGCCAGAACTGGGTCAGGTAAGTTTCCAGATTCGTGTATTTGTATTTTGTTGTTGGTTATCTGTAATTTGGAATGAAATCGATTCGGGTTGAAAATATTCGATTTCGGGTCGACCCGGTTGGGTTAAATACCATATTTTTGTGTTTTAATATTTTGTTGTTGGTTATCTGTAATTTGGAATGAATTCGATTCGGGTTGAAAAACATCAGATTCGGGTCGGGTCACTGATTCGTGTCGGGTCGACCCGGTTCGGTTAAATTCCAAATTTTTATGTGTTTATATTGTGTTGTTGGTTACCTGAAAATTTGGAAAGAATTTGATTTGGGTTGAAGTATCCGATTCGGGTCAGGTCACTGTTTCGGGTCGGGTCGATTCGACCCAGTTCGAATAAATTTTCAGATTTTGTGTTTTAATATCTTGTTTGTTTGTTATCTGAAAATTCCAAAAAAAAAACATTTGATTCCGGGTCGGGTCAACCTGAGATCCGGGCCGGATTCATTGTTCAGTGTCCGAGTCGGGTCAAATTTCAGAATTCGGGTTGGACATTTTAATTGCAAACTGTTGGTTTATTTTGGCATTTAAATATTCATACACGGATATCTTATATTTTGCTGTTTTATCATTTTAACTAATACTGCATTTATGCCGATGATAAATTTGAGGCCGCACTTTTTTTTTTCTTTCGTTTCGTTTCTTTCTTTTCTGTTTTCTGTTTTCTGTTTTAAACATCCGTACACGGATATCTTACTGTTTTAGTTATTTAAATAAATACTGCACTTAGGCCGATGAAATTAAATTCGAGGCCGCGCTTTTTGCTGTTTTATTGTTTTACTGTTTTACTATTTTTGAATTAAATACTGCATTTTAGGCCGATGAAATTAAATTCGAGGCCGCACTTTTTTCTCATTTCTGTTTCAGTTTACTGTTTTAACATTTAAACATCTGTGCACGGATTGTCTTACTGATTTACTGATTTATATAAATACTGCATAATGGCCGATGAAATTGAATTCAAGGCCGCGCTTTTTTTTGTAGTTTCTCTGTTTTATTATTTTACTGTTTTAAACCAAATACCACACTGGCCGATGAAATTAAATTCGAGGCCGCACTTTTTTTCTCGTTTCTGTTTCAGTCTACTGTTTTGACATTTAAACATCCGTGCACGGATTGTCTTACTGATTTACTGATTTATATAAATACTGCATTTAGGCCAATGAAATTGAATTTGAGGTCGCGTCCCTTCGGATATCATTTCTCAATTTCTATTTTTCTTTTACTGTTTTCGACACCATTTTGCTGCTTTGAATATTATACTGCATTGGCCGATGAAAAAATATCCGTCGATTTTTTAGGCCTCCACAGTTGTAAAGACGGAAAATAAAACTTCTGGGCAATGATGAAACTTAAATCTTTTTCACCCGAGAGACCAACATGTTCGGTAGGCAAGGCAACTAAAATGACCAACGAGTCATATGTTAGCAGCCACGACGTGATTGGAATGATCTTTTCAAAATTTAAGTCTGAGTCCTCCGTAATCAAAACATTTATTGTTTTGGATACGAATCCGAAGTTATGTATATTCAATTGTTTCTAACCTTTTATTCTTGACAGCTTGCAAAGATAAAGTCAAAGAAGGTAAATACCCCTCGGAGATTATTTATTTTTGTTGTTGTCTTTTACTTTCTTTAATTCAGCTTTATTTTCATTCTGTATTGTAATATTATTGTACTCGTGAAATTATTGAAATATTTAGAATATGTAGACATAGAATTAATTAATAGGGTAGTCTAAAATTGGAAACCCATCGCTAGTTTACTTATTTTAGGCTCGGTTAGTTTTAAAATTGAAAATCGCTAGTTTATTTATTTTAGGCCCTTTGCCCATAATAATCACTTTGCATACATTCTTATCAATTTTCATACAAATGCATACTTATATTTTTTCAGCTTTACATGTATATTAATGCCATACAAATGCATACTTGTACAAAATGCATCATTTTATTAACATCTTGCAATATTATTTTTATATTTGTAAAAACATGTATTTTCTTAGCATAACAATTAACCTGAACTTGATCGGATAACCGCAAGTTAGCGGATCTTAAAGGATGCCTAATCCCTTCCCTTTAGGATAATAAAGAACCCTTACCTAGAATCTCATTAGTTTTGTAGACCATAAATTGGAGTTATTTTGCAGCATTTAATTAATATTCAGGTGCCCTAATTCACCTTAGAATAATTAGGTGGCGACTCCTCAAAGCAAGCATTTTTTAATCCATCCGGAGGAAATCGACGCCATCGCGTCGCGAAGCCCGCAGGTCAAAATCGGGCGCGACATACATTACCCGCAAAGTCTGTTGCATCTGATCTAGAAAGTTTTATGGGTCCTCATTCTGGTCTGATCACGTAAATACCAGAGGATTCAAATTAATAAAGTCCCAAACTCTCGCACTAACCACTCTATCAAAAGGACCAGTAGTCTAGCATTGGGCCTAAGCGGCCACTAACCTAGTCAATAGTTGAACCGCACTCCGCATATCTAGATCCTGATCATGAGCATTCTAGGGAGGAACTGGAGGTACATCGGTTCTCCTAGGCTCATCTGGAGGTGGTGGTGGTGGTGTCCTAGAGGCCCAGGATAAGGCATCATCCTGATTCTCATATTGTCCTGTATTAGCGGGTGGTACCTGACTGACACCCTCTCCCGTATCAACATCCAACCTCCTAATAGTCGTCTGCCTTCCAGTCGTAGGCATCGCTGATATTATAAACAAGATAGGCATTAGAAATTTGAGTTCTTACGACTCATCTCTAACACACGATCTAAGATAAGAAGTGAAGTAACCCTCTTAGATGTCCTATAGCCTCTTGCTTATAAATGTGGTGTATGACACATCCATAAATAAAACTCTACTAGACACGTCTTGTAGACTCCCTAGGATAGACCTGCTCTGATACCAAGTTTGTCATACCCCAACCTTGGGGGTGTGGCCGTCACCCTGTACCTTACGAATCGAGCGTACCAATCATAGTACATGAAGAAAACATAACAAGATCTGGGCTGACGAGGCCTCCAATCAATAGTTGTAAAGTAATCTAACACGATGTCTTGCAAGCAGAAGGGATCCAACAACACACACACACACACACATATATATATATATATATATATATATATATATATATATGTAAGGCTATAATAAGTGTAACAGACCATTTGAAGGACCGACAAGGCCATACAAAATGACTAAACACAGAACTCCAGTATACAAGCTTCTAAAGACAACATAGAGTAGAACGGGTCGGGGCAGGGCCTCGTCGTACCCAAGATACATATATACATCAAAAACAGCACCTACCAACACTCTAGATGGCTCTGGAAGAAAGGAACATGACAACCAGCAGTTGAAATAGGTCACCTACTACGGGGGAGCATCTGGACGTCTATTTGTACCTGCGAGCATGAAACGCAATGCCCCTATAAGGGACGTCAGTACGAAAGAATGTATTAAATATGTAAAGCAGATAAACATAACTAAAGACAACAACAAGAGCAAGGGAAAGTAAAGAGACAACTTGGGACCTCGGGAAGCCACTGTGGGTATTGACACCTAATTTTTACCCTCCAATACTCTCTTTTAAGTATTAAAAGTTTCTGAGTTATAAACGAAGTAAGATATGCATTTTACAGTGTGAAAATCATTTTATGAAATTATCTCATTGACATTTTGTCATTTTATTTGACAAAATATGATCGAATATATTATTGTATATCATTTTCATATTTTTACCTATTTTTAAGAAATATCTATCAATTTCTACTAATTTAAGAAGATGATTATCTAATTAATTGTCTAAATTAACTATTATAAATTGATAAATATTTTACTTCGTGAAATTAAGAAAGTTTGATTATTTAAATAAGGTTATTTTGGACACAATCGAAATAGAAGTGACCACGTTTTAATTGAATTTGTGGCCAGATTTGTAAAATCTTCCCTGAACGCCAACTCCTCTTAATTAATCGATTTTGGGCTTCTTTTCTTTTAATTCGGCTGAGCCCAGTCCGTAATGGACAAAAGCCCAGCCCACATTTCGTTCAAGTCAGCTAGGGCCGCTCCCAACTCACCCTCTCTTCGTCTCTTTCTCGCCAAAAGTGGCAAAACAACAGAGGGATTTTGCCGATGCCAGTCCTCGTGTGGAAAATTTCGGCAAGGGTCTTAATGACCCTTGTCTTCTCCGCCTGAGGTGAGCTTTCCACATCGGATATCTTTCACGGCTGCGTATCAAAGAGGTATGCTCTATTTCCTCTCAGTTTTACTTCGATGCCTTTCATGTCGTGTGTTTTTGATTAATTTCTGTTTATTGAGTGTTTAAGTTTAAGTATGGTAGCCTGTTGTTCTGATTTGAGCATGTTTTGTCTTATATTAGTAGAAGTGTTTGACTAGGTAGATTAATGCTCGTTTTGTATGACTGTGTGTGTAATGATTAACTACATGAGATTAGGAAATACCCTAATAATCAACGTTGTTGTTTTAGATACCTAGTTAAGTTAATTTATTAATGATTAGTTATTAGTAAGATCTTGGTCTATTTATAAGGTTGATACATGAATAGAAGATATGTATTTGGCTTGTGGTTAATGTGTTATGTTATGATGAGAAAAGCTATCTTGGTGTCTTTTTAGTGAATATGGTTGGAAATTAGCCTTTGGAGGGAGTTGCGACCGATCAATTTTAACGGCTTAAAACACTAGTGTTACGTATGTTGGAGAATCCTGTTCTTCACACATGCATGATCTACTAAGTACGTAGATAACCGTAGGGCCAAGAATCGTCAAATTTCATTGAGAAATGAAAGAGATATTGGTCTACGGAGTAAGGTGTTTGAAGCATGGAAAGTGTGGTATTGTGTTCAATTCTCCCTCATCGGTAGAGGAAGAAAGAATTGTTGTGTATATAAGACTCGAAATTAGTTTGGGGTTTGGGACCCCAAGGGGTATCCCATGTGTTTAAAGGAGGGAGGACCTAGATGTGCTTCGGTTCGAGGAAAGACCACGCGCGCCGCCGCCGCCCGCCCGTCCGGTCCGTTTCCGGTTCCGAGTCACGGGTCGTGGGCTGTGGGTCTTCTGATATTATCTTTTTGGGCCAGAGAACTTTGCCAGAAGTACAGTTCGAACCAGAATTCTTTCAGATGTACAGTTTGGTCCCTGAAGTTTCCAGAACGTCAGAGTTTGGACAGTCAAAGCAGAAACGCCAAGCACTCAATTCAGCCATTTATTTTGGCTGAATTACTCCTCCTATAATGGCCAAATCCGTTGGTCTTTCACCATTTATGTTGGTGGCTTTACTACCTCCATAATGGCCATTATTTGGCTATTATGGAGGCAGTTTTTCAGTCCCCTCCCTCACTTATATAAACACCCCCTTACACCATTGTTGAGCAACATATATGACTACGAATAACAGTTCATATGATACACGAAAATACACAAGCAGAAATCTTTTCTTCCTACAACTTCCAAGCATCATTTCGTTACTCAATATTCTTCACGGTAGCATTTGAGTTTCCTTTGCTCAAGTGTTCCATTGCTGTTTTATCTTGGGAGACAAATTGTCCAGGACGTATAAAGGATACATACGGGGCAATATTGTCTTAAGGACAGAGTGTCACACTCGACTCAGCAAAAACAGTTTCCATTTTTCCGTCTTCAACAAAATTGTAATTTCAGTTTTGTGGTTCTATTGTAACTTTCAGATTTCTAGTTGAATTATTGAATCTTTGTTTATCCTTTCGAATACTTGTAATAGTTATATACTTTCCGTACTGCTTTATAAAGTACCATAGAGCAAAAATACCCAACAAATATTAAGGGAGTGTCTGACTTGCTGAACTGCTTAGTGTATAATAGGTGTGATAATAGGATCTAAATTCAACTCAGCAATATATTAAAATTTGAAAAGGATGTTCTGATTACTTAGAAGTCATGTCCTGATATATTCACTTGTATTTGACCTTACTCTGTCCCTGTTTAGATCTTAGTTGTGTTCTTGATGTGGCCTGTAATTTCTATGTTGATTCAAGGCTTGATAGCCATGTAAGTTGTGCTTTTTCCCGAGTATGATTAAGTACACCTGCATTAGGCATCATTAGACCTTCTGTATGTAGCTCATCCTTAAATGAACATATCATGCATCTTACTTATCCTTCATGTTTGTTGAAATGATTACACATGTGCATTAATGCTGTGTTAAATGGGTACTGTGATATGCTCTTTGCTTATGAATTACATCAGAAATTGTATAAAAGTCGCCTGCTTGTATTAAGATTTTCATATCTTTTTATCATGTGCTAAGTTTGTGTGATATGTGGAGATCAGTTTGAGTTCATTTTCGCATTTTCAAAGGGATTAGTACACCCATTAGGCTTGAACCATGAGTATGCATATTTTCCCTGATATTTAGGCCCAGAATACTTAGAATAGCACCTCCAGATTGTTGTTGTTAATATGTGTATGCTTTTCCTTTATTTTTATGTGAATCTGGATTTACTTGCTTTGATACTGGTTTAATTCTTATGCATTCACCAGCACTACCTTTAGTATTTGGTCCAGGTCATTTGTTTAAGTGTCAAGATGCTAAAGTAATGGTATGCTTGAGATTTTGTGAATTACTTTGGTTTGTCTCACAAGCCTAAAATACTATCTTCTGGACATTTGGATAGCCTTGTTTGTTTTCACATGTCTACTAGAGTAATTAGGTGTTTACTTTGCATGTTTTAGGAGTCAGTATGCTTAGTACATAGTGTATATTTGACCATGTATGTTTATCTTAGCTTCAATAAGTCCTGCACCTCTAAAATGTTATCTCTGATTGAATACTTGTCCATTCCTGTGTCCCAAAAATAGTTCAATGTAACCACAAAGTTTGGCTTAGGTTGAGTGATTTGCGTACTTAGAAGATCATTGATCTTGCTTGAAAACTTGCATATCTCTGATCAGTATGTCTACCATGTTAGCCATGTCATGCCCTTATTTGTATGAATACCCTTAGGCCTAGTATAGTATGAATAATCTTTACACACATGAGAAATGCTACCTCTGATCTGATTTTGCTCTTGCCTATTTCCTTGGTGAAGCATGTGAGTGATATACCGCAGAATATACGGGGTATATAGCTCAGATATACACCTGGTGTATATCAGAGGTATATATTTGTGTATACTCCTATCAATATTACATATTAAGAATATCATGTATCGTTCCCTTGTGTCTATATTGCATTCAAGAGTCCACAAGTTATTCAGTAGCTTTTATGCCTCAACGTGAAAGTGAACAGTAATAGTGGGCATATGTAATGCATGCTATCGTTAAAAAATGTATATATATATATATAGGCCACAATATGGGAAAATCTCACCTTCAAGTCGCTCTCTAGGGCTATATAACGTACCCAGCTGCAATGGTGTGCATATATAAGTGTCGTACCCGGCCGACTATAGCGTGGCTCGGTATCATAAAATAAATACATATAGAGATATATATAATGCATGAATGACCTCATCTGACCAATATGAATAGGGCGGAGTGACATAAGGTTGTTAACCTCCGCCGATCGTTATGTAACTATGTACATCAATTGTTACAATCTAACAAGAAACTCAGAACCAACCATATAACAAGGGATATCATAACATGCGGAAAGTACTCCCGACAAGGGACAAATCAAGAGATATCATAATGGTGCGAAAAAGTGCTCCCGGCAAGGGACAAATAAGATTCATACAACATTTCATAAGAAGAGTAGACATATTTTTATGTTCAAGAATGGAATTTGGATAAGGAGCAATCGTTTGTGAGGTTTTTCTCTACGATCATGCCAATAGAAAGAAAGGGGTAAGCCTTACATACCTCGTCACTTGGCCAACATTAGTCCTACAAAGTCTTGCTCGCGTTACGATCTCCGATCTATGCAATGGGGATAATTCGGATTAGGATCGAGTCGATAGTTACACAATTACTTAATTACGACACTCTATCTAACACTTAGCGTGCGCAATTCTCCTATCTTGTTTTCATGGCAATTCTAACTATTATCATCTCTCCTTCATAAACTACAACAAGTCCAAGATTACAACTCTTATATTTTATAAGATTTAGCCATAATCATCTCAAGAGCTCAACCAAACCAACATGCTTCTACTATAGAGTTTTAGCTCAATGTTTCATAGATTATCTTCATCAATTGATCAAGCTAAGCTAGGAGGAGTTAGAGAACTTTAAAAAGTAGCTAAAACTTACCTTAAATCAGCCAAGAGATCCCCTACACCAAGCCTCCTTCCAATCTCCAAGAAATTCAAGCTTAATGCAACAATCTAGGGAGAATTTCCAAGGTGATCTAAGCTTTTCATGGGAGAATTCACTTCATAATATTAAGGAATGGGTCTTGAATGATGTATAGGCCTTGGAAGAATGTTTGAGAGCACATAGGGTTTGCTTGTGTCAAAAATGAAATGTTTTAAGGGAAGCTTCGAGAATAGGCCTTAAATAGGTTGCCCACCGCCTCCCATATGCGGGAAGATATGCGATGCATATGGGAATATGCGGCCGCATCCTCCATCGCATATGATGGCTGGAGGGTGGCCAAATGGTGGTCTTGATCTGCGGCCCCATCCGCGAAGTGGAATGGGTTCCGCGACGCGAAACACTTGGCGTATCGTTCTATCTTTGTCAAACTTCGTTGAGATATATTTCCTTTAATCCAGATGACCTCTAAACTTCTGTAAACCTTCTTAACATCCTTGTAAGTCATATGAGACCCTCGGAAGGGATCTCGAGTCCCCGGGGCTCAAGTCGGCTAACTATGCTCTTACTTGCGCGCAAAACTACATGGTGTAACATTTTTCATCTTTGAACTTTATGTTATTCATGAATTTGTGTTTCTTTCCTCGAATCGGGAGTAGCTAAACACTTTAATTCTAGGGTTTTGCAAAGACATGATAGTTGGTTTGACGATAGTTTTTATCTATTGAATTTTCATCTTTTGGGTTGCTTATTTATTCTTAAGCTTAATTGTTTGATTATTTGACGAAATAGTTTAACACTACATGTGGCGTGTAAATTGAACTAGGAATAGAGAATTTGCATGCGTAATAAGAATAAGCAGAGCTTGTTCGAGATCCCTTAGGATAATTGTTTCGCTATTTGCTATTTGCTATTTGGGATAGGAATATACTCTTTAGTCTCGCTTAATTGAATACGGAGATTTAAATGCATTCTTCTTATTTTCGGATGACCATAGGAATATAGGCGTTGGAATAGCTTGAAACGACTTTTGAGCAACTCGGAAGAGACTCATAAATTGAATATCAACCCGTCAACTAGTAACCCAGGAAATAAAATAGGTAGAACTGTCAGAAAACTCAACTGGATTGTCAAAATCCATGACCCTAGAACTCTCTCATCGGACAAACCTAAAAAACCTTCATCCTAGTCTCATTTTGTTACAAATCGCTCGTTTCATTAATTTCTTTCGCTTGATACTGTAGTTACAACAACCTTCTCGATTTTTAATCTCTTGAATAGTTATAACAAAATTTGAGTTAGTTAAACAGTAGAAATCATAAGTCCCTGTGGGTATAATATCTGGACTTCAAAAATCTATATTACTTGTCGACCGCGTATACTTGCGTGTGTGTTTGAGAGCAACAATAAGGACGTACAAAGTTGAATGTCTAGCATGTTTTACTAGTGACATGTAACATAAAGACATACAGAGTTCACAAAGAAAGGGAATCTTGCATTATGAAGGAAATCTGATCATGCAAATAGACAAGTTTGCAGCATTTGAGTGAGTCGAAGGAAATCTTGCATTATGAACATTCTTACCGTTAATATAGAGCACCATCTGTTTATTCTTCCGTGGATAATGGAGTCATTTAGGATTTTGCTGAAAGCTGTCCCGATACCATGTCAGGATGTACAGCATGTCTCAGGAAAATAAGTTGAGACTAAAAAGAATTCCGAACTATTGTTTCATCAATTTGTTGCAAGTGATATGAAAACAGGGTGAATTACTTGAATGTACTTTCCTAGTCAGTTGTTCGCTAAAAAGAATTCTTTGGTCTGCTCATTGAAACCTAAACACAAGGCTGAACCATCTACCATCTCTTAGTTTTGGCATAGCTTCCAGGGGCCAACAAATTGGACCAACCAATGACAGGTGGATCACCAAGTACTTCAAGGCTTCTACATCATGATGTCTCATGCAACACTAATTCCCTACCTATTGTTGAGCTAACTGAACTGTCAATTCTTAATAATCTCACTACAACACTAAATTTACCATTTCTTTCAGTATTCTTTTTTTTTTTTTTACCCTTTCCTCTCCATGTCTCACCGCAGCCCTTGTTTCAGTCTCTTGTAACAAGTCCCAGTTCTAAAGTTTATCTTTTCTCTCCCATTAAACATGATTTCTCAAATTGTTTCTTAAACCTGATGTCTTGGGATTCATCATTTGTACCTGCATAACCTTCATCTTGTTTGAAAGTTCAGTAGCAAATGTTTAAAAATATCGGATATAGTTTTTCAACTGTTTATGCTAAGCACTAGAACCAACAGATGTGGACAATCACAAGACATTTGTTATGGATAAAACAATGATATCTAAATAAAGTTGATCTTTTATGATATGAAACATATTAGCAAAATCTATTGAACCAAAATGGAAGCTCTCGAAATAACAACAGAATTGGACATTCCAGGAAAACGTAAGGCAGCTTTTGTGGAGAATTATGTGCAAAAGCATCACCATTAGAAGTAATGAAAGCGACACCTAGCAAAGAGAAATAGTTTCATGGAAAGAACAATTGCAATTTGTGGTCCAAAAGTAAGATGTGGCAATAGATTATAGATCATTTGGAAGACTTCTGAGGTTTGGATATAACTGAGATAAGCGATTGAATCTTAGCAACAGCAGAAATCTTCTCAGGGGGGGGGGGGGCGCATTTGGAAAGAGCAACATTCAAAGAATCGACAGCTTTTTCAGGCTTCCCAGCAGCCATGGCAGCTAAACCTGCCCTATAAGCTTCATCTCCCCCTCCAGGATCATATGCTGGATTACAACTTGTTGGTGAATTTTTGTTCTTGGAGATTGGGGTACTCAAGCACAGAAATGGCAGAGTTCATCTGACCCATCAGTGCTTCAGGTGTGGCAGGAATAGTCTTAACATTATCAAAGACGCTCCAGTGAGGACGCTCTTCTCAATCTTGTCAGCTGATAATGGTACTCCAATCAAATAACCAAGTCTTTGCCGCAGCACGCAAAAGATGACTTCTGCAGTTATAACTATTTCAACTGTTTTGTAAAATGAAGAAAGAAGGCAAAGCAGTTGTAACATGAGAAAGCTTTAGAAAAAAGCCTTGAAAAGAATTGCAAATATTGCTCCGCAAGATAAACCAATCTCTCGTTAAGCCACAGGAAGTTCATATATACCTGCCTACTTAAATTGAAACACGAGCAGTTGAACCAAGCAAATGAGCTAAGAGGGTTAAGGTGTAAAGTGAAAAAAACATCTAGCACAAATACCACTAAATGAAAAATTAGATTGAACTGACCTTGGGAAAAAAAATGATTGAAGTTCTATTAAATCAGAAGCAGTAGTTGTCAAGCAAAAATAACAGTCTACAGCAACATAACTTCCATTTCTTGTCATCAAAGTACAAGGAAACTTGTTAAGCTACGCAAAATAGAATAAATACACGAGCTAAACCAGTGACCTCTAGAGATGACAACAGAGACGGGCGAATCTATGTATAAATTTTAGGGGCACGTTAATCCATGGTCTTTCTGCAAAACTAGATATTGATGTACATATTTGATTATTTTCTAGAATTGGACCTAATATTACCTCATGGCATCCATGGTACAAAAAGGTTCAATGGTGCACTTGGTTAAAAGCTTAGTTGTTTACCAAGAGGAACAAGGATCAATTCTCACTTAATGCATTTTCTCCTTTCTTTAGTAGTGCACCTATGTTTTAGACATTCTAGATTCTCCTTTGAATAGAGACAACTATTTGTTGATGATATAGTGTTAATTGACGAAACTAGTGAGGATTTTAACGAAAAGCTTGAACTATGGAGAAGCACTTTAGAGAGTAAGAGTTTTAGGATAAGTAAAAGTAAGATAGGTTTAGCCAGCATAAGAAGACAAAAGTTGAGGTGAGACTAGACGGGAATGCGGTGCCAATAACGGGCAGTCGGTGCACTAAGCTTCTGCTATGTGCGGGGTCCGGGGAAGGGCCGGACCACAAGGGTCTATTGTACGCAACCTTACCTACATTTCTGCAAGAGGCTGTTTCTACGACTTGAACCCGTGACCCCCTGATCACATGACCGCAACTTTACCAGTTATGCCAAGGCTCCCCTTCGATTGTGGTGCCAATATGCAAACAATTTAGATATATAGGCTTGTTGTTTCAAGAAAATGGATTGATAGATGGAGATGTTACACGTAGGATTAAAACTGGATAGTTGAAACGGAGGAGTGCTACCGGGGTGTTATATGTTAGAAAGATGCCTATCAAAGCGAAATGTAAGTTCTATAGAATAACTATAAGACCAAAAATGTTATACGGTAATGAATGTTTGGCTACTAAAGTCCAACATATCCACAAGATGAATGTTGCAATTTTGCTGGCTTTATGAGCTTTCTCCACCCTATATTCATCCCATTTATACCAGTTGGGATCGGCAATGCAACGGAATTCTTTTTTCCACAAACTAAGTAATTTTTGGTATTTGATTGCCGGAAAAATGCTTTACTATTATCCAAGGAAAACATTTTCCACCAAAAGGGAAAAGTGTGTTCTCTCACTTATAGGCGAAAGTCATTCACCTTCACAACTATGTCAACTCTTAACTTCATATTACTGCTCCAACGAACACTTAGACACTATTATATAGCTTTAGTACTCAAAAATTTATCAAAACACTGTCCAATTTTCTAACCCTTTTATTTGAGCTCATAGCTCCAATACTCGTTAGAACCCAACACACTATTTGTTCAAATATCAGATAACCAAAACAGAAATAACAAAGAGCCCATCAAGAAAAATGAAATTTAAATCTTATCAGAGAAAAAAAAAACAATTGCAAATATGCAAAGCAAAAAGAAAAAGAAAAGAGAGAAGAGACGATTGAACCTTTGAAACAGAATTTTGTGGAGTCTGTTTAGCACCTAGCTCACCACTTCCCTTTCACTCTTCCATTCTTCTTTCTCCTAGGTTAGCTGGACTTTCCTCCCTATAAAATAAAAAAAGGATTATTTTATCATTAAAATAAGGGTAAATAGAGAAAGAAAACCCCCAACTAAATTAGCAGTGACCAAGCAGCTAGTTATAAACACGAATATCTAACATTATTACAGAATGAATTTTTTTTAAAAGGTATTGCGCTTGAAAGTTATCAAAGAAACTGAACTTTAGATACCTAGTTTAGTTATGTGTTTTTTGTTTTTTTTCTTTTGAATTGTGTATATTAAACTTTTACAGTAACTTGATAAAAATAGAATATCACCTTAACGATATTAATTTTGAACAGAAAAGGGATGTACACAGTTGTGAATCATTTTTTGGAGGAAGTAGATATGACTCAGTGATGTGTTTACTCCTTCCAAAAATAGTTTATAAATTATTAATGTGTCATCTGAAATATTTCAGATGGGATGACCAACTCTTGAACCGGCAATCAAAGTTTAGTCACCATTTTGAATGTATTGAAATGTAGCAACTTTTTAATGCAAAAAATTAATTTGAATGAAAGTGCCCCCGGTTGAAACGTGGAACAGCTTCAACACACAATGCTGAAGTTTGAAGTTTTGATAGGTGAAACTCCATCATTCTGTAATGGCATTTTGAACTCAACGGCATAATCCTTGAATTCTCAATTGTAGAATCACAAACTACATAATAGAATCCTTGAGTCACAAACTCCAAAACTCTTTCTTTAATTTTTAGTAATAAGTATCAAAGATTAACATAGCCGCAGAAGGCATTCCATTAACGGATTCAGAAGCACAATTACGGATTTTAAAAGGGAAAAAAAGCATGAAGCTTTGACTTTCTTAAGATTGCCTAAAACATCATTTCACCATGAGACAATAAACATGCAGTAAGCGAATACATTGTTTGAACGACATAATTGATCACCAAAACTCAGTACCTTTTGGGCAATACAATACCAATAATGTCACAATTCTGATATTACATCCATCAGGTGAAAAAAGATGGGGTTCGGGTGGGGCAGGGTAAAAAGAAAAAAAACTTTCACATGTTTTCACCACATCCTTGGCGCAGTCGGTTTCTAACTTAAAAGTTTGTTGGGATTGTTGGGAGATTTTACTCTATGGTACTTTATAAAGCAGTACGGGAAGTATATAACTATTACAAGTATTCGAAAGGATAAACAAAGATTCAATAATTCATCTAGAAATCTGAAAATTACAATAGAACCACAAAAATGAAATTACAATTTTGTTGAAGACGGAAAAATGGAAACTGGTTTTGCTGAGTCGAATGTGGCACTCTGTCCTTAGGACAATATTGCCCCGTATGTATCCTTTATACGTCCTGGACAATTTGTCTCCCAAGATAAAACAGCAATCGAACACTTGAGAAAAGGAAACTCAAATGCTACCGTGAAGAATATTGAGTAACGAAATGATGCTTGGAAGTTGTAGGAAGAAAACTGTTTTGGTTGTGTATTTTCGTGAGTTGTATAAACTGTTATTTGTAGTGCTCAACAATGGTGTAAGGGGGTGTTTATATAGGTGAGGGAGGGCTGTTTAATCGCCTCATACTTTCATTATTGGCCAAATAATGGCCATTATGGAGGTAGTAAAGCCACCAAAATAAATGGTGAAAGACCAACGGATTTGGCCATTATAGGAGGAGTAATTCAGCCAAAATAAATGGCTAAATTGAGTGCTTGGGCGTTTCTGCTTTGACCGTCGAAATTCTGAAAACTTCAGGGACCAAACTGTACATCTTGAAACTTCAGGGACCAAACTATATATCTGAAAGAATTCTGGTCCAAACTGTACATCTGAAACTTCTGAGATCAAACTGTACTTCTGGCAAAGTTCTCTGGCCCAAAAAGATAATATCAGAAGGCCCACAGCCCACGAACCCGTGAACCCGGAACCGGACGGGCGGGCGGCGGCGGCGCGCGTGTGGTCTTTCCTCGAACCGAAGCACATCTAGGTCCTCCCTCCTTTAAACACATGGGATACCCCTTGGGGTCCCAAACCCCAAACCAATTTCGAGTCTTATATACACAACAATTCTTTCTTCCTCTACCGATGAGGGAGAATTGAACACAACACCACACTTTCCATGTTTCAAACACCTCACTTCGTGGACCAATATCTCTTTCATTTCTCAATGAAATTTGACGATTATTGGCCCTACGGTTATCTACGTACTTAGTAGATCATGCATGTGTGAAGAACCGAATTCTCCAACATACGTAACACTAGTGTTTAAGCCATTAAAGTTGGTCGGTCGCAACTCCCGCCAAAGGCAAATTTCCAACAATCCCCTCTTGAAAAAGATTTTGGCGCACTCACATGGTGCCTTTTCCATTTCCAGCAATATTTCAGCGGACCGATGTTGCATAAGGAGATGTAGCTTCAGCTTTGAACCTTCCATAGTTGAATACCATCGGACTGACTTACTGCGCGGTGAACGTGATGTCTTGAACCGTCAGTGTTTAGTGTAAGCCAAGTCAATGGTACCAACACAACAAATTCCCTTACTCTCTTCTTCGTAATGTTTTGTCCGTTTTGGCCATGGACAACGTCTTGGATTCTTAAGTGCATTCATTTTGAGGCGGCCCGTCCTCGCACTTAAATAGGTGGTCTCCTACAAGGTATCCTGCTATACCCCACTTCACAAGTGTTAGGAACCATTAAAAGTTTCCCGAAAACCTAACCTCAACTGTTGATGAGCATTACAGGTTTTGAAAACTTAACCTTTACCCACACTGCAGATAGCACTTAACGTCTATCGCGGGAACGGCTTTGGATTTGGTGTTTCTTTTCAGAAATCACTATCCGAAGTGCTCATGCTTCCACTGAAGCGATCAACTGAACCTTTACAACTTAGTTTTCCCATTAAACAAAATTACTGGGATCTCCAATTAGTAAGGTTGGGTTACCACTGTATTGGTCCGTATATTTTGGGTTTTAAGCCCATTCCCCTAGACAGGCAGAACATTTGATCTCCGGGTAGTCCCTTAGTTAGTAAATAAGGAAGTGACACCCGTGATGATCAAGCGCCTCTGTTATGTCTCAAGCGGATCGACAAATACGTCCAGACGCCGTCATCCGTGTCCTTCCTGAAGCCGACCGGCTAGCCACAGTATACAACTGTTGAAGACACGGGTTTCTCCCAATATGGGACGTCCTCTAATGAGTCGTGAAGTTACTCAACTTCTTTCATGCTTTGTATAAAGCGATAAACTCCGATACCATCATGAATCGATCAATGCAAGTTTGCTTAGAGGATTTTCCAAGACCCATTATACACATTTACTTATGGCTTTGGTGTACTCCAGATCTGATGTCCGGTTTGTATCACTGTGTTCTTCTAGAACCGCTGGACATCCAGAATACTATAATCTGAAGATAAGCGAATAATTCAGATATCGTCATATCCGACTTAACGCCTTCTATTGATCATGTATTAAGATCATCAGTGAAACTTAGTTCAACTGATCTGTTTGTAGGACGATACCAGGTCGGTTGTAGTGTGTACAATACATTGAACTACACATGACCTGTGCATATCGCTCATTGTCCAAGGGTGCACCATGATTCCAATCAGTTCTATGATTCATATCCATTGGTGGCTTCAACAGACTGTCAACTATCGACCAGTCCGTTAGATGTCTTAGAAATCCAATTCCTAAGATGTCATCTGTGATACCCATAACTTTCATATCGAGACTTTGTTTCAATATAACTTTTACTTTCAGACTGTTGATTCTCCAACTGTTGGCTTTCTAACTTCAGGGTCAATGTTTCTGTTTTATCTTAAACTTTCAGGACCAAAATGTAAACATTTCAGGGACCAAGATGAAAGTTTAGGAAGAAGCCCAACAGTACAGAAAACCAACTCTGATTCTCTTCTTCCAACTCTCCGGTTGGAAAGGCTGTTTCAACATTCATGTCACGCAAGACTGCAATGACCCATGATGTTAAGCTACTCCCAGGGGAGCACATGTACAAGTAGCCGGGGCTTTGAACTCGTCAGTAGATCCATCTACTTTGTACTCACTTTTGAGTATCATTTTTCACAACCCAAAGGTTCTTTTTCCGGAGGAAGATCAACCATTACGCAAGTATGGTGCTATATGATGGAATATATTTCTCTCTTTAGCTTCTTTCCAAAGCAGCGCTTTTGGAGATAACAATTATTTGTTAATTGTCCATGGTTCGTTCTTAACCATACAAGCTAGAAGGACTGGAACAAATCTTTGTCCCCTCTTTGCTCCGTCTTGGTTCAACATCTAGAATCCCTGAGTTCTGCAGATCTGGAATATTAAGTTCCGAATAGCCAGCAACTTTCGAGTCCTGTAGATACGGAGCGTCTAGTTCCGGACAGTCAGGCCCTCGCGGGTTCTTGTTAACCTTGAGCAATTGCTCCTTTTTCCTATTTCAAGGAAAGTTATCTTCAATGAATTCAACATTCTTTGACGCCAAGAGGCGATAAGCACTACTGTTATTTGCAGATCTAGTGGATATGCAATCTACAACTTTAGGTACGAAACCACCTCACATCACAACATTTGTATGTGAGATCATTTCCATGTCTCACACGGAGGGTTATCCTTATCCTTATGCGGAGTTCTGTTGAGAATCACATTAGCGGTAAGGATCGCCTTGCCCCACATAACTTGGGCGTACAGGTTTGCGCTTGGCTAACACCGTTGGACTGAGGTGAGTAATGAACAATCGTTTAATGAACGATGCTTCGCATTCTCCCCCTCTATCGCTATGAATTTCGCAATCCATAGGCTGCTTTGTAGCGCTTGTCCGCTTCAACAACTTCATCTTTGATGTTCAACAAACAAAGGATTTCATACGTTGTACCATCATCAGTGAAGATCACAACGTACTTGTCTCCCCCCTCTATTTTGTATAAACTTCAAATCACCCAAGTAGGTATGACTAAGTTCTAGAGGAGCGGTGCTTCTTTCGTTATTCCCTTGACGGAATTTGGAAAGGTGATTTTGCCTCTTCGCCTACCTCACATTCATTTTGAGGGTTTATGTCGAAAGAAGGCAACAATCTCAACTTCGCTAGCTTTTAAATGACTTGTTATTTAACGTGTCTTAATCTATGATGGCATAGATGCACGGATTACAAATATATCATTCATTCGGCTACAGACATACTGTACCATTCTTAGTTATTACAGACCTGTTGGAGTAGTCTCAAACCAGCTTGACCAACAGCGTCCCTTAAACCAAGTTAGGAACATGTATCACCTCATCTTAGAGTGATCCCATTCCCTGAAGTCCTATTGAGAACAACCTCACCAACCCCTTCTACTTTAGAGGTGGCGTTGCTTCACATGAACAACCTCTTACCCGTGGTTAGGGCGTAACTGGATCATATGTGATCTGGATATTCTGGCCCACTGCAGTTGCTTTGCAGACTGAGTGTCCAATTTCTTTTCTGCCTTTCTTTAGGCCTTCAGATCATTTCAGACCTGGAAACTCTGGCCCACCTTGCTAGGTGTCCATTACTTTCCCTATGAAATGAATTCTGGCCCCACTCCAGTCGCCCGGAGGCTTTATATGACTGAGTGTCCAATATCATCATATCAAAGGAATTTTGGCCCACTCCAGTCACCCGGAGGCTTTGTATGACTGAGTGTCCAATATCATCCAATCAAAGGAATTTTGGCCCACTCCAGTCGCCCGGAGGCTTTACATGACTGAGTGTCCAATATCATCCTATGAAGGATCTTCTGCCAAATAATATGACAGGCTCAACGTTATTAACTTTTAGACTTCTTCCATTATGATTGGTGCCCAGATAATTCTTGGCGCTTACTTAAGTGTGGTAACAGTTTTTTACGATCGGTGGATCTTTCTCCCTCGTATGTGCGAACATACTTTACACACTTTAATAATTACACTTAAAAGAACGGATCTTTTTTAAGTCGTTTACAAAATCCAATCTTTAAACGGAAAAGAATATGAGATTAAACTTCTGATTTGTTAAAGCGTAAGGAATATAAATTATTTTCATATTCCTCCTTACTTTAATCCATTTTTAATCAGACATCATTTAATCTTAATTCTTGACAAGTAAGAAAAATACTTATCATTTAATCTTTATTCTTGACAAGTAAGAAAAATACTTATCCCAATTTCGGATTCTGGCTCACTTCAGTCACTTCATCAGACTGAGTGTCCATTTCCTTCTCACCATTATTCGGATCTTTTGTCTGGGACAGATATAGGCCTTCTGCTGCAAGATAGAATAACATCTTCAGTCTTCTCCTCTTGTCCCAGTTAACATCCTCAAGCTCTCGAGAGCGCTTGTTCCCACCAGATTAAGACAATACTTGTATAGTATTACTATTAGTGTTCGAAAGATGTCGGTCAAAAGTTGTGTGACCAAATATGGATATGACAATGGTTTTCTGGTAGAAGAGAGTGATGATGATGAACGTGTTCATAGTGTCACCGCTACCAAAAGTTGTGTGACCAAATCTGGATATGGCAATGGTTTTCTGGTAGAAGAGAGTGATGATGATGAACGTGTTCATGGTGTCACCACTACCAAGACTGGTGGGAACAAGCGCTCACGAGAGCCTGAGGATGTCAACTGGGACAAGAGGAGAAGACTGAAGATGTTATTCTATCTTGCAGCAGAAGGCCTATATCTGTCCCAGACAAAAGATCCGAATAATGGTGAAAAGGAAATGGACACTCAGTCTGATGAAGTGACTGAAGTGAGCCAGAATCCGAAATTGGGATAAGTATTTTTCTTACTTGTCAAGAATAAAGATTAAATGATGAGTATTTTTCTTACTTGTCAAGAATTAAGATTAAATGATGTCTGATTAAAAATGGATTAAAGTAAGGAGGAATATGAAAATAATTTATATTCCTTACGCTTTAACAAATCAGAAGTTTAATCTCATCTTCTTTTCCGTTTAAAGATTGGATTTTGTAAACGACTTTAAAAAGATCCGTTCTTTTAAGTGTAATTATTAAAGTGTGTAAAGTATGTTCGCACATACGAGGGAGAAAGATCCACTGACTGTGCGAAAACTGTTACCACACTTAAGTAAGCGCCAAGAATTATCTGGGCACCAATCATAACAGAAGAAGTCTAAAAGTTAATGACGTTGAGCCTGTCATATTATTTGGCAGAAGATCCTTCATAGGATGATATTGGACACTCAGTCATACAAAGCCTCCGGGCGACTGGAGTGGGCCAAAATTCCTGTGATATGATGATATTGGACACTCGGTCATATAAAGCCTCCGGTCGACTGGAGTGGGGCCAGAATTCATTTCATAAGAAAAGTAATGGACACCTAGTAAGGTGGGCCAAAGTTTCCAGGTCTTAAACGATCTGAAGGCCTAAAGAAAGGCAGTAAAGAAATTGGACACTCAGTCTGCTAAAGCAACTAGAGTGGGCCAGAGTATCGAGATCACATATGATCCGGTTGCGCCCTAACCACGGGCAAGAGGTTGTTCATGTGAAGCAACGCCACCTCTAAAAATCAAAGGGGCTGGAGAGGTTGTCCTCAATAGGACTTCAAGGAATGGGATCACTCTAAAAAGAGGTGATACATGTTCCTAACTTGGTTTAAGGGACGCTGTTGGTCAAGCTGGTTTGAGACTACTCCAACAGGTCTGTAATAACTAAGAATGGTACAGTATGTCTGTAGCCGAATGAATGATATATTTGTAATCCGTGCATCTATGCCATCATAGATTAAGACACGTTAAATAGCAAGCCATTCAAAAGCCAGCGAAGTTGAGATTGTTGCCTTCTTTCGACATAAACCCTCAAAATGAATGTGAGGTAGGCGAACAGGCAAAATCACCTTTTCAAATTCCGTCAAGGGAATAGCGAAAGAAGCACCGCTCCTCTAGAACTTAGTCACACCTACTTGGGTGATTTGAAGTTTAAACAAAATAGAGGGGGGAGACAAATACGTTGTGATCTTCATTGATGATGGTACAACGTATGAAATCTTTTGTTTGTTGAACAGCAAAGATGAAGTTGTTGAAGCAGACAAGCGCTACAAAGCAGAAGTTGGAAATCAACTAAGCTTATGGATTGCGAAATTCATAGCGATAGAGGGGGAGAATGTGAAACATCGTTCATTAAACGACTGTTCATTACTCACCTAAGTCTAACGGTGTTAGCCAAGCGCAAACCCCTACGCCTAAGTGATGTGGGGTGGCTTGGTAGAAGTTGGACTACCGAAACAGGTCAAGTTCGACCTAAAACTGTAGATTGCATATCCACTGGATCTGTAAATAACAGTAGTGCTTATCGCCCCTTGGCGTCAAAGAATGCTGAATTCTTATAAGATAACTTTCCTTGAAAAGGAAAAAGGAGTAATTGCTCAAGGTTAACAAGAACCCGCGAGGGCCTGACTGTCCGGAACTAGACGCTCCGTATCTACAGGACTCGAAAGTTGCTGGCTATCCGAAACTTAATATTCCAGATCTACAGAACTCAAGGATTCTAGATGTTGAACCAAGACGGAGCAAAGAGGGGACAAAGACTTGTTCCAGTCCTTCTAGCTTGTATGGTTAAGAACGAACCATGGACAATTAGCAAATAATTGTTATCTCCAAAAGCGCTGCTTTGGAAAGAAGCTAAAGAGAGAAATATATTCCATCATATAGAACCATACTTGCGTAATGGTTGATCTTTCTCCGAGAAAAGAACCTTTGGGTTGTGAAAAATGATACTCAAAAGTGAGTACAAAGTAGATGGATCTACTGACGAGTTCAAAGCCTCGGCTACTTGTACATGTGCTCCCCTGGGTGTAGCTTAACATCATGGGCCATTGCAGTCTTGCGTGGCATGAATATTGAAACAGCCTTCCCAACCGGAGAGTTGGAAGAAGAGAATCAGAGTTGGTTTTCTGGACTGTTGGGCTTCTTCCTGAACTTTCATTTTGGTCCTTGAAATGTTTACATTTTGGTCCTGAAAGTTTCAGATAAAACGGAAACAATGAATCTGACCACAGAAATATTGACTCTAAAGTTAGAAAGTCAACAGTTGGAGAATCAACCGTCTGAAAGTAAAAGTCGTATTGAAACAAAGTCTCGATATGAAAGATATGGTTATCACATATGACATCTTAGGAATTGGATTTCTAAGACATCTAACGGACTGGTCGATAGTTGACAGTCTCGTTCAAGCTACCAATGGATATGAATCATAGAACTGATTGGAATCATGGTGCACCCATAGACAAGGAGCGATATGCACAGGTCACGTGTAGTTCAATGTATTGTACACACTACAACCGACTTGGTATCGTCCTACAAACAGATCAGTTGAACTAAGTTTCACTGATGATTTTAATACATGATCAATAGAAGACGTTAAGTCGGATATGACGATATCTGAATTATTCGCTTATCTTCGGATTATAGTATTTTGGATGTCCAGCGGTTCTGGGAGAACACAGTGATACAAACCGGACATCAGATCTGGAGAACACCAAAGCCACAAGTAAATGTGTATGGTGGGTCTTGGAAAATCCTCTAAGCAAACTTGCATCGACCGATTCATGATGGTATCGGAGTTTATCGCTTTATACAAAGCATGAAAGAAGTTGAGTAACTTCACGACTCATTAGAGGACGTCCCATATTGGGAGAAACCCGTGTCTTCAGCGATTATATATTGTGGCTAGCCGGTCGGCTTCAGAAGGACACGGATGACGGCGTCAACATATCTGTCAGGATCTGCTTGAGACATAAGATCAGAGGCGCTTGATCATCACGGGTGTCACTTCCTTATTTACTAACTAAGGACTACCCGAGATCAAGTGTTACGCTTGTCTAGGGAATGGGCTTAAAACCCAAAATATACGGACCAATATAGTGGTAACCCAACCTTACTAACCGGAGATCCCGTAATTTGGTTCAATGGGAAAACTAAGTCAGAAGGTTCGGTTGATCGCTTCTGGAAGCATGAGCACTTCGGATAGTGATTTCTGAAAAGAAACACCAAATCCAAAGTCGTTCCCGCGATAGACGTTAAGTGCTATCTGCAGTGTGGGTAAAGGTTAAGTTTTCAAAACCTGTAATGCTCCTCAACAGTTGAAGTTAGGTTTTCAGGAAACTTTTAATGGTTCCTAACACTTGTGAAGTGGGGTATAGCAGGATACCTTGTAGGAGACCACCTATTTAAGTGCGAGGACGGGCCGCCTCAAAATGAACGCACTTAAGAATCCAAGACGTTGTCCATGGCCAAAACGGACAAAACATTACGAAGAAGAGAGTAAGGGAATTTGTTGTGTTGGTACCATTGACTAGGCTTACACTAAACACTGACGGTTCAAGACATCACGTTCACCGCGCAGTAAGTCAGTCCGATGGTATTCAACTATGGAAGGTTCAAAGCTGAAGCTACCTCTCCTTATGCAACATCGGTCCGCTGAAATATTGCTGGAAATGGAAAAGGCACCATGTGAGTGCGCCAAAATCTTTTTCAAGAGGGGATTGTTGGAAATTTGCCTTTGGCGGGAGTTGCGACCGATCAACTTTAACGGCTTAAACACTAGTGTTACGTATGTTAGAGAATTCGGTTCTTCACACATGCATGATCTACTAAGTACGTAGATAACCGTAGGGCCAAGAATCGTCAAATTTCATTGAGAAATGAAAGAGATATTGGTCCACGAAGTGAGGTGTTTGAAGCATGGAAAGTGTGGTGTTGTGTTCAATTCTCCCTCATCGGTAGAGGAAGAAAGAATTGTTGTGTATATAAGACTCAAAATTGGTTTGAGGTTTGGGACCCCAAGGGGTATCCCATGTGTTTAAAGGAGTGAGGACCTAGATGTGCTTCGGTTCGAGGAAAGACCACACGCGCGCGCCGCCGCCCGCCCGATCGATTCCGGTTCCGAGTTCCGAGTTCCGGGTTCCGGGTTCTCGGGTTCACGGGTCACGGGTCGTAGGCTGTGGGCCTTCTGATATTATCTTTTTGGGCCAGAGAACTTTGTCAGAAGTACAGTTTGATCCCAGAAGTTTCAGATGTACAGTTTGGACTAAAATTCTTTCAGATGTACAGTTTGGTTCCTGAAGTTTCAAGATGTACAGTTTGGTCCCTGAAGTTTTCAGAATTTCGACGGTCAAAGCAGAAACGCCCAAGCACTCAATTCAGCCATTTATTTTGGCTGAATTACTCCTCCTATAATGGCCAAATCCGTTGGTCTTTCACCATTTATTTTGGTGGCTTTACTACCTCCATAATGGCCATTATTTGGCCAATAATGGTCAAGTATGGGGGCTAAATGACCCTCCAAAGACCTATATAAACACCCCCTTACACCATTGTTGAGCACTACAAATAACAGTTTATACAACTCACGAAAATACACAACCAAAACAGTTTTCTTCCTACAACTTCCAAGCATCATTTCGTTACTCAATATTCTTCACGGTAGCATTTGAGTTTCCTTTTCTCAAGTGTTCGATTAATGTTTTATCTTGGGAGACAAATTATCCAGGACGTATAAAGGATACATACGGGGCAATATTGTCCTAAGGACAGAGTGCCACACTCGACTCAGCAAAACCAGTTTCCATTTTTCCGTCTTCAACAAAATTATAATTTCAGTTTTGTGGTTCTATTGTAATTTTCAGATTTCTAGATGAATTATTGAATCTTTGTTTATCCTTTCGAATACTTGTAATAGTTATATACTTCCCGTACTGCTTTATAAAGTACCATAGAGCAAAAATACCCAACAAAGTTACTATTACCACTCTATCCACCATGTGATACAAAAGAATGTTACACTGGCCCAAGATCTATGTTCCCCTTGATGACAAAAAAAGAGGCATTTATGCTTAGAAATCTCATTGCACTATTATCTGAAGATACAGTGGCTTGATGTGGAACCTTATACGACATCACAACACCATGGAAGCACCACGGCGCCAACGCTTAGTGTCTATTTTGTTAGTGGGAACTTATACACGGACAACACCAGACATCCATGCAACAATAACTGGTGCATTTGGGTGCGAATTTCTGAATGATTCAGAATACCGGTCCTTAAAACTCGTTTTAGGTTTCTCTGCCTGCATTTGCAAATAAAATGGAAGATGAGATGGACAGCTTTAGTCTGCTAAAGATCATTCTTAAATTATCAGGTACAAGGAATAAAAACAATGATAGGTAGTGAACTTTGTGAAGGGCACTAAGAACTAACATATTTCAGCCAGCACTCCTGATTTTTGTGTTGATAAATATCTGGAGAATAGCATCCCGTCTCAGATGGGCAATAAACCCATATGTTGCATTTCTTGTCATTAGGTCCAGCTTGCTTAGCTTGATTCAAACAGGCCATGCAACACTCATATGCAGATTCTTTAGGGTGAGTAAGGCCCCATCTGACTGCATCTCCACTGTAATCAGTATGAAGTTCAACATTACACTCAGGAGGAAGCCGCCTGCCAGCTATAATTTCATCGTCTGGAGAACATAAGCTGGATTAGAATTTAACAAAACAAACTATTACCCAGCGTTTGTTCTGACAAAGGAGCAAGTTAGTGAGCGAAAGTAGTTCATGTTACAGTGCTTATGAACAAATTAAGCACAGAGACTACCTAACCACAATATTTTACCTTGTCCTTTCTCCTATGCAGAAAGCAACTACACTTCTGTGGGGAAATAAAGATACATCTGAATCAAATTTGACTGAAAAATTAAGTACATCATTACCAAATTCTTCTTCACCCTCAGGTTTGTCATGTTCCTTATTTATTATTGTAACAGGTATCCAAAGACCAATTTCTTCTGATAGCTCAGCCCAGTCCACATCCAAAGCTTGTGCAAGTACACCTGCAAGCAAGTTTTGTAAATAATATTAAACGATCTTGTCAAAGTACATATGGATTATGGACTAGGAAGACGAAACCCCAGTTAACATCAACGTAAAGCTGATAAAGGAAGTGTGAACAAAAACAAAGTCGTAAATAAAGGAACCAAAACAAAGTCACAAGTAAAAGACATACTAGCTTCCTCAGGGGCAATAGTTGAATTTGATGTCTTCCTATTAACAAGCTCCCTGGCTTCTTTTAATTTTTTGCGGCGCCAACTCTCAACTGCGTCTGTTCATCAGAAACACCATCAACAATGATAACCAGGAAGAACAAAAACAACAGAAAGAATCTGCATAACTATAGGATATTGACGCTCAAAATTGACACATTATTGATTTGTACTATGAATAAGAAAAAATTAACAGACGAAACAGAAATAGATCAACTGATCTCTTTTTCCATTCTCTCATGATATTAGATATGACAGTGTATAATGTAATCTAGTGATTCAAATTGCTCCTAAGCTTAGCGCTGAAGTTTTCATTCCCACTTCTGCTGCTTCTATTTGTTGGAGTTGTATTTACTGATGCAAAGAAGACGAAAATTCGATTGTTAAGCTCCACTCTTCCGCTATCTTTTACCTGTAAGTTATTTCCAAAAGCCGCTTCTGATTTGAAAATCTCCACGCTAATATACATAATATTAATTAATTACAAGATTTTTATATTAGAAAACGGTTAAATAGCCAGATTGTGATATTTTATGTTAATAATAAATATATCAAAATAATAGTCACAAAAAAAACAAGGGAGGTAAACGTGATATCGTAACCATAAGGGAGGTTAGTATTGCCAAGCAAAACCTGAGAGGTCTCTAAAATTCTTTTTATATAGTTAATGTTATAAATTTGAGTTTGAGAAAATGAATTAATCAATGTCTAAACTGAGACCGGATATCGGTCAATTTGAACACTATAAACAAATCAAATCAAGTTTTCTAGAATGGAGGGAATATCTTTATATTTTGTTTCCCTCTAATTCGCAAATTCTATGTTGTAGAAAACAAAAGGAGTAGGATTTGGCCCAATGACTTTCCCGAACTCTAATTCTTCTTTAGATGTATGCAAGTATTTCAGTCCTTTTTTTTTTTGTTGGATATGGTAAAACTCCAATCCCACAAACCCCACACCAAAAGCTTCACAGTGGCCATTTCCTACTTTTGCACCCTTGATGACTCGAACTGCCACCCTTATGCTTGGAGGTGTAGGGTCCTTCCCACTAGCTATCCGTCAGTTCCAGCTCATATGATAAAACAAAAACAAAAGCTTCAGCACCAGTCTTGGAAAATGTCAAGCCCCGCCAATATCCAATTAGCAAAACTATATGGCATGCTAGGCTCAAGAACACTAACACTCGACTGGCATCTACTCCTTCCATTTCAATTTATATGGCAGTATTTAAGCGGGCACGGTGTCTAATATATTCATAGTGACTTATATATTATATGTGGTAGTGGAAGAAAATAAACACAGAGAACACAACCACTGGTGTACTAAACTCCCAAGATGGCCACAAGGTGTTGGTTTTTGGTTAAACCTAAGGAAGTTATGGGCAGATTTCTTCGACGACACTGCTTTCAAGATAGAAAATGGAACACATATTAGCTCTTGGAAAGATATATGGATGGATAACAGCACGTTCAAAGATGATTATCCAAGTCTTTTTCAGGTTTCCAGTAACCCATAATCAACCATTGTAGATATCGGGGATGGCAGCACTTGGATGGGGTTTTTCTTCATTTGAGAAATACCTCTCATTTGCCTTCTCATCTTCTAAGGATTTTGAAGGGACTGCATTTCTTCATTCATGGAAATCCTCCACTTATCTTCTTCTAAAATTTGGACTGCGTCTTTATAAGTAGTAGGAATACCATCAGCTACAATTGTGGTGGATATGTTATGAGCAGGTTTTCTAATTGTTCTTTTTGGCTTACTGGTTGCTATTGATTCAAGTTGTTGCTGAGGTTCTTCAGTTGGAATCTCTCCCTCAACTGGTTCTTCTTCCAGAGAAAGATCTTATGTTGTTTCCTCGTCTGTAGGGAGCACTATCAGTTTGTTTGACATATTCAACTGTTACCTTATTTGTCAAGGCATATTCATCAAAGGTAACATCCCTGTTGAATATTATCCTTCTTGTCTCTGGACACCATAAGCGGTATCCTTTTACTCCAAAAGTAATCCCCGTAAATATAGCTATTTTTGCTCTCGGATTCAATTTTGACTCGTTCACATGATAATATGCAATTGAGCCAAATACATACGAAGAACCATAATCTTCAGCAAGTTTTCCATACCATTTTTCAAATAGTGTTGTGCCACCAATAGCGGTAGATGACGATTAATAAGGTGGCATGCATATGTTACTGCCTCAGCCCAAAATGCTTTGCTTAAGCCAGCATTGGACAACATACACCGGACCTTCTCCAGCAAAGTCCAGTTCATGCATTCTGCCACTCCATTCTGTTGAGGTGTATTTCTGATAGTGAAATTTCTGACCATGCCATCATCTTCACAAATTTCATCATTTTTTTATTCTCCTACATTGTCTGTGCAAAGAACTTGATCTTTCTGCTTGTTGGAGTCTCTATCATCACCTTCCATTTAAGAAAAAAATTCAACACTTCTACTTTAGTTTTCATCGTATATACCCACACTCCTAGGGAAAATTCGTCAACAAAGGTTACAAAATAGTGTTTTCGACCTAATGAAAGTGTTTTGGAAGCAACTCAAACATCAGAGCGAATAATCCAAAATACCTTTAGTATTATAGATTGTTTTTCCAAATTTAACCCTTGTCTGTTTCTCCTTGACACAATGTTCACAAAACTCCAAATTGCAAGTCTTAACTCCTTTTAGAAATTCTTGATCTAATAAACTTTTCAAGGATTTTCCTCCGGCATGTGCCAAAGCCTGGTTGTTTCTGCCTCCTAGTGATCACTGGATGTCACTGTCGTTGTCCCAATAATTGGACTACCGCCATAGTGGTACATGTTATTGTTTCTCTGAATTCCCTTCATTACCACCAATACACCGGAGCATATTTTCACTACCCCATTTTCTGTTTGACTCTAGGGCTCCCACGAAAATGAGATTTTTCTTCAAATTCGGTACGTATCGAACATCTGTTAATGTTCTGATCAATCCATCATGGTTCCTTAATTGGGTTGAACCAATACCATATGCGGTAAGAGGATTGTTCTTGCAGTATGAATAACTCCACATTCTCCTTCTTGAAAATCAATGAATCATTCTCGATTGGGACACATATGATAGCTACAAGCTGCGTCCATCAACCATACGTCAGATGGTTAGAATGGCTTCATTGTAACTAGTGAGAAATCAGAGTTGTCACAATCAACTACATTTGAATCCATGACAGCCTTCCCATTGTTACTATATTTGTTATGTACATTTGTTATTTTATTGTCTCTTTTTCTTTCCTATATTCATGCATCGGATACATTTCTTTTGAGCCAAGGGTCTATCGAAAACAACCTCTCTATCCCGTAAAGGTAGAGGTAAGTTTTGCGTACAACACCAATCAATACATCATGTCTTGTCAAAACCCTATAAGAAAACTACTCCATAATAGAAGAAAAGAACATCGAAGAATAAGAACTAGAAGACATTACAACCGACGATCGATTCAAACATCCGTATTGAATCGAATCGTGATGGAAAGTAACGATTTGTTGGGTCTAGATCTTGACTTGGATCTTCCTTTGGTCGTTCTCATCTGATTTTGAAAACAACCTCTCACGACCAGTGCTTCTCCTTCTCCACCCTTTTGTTTCTCTTTTTCTTCATTCATAGTTGTACAAGGCAGAACAAACTTCTTAGAGAGATACTTCATCATTTCCGTGAAGTAGAGTAATTTCGAGGTGCTCGTACTCATTAGGAAGTGAACTTAACAACATTAAGGTCATATCTTCAGCACTAAAAATCACGTCCATATTCTGCAAATCTGCTGCCAACTTATTAAAGCTGGTGATACGATCATTCATTTTGGTATCAGGAACATATGTGAAGCGTAACAATTTTTTTTCCATCTAAAGTTTATTTTTGACTATTATTCTGCAAGAATTTATCCTCCAATGCATTCCACAATTTATTTGCAGCCTTCGTGTATGGATACTTTTGTTCTCTTGCAAGGTAAGATCGAATGATACCACAAGAAACACGGTTGATAATCTTCTAATCTTCTTCTTAGTAGAGACTGTCTGGTTTCTTTTCTTCTATAACAATATCTAGCGCTTGTTGAAAAAGGACATCAAGAACCTCACCTAGCCACATCCCGAAATGTCCTGACCCATCAAAATTTCAACTTACAAATTTCGCATTTGACACAATTCTTGTCATAAGCGAAGATGCCAACAACGTATTACTGACACCCGACGTGGACTCTTTATTTTTCTTGTCTTCCATTTCTGCTACAGATACTATTTATTAGTTGATAATACAGAAGACCAAAGCAATTCTTTTTTGAAGTGGAAATTCAAACTCAGGGGCGGATTTACCCTTTGCCGAGGGGTGTCACGTGACACGGCTTAATCGAAAAGTTCCATTAAATATCTATATGAAATTGAAAAGAAGAAACAGAAATAACGGATATATGGAATAATGTGACACTGCTTAACATATAGCATTTCACAGCTCAGTCGGTAAGGGACTTCAGTTATCTACTAGAGGTCGTGGGTTCGAAGCTGTGTAGCAACATTTTGGTGTTCTAAATTTTTTGCCTAATGAATACTTATAGAGAAGAGTTATACAAGTATGTGAGTTATGTTTGTTTTTCTTGTATTGTATTCTTTTTTAATTAATATGACTTTTAGGGATGGCAATTGGGCGGAGCGGGTGCGGGTACCCCCTCCCCCGCACCCATACCCGCCAGAAAATTTACAATTTTCAACATCCATACCCGCCTAGGCGGGTATATTCCTAAATTCACACCCGCTCCACCACCCAAGTGGATATCCGTCACCCGCCAATACCCGCCTGCCATATTTTGTAATTAATTCATTTTTGATCAATTAGTGATCAACATGATCCCAAAAATTCAAATTCCAAAAATTATCCCAAAATTTTGGATCAAGAATCAATACTGTCACAGTCTCATTTTCTTTGGGAGAGGAGAATTCCAGATTTTTTCACCATCAGAATTCTCCATTTTTTCACCTATTCCCCCTTGCACAACAAAGAATCAAGAAAACCCAAAAATTATCCACTCAAATAACTATATATTACAAATGTAGACAAAATCCAGATATTATTTCAGCTATATAAGCTAGGCGGGTAGGCGGGTATGACTGCAAATCCACCACCTACCCGCCTACCCGTGACGGGTACATTTTCAATACCCATACCCGCCCCAACTGGGGCGGGTGCGGTGCGGAATCCGCAAAATTATACCCACCCGCCATCCCTAATGACTTTACAGTGTTTTATTTATTTGTTCTCATTACAAAATGTGACACCGCTTATAAAAATTTTTGCGTACACCACTGTTCAAACTGTGCTGATACCACAACATACTTAGACAAAACTTTGGCTTTGATATCAATTGTTGCGGAAGCGGAATATATAGAGAGCAATTGAATCACAATTATTATATCTAAAGGCAGTTAACAAATAGAAATTTACGAGGTTTGACAAAATTTTATTTTCTGCCTAGTCCTCGGACACAACCAATCCAAATTTTATTTCACTCCAAAGAATACAAGTGAAATACTACATCAGAGAAAGAAGATTCAAAAGCCTTAGAAGAAGAGAAGGCAAATGAGAGGTGTCTTTCAAATGAAGAAATCCCTTGCTATTTATAGAAGGGAAATGGCCTCGATGATATCATGCATGACATCAACACACAATGTAAATGCATGAAAAGTGCATTTACCATTTTCTTTCTTCAAATAAAGCTTCCAAATGTCACACTAGTTCACATGAGAATCTTGTCAAATTTAACACCAGTGACAACAAAAGAGCTATTACAGTGCTGGAGCTTGAGAGGCATGGGCAAGGAAAAGACGGAACACCATCCCTTAGTGATATGGTGGACTATTTGGAAGGAAAGGAATGCAACAACTTTTGGAAGCAAATCTGAATTTGGAATTAGCATTAAATACATATGTATATCTTTTTTTTTTGTGCAACTTGGCTATTGTGACATAGATGTCATGATTGACTTTTTGAGCTCATTACACAATATGTAATGTACCTTTCTTGTAATTATCTTTTTTCTTTAGAATAGTGGTGTTGGGGCCAGCTTGCGCACACCTCGATAAATTTCCTCCTAGCAGCAAAGGTACCGAGTAACTTTATCCACCAAGGCTTACACAAATGAAAATATCTGAAGCATTTCCTTAATGCTGATATGAATATACTATCTTTAACAATAAAAAAAAAGAGTTCTCCACTTATCAATAACTTTAACAATAAAAAAAGAGTTTTTCACCCATCAAAAACTCTCGTATTACTTTCAATTGAAATTGTCCACCTCTATGATAAAGGCACTACTTTCCACACTCTCATTCTTTTTTCTAAAGCCTGCGATTAATCTCAATCACATCTTTACATGTTCAATAATTTCAACCACAACTCTTTTTAGTAAAGACAATAAATAAGGAAACCTGGAAGACTATCATTTGTTCGTTTGGAGATGACAATCCAATCACTTAATGAGGTTGTCAAACTTCAGAAATCTAAGCATCATCTAAGTTAAGACTATGATGGACCAATGATCAAGTAAATGCTTAAAAATTCCATTCCAAATGAAGTAGTTAGATAAACAATGTGGTGGGTTCGGTGGATGTTAATTTGAACTTTCTCGTTCAACTTTGGGGATCACATTCATGTATTCATATTGAGACTAGTAGAAATTCAAGAGAATCAATGCAATTAGACGTTAGAATTAGACTATTCAATAGAACTAATGCAATTAGACTTTAAAATGAGACTATGTCATAACATGTTCAAATTCAATAAACTTGAGGTAATATTAAGATACAACTACGCCACAATTCCAAACAAGTTGGATTTCGGCTATATGAATCCTCACTGATCATGTTTCTCCATTTATAGTCATATCAAGCCAACACTATGCAAAATAAAAATAAAAAGTATTGGAACTCTGATAGGCTAAAAGACTCCTAGAAAGCTTAGGAAATAAAGTTTATGTACTAACATGACTAAAGCATATTTTCAACTCATTGGTATCGCCTACATAAATTTTTTTCCCTCCATTGTGCATGGATTTCAAGAGATTGTAAATCTTTAGACACAACTTTCTTCTATGTAATTTTAGGTCTACCTTGTCCCCTTTTAACACCTCCACTCACCATGGTTTCACATCTACAGACGTTAGACACACAATGTGATCAAACCATCTTAAACGACCAATCATTTATCCTTAATGTGTGCTACTTATACCTTTTGGAAAATATTATATTTTTAATCTTGTCTAATCTTGTATAAGCGCATATCTATCTTTGTATCCGGATCTCTACACGACACTCAACTTGTGGATGCCTTGGACTTTAGCAGCCTACATTCACTTCCATTTAATAAATATTTGGTCTTATAACTATTCTGTAGAACTTACCTTTCACTTTGTCCTATCACATAACAACGCGTAACATTTTTTCATTTCAACCATCTAATTTTGATTCTATATGTAACATCTTCATTCCTCGCTCCATTCTACTGGAACACCGAGCCTACCTATTTGAATTGTTTGCATTTAGATATTCGACAAAATATTTTGTATACATATGTCCTATATCCCTTAAGGTTCTTTTTGTACTTAATCAACTCCATAAGACTCATGATTACCTTTCTCTCTAAAAAAACAATTTAATAAAACTTTATTTCTTCTCTCCTTTTAAATGGTATCAACTATGTTACATAGATCCTCCGATTGGCACCGACGATCGTATTGACACTATACAACTATAGTGCAAGTGTAGGATCTATGTCGAATCTTTTCAAGGAAACAACACAACAACAACATACCCAGTAAAATCCCACAACGTGGGGTTCGAGGAGGGTAGAGTGTACGCAGACCTTACCTCTACCTACCTACGGTTGTTGTCGAGAGACCCTCGGCTCAAGACAAAGCAAAAGCAAAGCAAGAGCAGAGCAAGGAAAACGGTCAGACCCGGTCAAAAAAATTTAAAACAGTATGAAAATATTGGTATTAAAAGTGAATAAACCATGATAGCGCATTCTGAAAAAGTAAGCAGTAACTAGCACAGTTAAATAAGTTAAATAAAGTACACTAAAGGACACATAGCAGCAAAAATCAAACTACAAGGAACTATAAAGCAATATTGCGCCTATTAGTATGATAGGCTAAGCGGGCCTACAATAGTAACACTACAACTACCCGTTTGCAAGCGTAAGTAGGACTACACTTGACTACCTACTACCCTTATACCCTAATCTGTGTCCTCCACAACCCCCTTATCTAAGGTCATGTCCTCAGTAAGTTGCGCTTGCGCCATATCCCGTCTAATCACTTCTCCCCAATACTTCTTCGGCCTACCTCTACCCTTTTTGAACCCGTCTATAGTCAACCTCTCACACCTCCGCACTGGGGCATTTGAGTCTCTCCTCTGCACATGCTCAAACCATCTCAACCTCGTTTCCCGCATCTTATCCTCCGCCGAGGCCACTCCCACTCTGTCCCGGATATCATCATTTCTAATCTTATCCCTCATTGTATGCCCACACATCCATCTCAACATCCTTGTCTCCGCAACTTTCATCTTTTGGATGTGCGAAGTCTTAATTGACCAACACTCTGCCCCATACAACATAGCCGGTCTAACCACTTTGTCGCATAAGACTCCAGATGCGAGCCACCATTCCCTTGGATAATAGACTAGAGGTACTTGCAGCTCCCTTTCTTTGGAATGACATGAGTACCAAGCCTCACCTCTACGCCTGTCTCTAGGTCGCTCCCGTTACTAAACTTGCACTCCAAGTATTCTGTCTTGGTCCTACTCAGCCTGAACCCTTTAGACTCCAGAGTCTGTCTCCAAACCTCCAACTTGGCGTTCACTCCGCTGCGAGTCTCATCAATCAGGACTATGTCGTCTGCGAATAACATACATCATGGCACCTCCCTTTGAATTTGTTGCGTCAATCCATCCATTACCAAGGCAAGTAAAAATAGGCTAAGAGCTGATCCTTGGAGCAGCCCTATCATCACTGAAAAGTGCTCCGAATCTCCTCCTATTGTCCGTACCCTGGTGTTGGCTCCATCATACATATCCTTGATCACCCTAGTGTACGCCACATGTATACCTCTAACCTCTAAACACCTCTATAGAACCTCCCTAGAGACTGTCATATGCCTTCTCGAGGTCGATAAAAACCATATGTAAGTCTCTCCTCCTCTCTCTATACTGTTCCACCAACCTCCTAATAAGATGAATGACTTTTGTGGTCGAACGCCCCGATATGAATCCAAACTGATTCTCGAAAATAGACACGCCTCTTCTCATTCTCATCTCCACGACCCTTTCCCAAACTTTCATAGTGTGGCTTAACAGCTTAATACCCCTACAGTTGTTGCAACTCTGGATGTCACCTTTGTTCTTGTACAAAGGGATCATTGTACTCCACTTCCATTCTTTCGGCATTCTCGTCGTCTTAAAAATGACGTTAAACAACTCAGTCAACCACTTTACACCTGCCCTGCCTGCGCTCTTCCAAAATTCAACTAGGATCTCATCAGGCCCGATCGCTCATCCTCTGCGCATCCTGCGAACAACACTCTTAACCTCATCAACCTTAATGTTTCTACAATACCCAAAAGTCTGATACCTACCAGATTGCTCCAGATCTCCCAGCACAATGTCTCTATCTCCTTTTTCGTTCAAGAGTTTATGGAAGTAAGTCTGTCACCTCCGCCTAATATGCGCGTCCTCCACTAATACTTTACCGTCCTTGTCCTTGATGCACCTCATGTGATCCAAGTCACGGGCCCTCCTTTCCCTCGCCTTGGCTAGTCTGTACAACTTCCTATCCCCGCCTTCTTCCTCTAATTCCACACACATGCGTTCAAAAGCCACCGTTTTCACAGCCGTAACCGCAAGTTTTGCCTCCTTCCTCGCCATCTTATACAGTTCTCTATTCGTCCACTTCTCAACCTCATCATTGCTTTCTACTAATTTTGCATACGCCACTTTCTTCGCTTCCACATTCTCTTGAACTTTACCATTCCACCACCAGTCCCCTCGATTCCCACCACGGCTACCCCTCGAGACCCTAAACACGTCTCTAGCTACCTCTCGAATGCAATTGATCGTCCACATACAGATCGTATCCCCACTACTCCCCCAAGCCCCCTTGGCCATCAACCTTTCCCTCATCTCCTTTGCACTGGCCATGGTCAAACTCCCCCATTTGATTCTTAACCTGTCATCCACAACCCTCCTCTTCTTCTCCATCTTGATCTCCAAATTCATCATCAAAAGCTTATGTCGGGTTGTAAGATACTCCATCGGAATAACCTTGTAGTCTTTACAAAGACCGTTGTCAACCTTCCCAAGGAGTAAAAAGTCTATCTGAGCCTTAGCCACCGAACTATGGAAAGTCACCAAGTGCTCCTCCTTCAAGAACCTCAAATTGGCTATCACCATCCCAAAAGCTCTAGTGAACTCCAAAAGTGAGACGCCTCCCCCAATTCCTGTGCCCCGAGGCCAAAGCCTCCATGCACCTCGTCATAACCCCCACAAATGACCCGATATGTCCATTGAAATATCCTACAAATAACTTCTCATTGGGTGGTATACACCTCGTCCAAATCCTCCGAAAAGCGCATCTTCTCCTTCTCGTCCAAGCCCGCTTGCGGCGCGTAAGCACTAATAATGTTCATAGTAAATCCTCCAACTACCAACTTAATCGCCATCATCCTGTCATTGACCCTCCTAACCTCTACCACCTGATCCCTTAGCTCGCTGTCTACTAAAATGCCTACTCCATTCCTATACCTCGACCTATCCGAGAACCATAACTTATACCCATCCACATCCTTAGCTTTAGGTCCTACCCATTTGGTCTCTTAGACACAAGCTATATTAATCCTCCTCTTCTTAAGAATCTTAACTAGCTCTATGGACTTCCCCATTAAAGTCCCAATGTTCCAAGACCCTATTCTTAGCCTAGCATCTCCCTTACCCCACTTACCCCCTACCCCTCTCCCACGTCCTCGACCGAGAACATGACTCTAATCTACCCTCAATTACCAAAGCCACTAAAGCAAATATAAAATAATAAACTAATGAAATGTTTATCCTAAAACAGGAAGGGATCAAAGTGAAAGCACAAATTAACAAAAATCTAGAGACAAGTAAAACCACTACGCCAAGAATGCTATAACTAAAGACAAGAAGGGTAAATGCTAGAACGTAAAGTCACGAATCAATACAGAGAAGCGGCAAAATTTAACAAGGATAAGGATAAAGAATGAATACGGCCAACCGGAGGTACCAACTCCAGTTGAATCAAACTTGTTCGCCGGAGTAAATCATTGTTCATCGGCACTGGAAGTACTGTTCAGTTGAGTTTTCACCAAAAAGTCGAGTACATGTGTAGATTGAAGAGAAAAAGAACAAAAAGAAGAGAGAAGAAAGGTTTAGGCGAGAACGTTGCTGGTACTGTTCGCCGATACTGTTACCGGTTCTTTCACCGGGAAATCGAGTACCTGGTCAGATCAGCGTCGTACAGTTTTCTGGCGGCGTTCACTACCGTAAGATAATGTTCACTGTCGGAGAATACTGTTCACCGGAAAGTCACTGTCGGATTACTCTTCCCTGCCGGAAATCACTGTTCAACACTGGAGCCTGTCAGAACAATTGAGACCTCTGCAGATCTGACCGGAAACCTGGTCGGAATGCAGTGATGATCGTCAGCGAACGGGACCCTGGTCATTGATCACCGGCCGAAGTGGCGCACCAAGATAAGATTTTCGTCGGAGGGGGTGGGGGGGGTGCGTGTGTGTTACCATTGGGGGGAAGGGAGAGGAGAGAGGATATTGAAAATATCATATGCAAATATAGGTAAGGAATCTTAGAAGAATGTGCCTAAAATTTGACAAAGTCTTACCTTAGGTGGCTTTGACAAAGAAAAGAGGATTGGATCGAGGGAGCCACATTTTAGGAGAAACGTATGATTTTGAAGAGAATAAAATTTGCTTGATCTTTGGGGAGAGAGAGTTAGGATGTTAGCCTAAGATCTGGATTTTGAAGTCCACACCGAGTGGCCACAACAAAATTAATAAAAATAAACAGAGCTTATGAAGCATGAAGTTCATGTAGTAAACTATATTCAAGTTGTGGATGCAGTATAACCGGCAAAGCAATTAAAAAGACAATTTAATCTTACCATGTTAGCCAACTTAACAATTTATTTTGTAATATGAAAGCAAACAGGATTGTTGTGGATCAGACTTGGTTCAACCTAACGATAGGAAAAAAAGTGGTTGCTCATTTTTACTATACCCATGATTTCTCTACTGATAAGAGGAAAATAATGGATTAGGCCTCGTCTGCACCTTAATATTATAAGTTCATTTTTTGTCACTAGACCTATTCTCTTTTACATTTGTTATTGTAAGAGTTGTAATAATGAAACAAGAAAATTGATCAAAATATTAGAAATTTAAATAGAATTTATCTATACATGTTTTGATTTAATACATTCAATTTTTTTTGGTATGAATGAAAAATATGTTGTCAGGACTAAACTAATTAACAAGTAAAAAGAAACTAACTTCTATCCAAAAGAATGTATATTTTAAATTTAAATAGAATTTATCTATACATGTTTTGATTTAATACATTAATATTTTTTGGTATGAATGAAAATATGTTGTCAGGACTAAACTAATTAACAAGTAAAAAGAAACTAACTTCTATCCAAAAAGAATGTATATATTTATTAGCCGTAACCCATCACTTGTCCATATCTACGTCTCCCTGAATCCACAGTGGTGAATCTTACCTCTAGATTGGTATCCATATATGGTACTTGCACATGTATCCATGTAACATAGGGTATTACAGCCTTTACAATCATGATATGGATCTAAGAAACTTCAGTCTAATGAGGGACAAGCTGATGCCACCTACCAGAAAAAGTTTGTTTGTCTTCCTATTCATGGTTTTACCATTTCTGTCTCTCCTGTGACCGAAGAATGGCACAATTCCTATTTCTAGGGACTAATCTGGCAGCATTCTCTTTTTGGTGTTCATTACAAACACAACACTACTTTGCCGTCCAGATTTTTCTAGAACTAATGTTTATTAGTCCAAGTTAACAGACTAGAGAAGTATAGGGAGAGGAAGAGAGACTTACATATGATTTTCATTGACCTCGAGAAGGCATACGACAAAGTCCCTAGGGAGGTTCTATGGAGATGTTTGGAGGTTAGAGGTGTACATGTGGCATACATTAGGACAATCAACGATATGTATGATGGAGCCAAGACCAGGGTACGGACAGTAGAAGGAGATTCGGAGCACTTTCCAGTGATGATGGGGCTGCACCAGGGATCAGCTTTTAGCCCATACCTATTTTCTTTGGTGATGAATGGACTGACGCGACAAATCCAAGGGGAGGTGTCATGGTGTATTCGCAGACGACATAGTCCTGATTGATGAGACTCACAGCGGAGTAAACGCTAAGCTGGAGGTTTGGAGACAGAATCTGGAGTCTAAAGGGTTCAAGCTGAGTAGGACCAAGACGGAATACTTGGAGTGAAAGTTCAGTGACGGGAGCGACCTTGAGATAGGCGTGGAGGTGAGGCTAGGTACTCAGGTCATTCCAAAGAAAGGGAGCTGCAAGTACCTCTGGTCTATTATCCAAGGAAATTGAGAGATTGATGATGATGTCACACATCGTATTGGGGCAGGGTGGATGAAATGGAGGCTCGCATCTGGAGTCTTGTGCGATAAAAAGGTGCTACCAAAACTTAAAGGCAAGTTCTATAGGGTGGTGGTTAGACCTACTATGTTTTATAGGGCAGAGTGTTGGCCGATCAAGATTTTGCACACCCAAAAAAAGATGAAAGTAGCGGAGATAAGGTTGCTAAGATGGATGTGTAGGCATACAAAGAGGGATAGAATTAGAAATGATGATATCCGGGACAGAGTGGGAGTGGCCTCGGTGGAGAATAAGATGCGGGAAGCTAGGTTGAAATGGTTCGGGCACGTGCAGAGGAGAGACACAAATGCCCCAGTGCGGAGGTGTGGGTACAGGAGGGGTAGATGTAGGTCGAGGAAGTATATGAGAGAGGTGATTAGACGGGATATGGCGTAGGTGCAACTCACCGAGGACATGACCTTAGATAGGGGGTTATGGAGGACATGTATTAGGATAGAAAGGTAGTAGGTAGTCCATCGTAGTCCTACCTACGCTTACAAACTGGTAGTTGTAGTATTATTATTGTAGACTCGCTTAGCCTATCATACTAGTAGGCACAATATTGCCTTGTAGTCCCTTGTCGTTCGATTTATGCTGCTATGTGTATTTTATTTGTCTTATTTACTTGCATTAATTATTACTTCTTTTTGCTTCTTTTCTGTTTCAGAATTCGCTATCATGACTTACGCACTTTGTTTGTCTTACTTTGCTTGAGCTTGGGCTTTGTCTTGAGCCGAGGGTCTCTCGGAAATAGCCGTTCTACCTACAAGGTAGAGGTAAGGTTTGTGTACACTCTACCCTCCCCAGACCCCACATTGTGGGATTTCACTGGGTATGTTGTTGTTGTTGTTAATAGACTAGAGAAATCAGTAGTCTATTTTCCTAGGATTGATTAAATGTCCGTGTCAATAGACCTGTCAATTCAGAAGTGCATAACTATCCAGTCATGTTAGCAATGTCACTTAACATGTCAATCCAACAGTTCATATTTGTTCGATCAGTATAGGCTCGGCGGACATGTAAACATCCACATTACCATCTGGTCAGCACCGCATTTATGTCAAGTTATCTTCCATGTTAGTATTGCGGATTTTGAGCGACCTAGACAAGATGACTATGTGCTTGTCTTCCCTAGCAATCCAGTCAAGTGGTAATACGCATGTTATCATAACCATTCACCTATCATGGATTCATGTAGCACCGCGATCGAATTAGGTTGGTCTTTCAGCGACATAAAGGAGACAATAGCCAAGTGACATACTCGAACTTGACTGTCAATCTGGATTTGTAAACACGTGTTGTTTCCACCACCTTTAGTTTGGTGGTTATGTCAATGGTCAAGAGACTTACGCATTATAACCTTCAAAAAAAAGGAATTAGCATATGTAATAAGTGCTTGCTTTATGGACAACATACAGAGGATGTTAGTTATGTATTTCTTCATTGCACACTCACCTTGCAGATATGGTGCTTCTTTCTCATGTTATGAGGGTTAAATAGACAATGCCAAGGACAACAATAGAATTATTGGAGTGCTGACACCTTCAAGGTCGGGGAAAGTAGAGAGGAAACTTGGAATACTAGTCATTTGGTGGACTGTTTGGAAAGAAAGGAATACAAGAAGTTTTGAAAGCAAATCAAAATTTATAATTACCATTAGATACAGATGTATATCTTCTCTTTCTTTTCTTTTCTTTCTTTTTTTGGTCTAATATGCAAAGGCGAATCCAGGCTTTCAAGAGGATGGGTGCACCATTGCTTTTAAAGGTTGTTTTAAAAATTAAAGAACAAAGAAAGAAGCAAAAGTGCAGCAAGTTAGGTTCGATCTCTCAACCTTTAGGAACTAAACTCAATGCTTAACCAATACACCACTCAATCTTGTTTGACCATGGGTTCCTTCTGTAGAAAATTATACACGTAACATACCAAGTTTAGTCGGGTGACCATGGGTTCGCGTGTCATTTTTTCTATGTAAATTCGCCACGGCTAATATGGCCCTTGCATGACATTGAGGCTATGGCAGGTTGACTTTCTCAACTCATCACATATGTCGTAATGCTGCCGTTGTAAATTTTTACTTCTTTCTGAAATCATTACACTTCTTTTAACAATCAAAAAAAAAAGTGACTTATGTGCTAGAATGTACATTACCAACATATCTAGATTCATTGTGCTTGAATAGGAGAATGTTAAGATAATCATAGAATATAATGTAGAGAAATTCCTTCTCTAGGAGTCAATTTTGGATGTGGAGAGTGCTTTCCACTTGAGTTACCTCTCGTCTTCTCAAGAAGAATCTTATATAAGAAGTTTCTTTGAACATATACTGGTCTATTGAGTTTCTTTGATTTAAAATCCTGTAAACAGGAGCCTCATTCCAAAAATCACAATGTAACTATTTGCTTAATTCATGCACTATCCCTTATGATTTCAAAAAAAAGTTCCTTCGACTATTGTCACTTAATTCAGTAAGAACTCCTCTCTCATCTTTCCTCTTGTTTGACAAGACTAAACCTACTCTTCACTGCTCAGAGCACCTGGGCAACATTAAGTTTGACTCTAACATAGGAGGGATGATTTTTATTAAAAAGGAAAAGGAAAATAACTAAGTGGGAAGTGCTTGGATTATACAAAGAGCAAGGTAACACAAGAGAAACTTACATGAAACCAAATACAATAATTTGAGACAGAGAAGAGGTCATTTCCTCAAGAAAGTTAAAGGTCGGGTGAGATCATTAGTTTCTCCAACATTCAAGTATGAAAGGTGAAAATTCCATCTTGCACAATAGGAAATCGACTTTCCTCCTTTCTACTACTTTTCATGTTTTAATACAAGTCAAACAAATGGTACTATAGCTGAATTTTCTTCAAGTTCAGGTTGGCAAGTAAATTCAGAAGAAATTTGAATAACTGGGAATTAGAAGGATTCTGTTGCGGCAGCTGGAATCATTTCATATTAATATAATAAAATGGACTTCTTGATAAGGGCAGGTAGCAAGGATAAAAAGTTGTCTGCTAATAACTGCTACAGATTGTTGATGAGGCAGTCAAGATTTTGGGAACTTAACCGGCCATGCACGATGATTTGGAAGACTAAAGCTCCCATTAAAGTAGCTTGCTTGTGTTGGATTGCAGTGTGGGGAGCTTGTTTAACCCAGGATAATCTCCAAATAAAAAGAGGATTTTCTCTTGCTAGCAAATGTTTTCTGTGAGAGGAGGATCAGGAATCAATTGAACATTTATTTCTTCACTATAAATTCTCTAAGCAGTGTTGGGATCTATTTTTATGAATATCTATGGTATTTCTTGGACAAAGCCTAACAAAGGGGTCTACTGGAATGCTGGCAAGGTCAAAGAATTCAAAAAAGCTTGAACCAGATCTGGAATACTGTGGTGGAGAGGAATAGAGATTGTTTTGAAGGGCAAGATAGTCATATTTCTAGAATTAAGAACAAGTATTTGCATATTCATTTATTATGGTGTAATAGTAGTCCTATTGTAATAGAGTATCTGGCTTGCCTTTCTAGTGTCTTGTACCATTTTGCTACTATTATTTATAAAACCTTTACCATTTCAAAATAAATAATGGAAATCTTAGAACTTTACCTTCTTTTCTATCCATTTCCTTTGTTTCCAAACATAACATTATCAATCAATCAATCAACAATTACTCCTTAATTCCATATCAGTTGGGTCAACTATATGAATCATCTATATCTATTCCGCTCTTTCAATGCCATTTATACTCCCCCACACCTAACGGCAATGTGATAGAACCCCTTACCCCTTTAACACCATACCTGGGTGCAATGTAGGGCATGGCTAGAAGAGCTCCTCCTAATAAACTCATTATAAGGAGCATTCATCGTAATTATACCATTTTCAGTATGGTTGTAAACCTACAACAATTCTCCTTTATCTGAACTTGGGACCACCTAAGCTCTATGAGCATAGAGGAATTCCAAACATTAACATTATACTCAATCAAAAAAGAAAATTAGTATGTGTGCACAAACTCTGGAACTTCCTTATTTTGAAGTCACCTTTCTTGATTTCCAGCTTGTGGTAAGAGCAATTGATTCATTAATATCTTCATTTGCTAAGCATTTTGCAGTACTAATTTGTTGCTTTCCAGGTGAACCGAAGTTAGGAACTCATAGTCCAACTCATAGTCAGGGGAAAATTCTATGTGGACAATAGCAGAAGGCTCGACTGAAAAGATAAGAGGACTAGAATCTGAGATAAAACAAAATTAGGTATTATACCCACAATCCTTTTCTATTTTATTTTTTTTAATTAGTGATAACGAAATTTCTTGTCCGGGTCTGACTGCTTCTCTTGCTTTGCTTGTGCTTGTGCTTTGTCTTGAGCCGAGGGTCTCTCGGAAACAGTCGCTCTACCTACCAAGGCAGAGGTAAGGTCTGCGTACACTCTACCTCCCCAGACCCCACGTCGTGGGATTTCACTGGGTATGTTGTTGTAATTAGTGATAACGAATAGCATCCTAAGTTGGAGGTCACTTCGTATATTAAGCATCCTATCTAAAGAACTAAAGCACAGTAATCAAGTTCAGATTCATTTATCCATAACCTTTTGTTTCCAAATATAGCCACAACATTTCTTACAATGGAAAGACAAGACATTGAGACCAATTACAAAGGAAGAGGACAAAAAGGAAACATAGGAGACCAACGCGAAAACAGAACACCTGAAGTTTGGAGCATAAGCATTGATAACTTTACAACTTAATTTACGAATAAATAGTGTCTTTTTACATGTAGAAAAGAATAATAATTTTGAGCATTTGGTTTTCAAATATGATTTTGGTCAAAGAGTGAAAATAAATAAAGACTTGATACTGCAGCTCCTCTAACTGCAATGGCTGAGTGCGAGCACGTACAAAATCACTATTAGATGACTGCATCAACCCATTAGGGTAAAGTTAGAACTTTCCTTTTTTAGGTTAAAATTCAGATCCCATACCAACGATAGTCTACAAATAGCTAATGTACATGTCCCAAGAGCATAACACCCAAAATCCAATCAAACAACTGACAAGACTGACTTCTTTTTACCCCCGAAAGATTAAACCTTGTGGGACCTATTTGAATTAAGCTTTGGCAAACTGCCTTCAAAACTAGGTTTAATTATTTTTCACCTCAACAATCATTTTCCAATAAAACCACCTCCGAAACTAGTCCAAATAAATTGCATAGTCAGGTCTCCAGTTTGATTGACTAGGCATTGATCTTGCCATTCTTAACCCATTCTTCAACCTACACAACATTTCCTAGCTCAGAAAAAAATCTCATCATTTACTCATTTATACTTATTGTAAAAGGTACTCACTTGTATTGAGAGTTGGACAAGCTAGTTAGATCAATGAGATTAAGCCTTCTACCATACCATAAATACTTTTCACGCCATTTTGATCTATTATCAATGAAATCAATGTGACTGATGAATTAAATATAATCGATGTCTCATGCATCTTGTCCCAATTGCTCAGTTATTTAATGACTGCCCCATGAGCACAAAAAGGAATGCAGTATTTGTGCTGCCTCAGCAAATATTCTACATGTAACTAACACTTTTATATCCCAAATGTAGTATAGGGTAATCGATATCTTGCAATTATCCAACTTAGAATTTAATGATAATATTGAGAAAAAGATACGATAATAAAAACTCCACAATGTATCTAGGCTAGAGAATGAACAACAAGAAGGATAACCAATGAAAAGATTCAACAATGCAGCTTTGGAAACAAATACAGCCCAAAAAATTGATCAATTTACTCTTAAACAGAAGGCATAATCACCTCGTTGCACTGTTGCATTGTCACGGGCATTGACACCTTTCAACGTTGCTAGTATTTCATCTGCTATCTTCTGTTTAATTTGATGTGGCACTTGCACCACCTTCTCATCAACGAAAAATTCTTCCTTTAATCCATTTAACTTCACCAGGAAAAACAGAGATCTCTAATCAAGCCATAGCTTTAAAGTTGAGAGAAAAACAAGTGACAAACAACAGGAAAGGGTCTTACTACTTCAATAAGTTGCACAGGCTCTAGTTGTTTCCTTATTCGATTCGACTCTTCCATTTTCCTAACTTGATCTGGAGTATACCTAAAAGCTGTATATATGACAAGCAGCGTTAATTAAAAGTAACAAAATCCTCTTTAAATCATGAAAAAGGCTTACCCTTGTGGGTATCATTGCGAGTGTACATGTATGCTGAAGTGTATGAGTGAAGCACATAGAGAGCAACAAAGATGTTAATTAAACAAACAAGAATGGTGGTACGTTTGTAGGAACACCATTTGGCTCTCCACCACTCTGCTCTTGCCATCTCCCTTTTGTCTTCTCTGCTTCAATCATCTATTCATACTAAACCCCAAGACTATTTGTGGGATGCACTTCAAGGGTAAATAGATCGATAGTACCAATGTCAAGCCATAGTTTGATTGACCAACAACAATATCACAACTATCAAGTTGTACAGTGGGATTCTTCTCTTCTCCCCTTTGTGAAGTAATTTTTAGATTGGGTAGTTGGTGATAATTATGATTTACGTGATGTAACGGGTAAAGGTATAGGGGAACAAGCTCCGGGATTGGCTAAGATGCGCACTGTAAAAAACCAAAGGGATCTATTGTCTACTTCTCTTTTTTTTCTTTTTTTCTTTTTGTTTTTGTGGGGGGAGGGGGGTAAATAGGTGTGGGCAAAAAACCCAGAAATCGAAAAAACCGAATCGAATCAGAATTTAGTGATTCGGTTCAATTTTTTAATTTTGGATACGAACCGAACCGAAAAACCGAATTAAATATATAATTATTCTTTTTTTTATTTTAGGCTACTACTATCTCTTGAATCATAGCCATTGAAGTCAATCTATGAAGCTTTTATGGAAGTCTAATGCGGCATGAACTTGATTAACATATCACGGAAGTATTGACATAAAATGTAGTGAGAGAAAGTAGTTGTAAATTGGTGAAACTTTAAATGATCATAACTCTGCGCTCGGATGTCCGTTTTACCCGATTTTTTTTATTTTGGGTATTTTTTCGAGACGGGGCCGGCCCAAACTTCCGCAAGGTGGTTTGGCACAACCAATTTTTACGAAAATGCCATTTTCCCAATCAATTTGTGTTTTCCCCCAAATCGGTTTCTAATTTTTCTTTTTCTTTAGTAAACATCTCACGATACACAATAGATTTCAACGTCGAAATTTCATGGTAGTGTGGGTGGGAATGTCAATTTCAGTTTTAAAAATTCAATTTTTTAAAAAAAAATAAAAAATCCCTCGACCCGACCCGACCCGACCCGGCCCACTAGAAAAACCCGATATAATCCAATACGTTCGGCGATATAAACCGAACATATCATTTTAAAAAAAAAAAGTTATATTCGATTTTTTTTTTAAAAAATCTATTTTTATTCGATTCATATTTTTCAGATACAAAATCGAACTGAACCGATATACGTCCACCCTTACTCTTAAATATAGAGTGCACCTAGTAGAAAAATAGAGTTACAAAAAACTGCTTGGATGTGAAGGAATCAAATTTCTATGACAAGTTTACTAAAGGAAAAAACTACTTATGGTTTTGAGTTTGTTGGAGAAATAATATTTTCTATATAATATCCTAAATATAAATAATAATACTTTCATTAATCTCCTTAAAAAATTTCATTCAATTTGGTCAAATATGTCTGCTGCCGACGGCTCTTTTTCCATTCTATTTGATCAAATAAAAGATTCTAATTATCAATGTTTTTTACTCCTCTTAAAAGTTTTTTAACGTTGGCAGCAAATAAATGATTTAGACATCAGCATTCATCATACTATAAATATAAATTTGTGTGTTCATTTTGTGATAGTGAAATACGAAGAGCAAAACCACTTTATCTTCTTTTCATTTTTATAGGTTGGATTACCTACTTTGTTAAATTCTGACTCTTAATTTTATACTAGAAATGCTTGTTAAATCTTGAGGAATACACCTATATCGGATGAATTATTCTTAAGGACATTATTTTTGAGCTTCAAGTTTTCAACAATTTCTTACTATTTCTGTGTTTTGTACAACAATTTTACAATAATCTAAAGGATAATTCTTGTTGTCGTGGAACACGAAAATCTAACCTTGTTTTGCCGAAGAAAGCCTTGTTTTTTGTCTTGATGATTTTGATACTTTATGATATATCCAAAAGTGACGTGATTGGTCAGAATGGTGGTTGTTGTGACTACCAATCTTGGTTGGCTGATAAAATATTTGGCGTGGGAGGTTCTACTCTTGTTATATTTTCAACTATACTTGTCTGTTGGAAATTTACTAATGTGAAATTAAGTTTATCCCATTATTTATGACTAGAACAATTGGGGTACCGCACGTCGGAAATGTCGTTTCCACACACGTGCAATCTTAGTGCCAAGTATCATAAATTTTCTTAATGAAAGAAATATTGGTACGTAAGTGAAATGTTTGAGACATAGCATGATGGGCAGTTATTGGCTAAATAACAAGTGTTCCACGTTGGAAAATGAAGGAAGGATTGTGCGAAGTGTAAGATGGTACGGGTTGGAAAAGGGTCGCGGAGCCGAGAAGAGCCGTGGCGCCCCCTTGCAGCGCCGCGGCGCCTGATTGGCAGTGAGCATCGTGAGTTTCTGGCTGAATTAGCGCCGCGACGCTAATGTGGCAGAGCCGCGACGCTTCATTGGCAGTGACTGCTCGACGAAATCCCAAAGGTTTGGATGTTGAAGTGGTTTCAATGGCATTGAATCCACCCAATAATGGTCATTACTTGGACCATTATGTTGCTGCATTACTTGGGGTTAAATGTCATCCATTACATGGCAATTGAATGTCATTATGGGGCATTTGAAAGGCCATCTTGCACACCTATAAATTGAGGCCTTTGGCTCAATTCTATAGATGCCGACAATATACATACAAGTATACAACACCACAAAGACATCAGTTTTTCTGATAAGCAATCCTTCTCTTAGCAATCTTCATTGTTCGTGTTCTTCGCTGAGGTCATTTGTGTAGGCTTTGCACATTTGATAGTTTGTTGTTTTATCTTGGGAGACTATTGTCCACACTTCCATAAAGCCTATATACGGAGGCAATTTTGTCTTAAAGACTGAGAGTCATCTCTCGACTCAGTCAGTAGTGTTGTGATTATTTAATTGGTTGTTAAGTGTTTCAGGTGTGAACTAGAATCTCAAAGGACTCTAACCGTTCGGATTCTCAGCGGATCTACAAGCCACAAGTGTAGCAGTTACTACAAGATCCAGATTTGGAGTTCCAATTCAAGATCAAGAGATTGACAACTTGTTGTTGTTTATCATTTCGATCACTGTAATAGTTATTTACTATTTCCGTACGTGTTTTACATATCCAATAATTTTAAGACAAGATTGTATTAGTGTTCGAAAGATGTTGGTCAACAAGTGTGTGACCAAATCTGGCTATGGTTATGGTTTTCTGGTTGAAGACGGTTCTTATCGTGTGTTGTTGACGGTCAAGGAGTTGATTGTGTCACCACTCCCGAGAGTGGTGGAAACAAGTGCTCACGAGAGGCTGAGGATGTCAACTGGGACAAGAGGAGAAGACTGAAGATGATGTTCTATCTTATAGCAGAGGAGGGCCTATATTTGTCCCAGACAAATGATCTGAATTATGGTAAGGAGGATGTGGACACTCAGTCTGACTGAATTAGGCCAGAATCCAAAAGGTCTAAGTTAATTTATCCTTCCTTATCTATAATGTGTTTAGTTAATATATGAATAAAAGTGTGTAAAGCAAGGCTGGGAATATGAAAGTGTTTTCATTAAAAACTCATATTCCCTACACTCTAAAATCATATATTGAATCTTCTTCCTTCCCGTTTAAAGATTGGACTTTTGTAAACAACGACTTAAAAATCCGTTCTTTTGGATGTAATTATTAAAAGTGTGTAAAGTATGTTCGCACATATGAAGGATAGAGATCCACTGACTGTGCAAAAATTGTTACAACTCTTAAGCAAGAGCCAGGAATTGTCTGGGCATCAATCTAAAAGGAAGAAGACTAAAAGATAATGGCTTATCTTAAGACGTTGAACATGTCACCTTTCTGACAGAAGATCTTTCATTTGATAGGATGATATTGGACACCTAGTGAGGTAGGCCAGAGTTTCCAGGTCTTAAATGATCTGAAGGCCAAAAGAAAGGCAGAAAAGTAATGGACACCTAGTGAGGTGGGCCAGAGTTTCCAGGTCTTAAATGATCTGAAGGCCAAAAGAAAGACAAAAAAGTAATGAACACCTAGTGACGTGGGTCAGAGTTTCCAGGTCGTAAATGATATGAAGGCCAAAAGAAAGGCAGAAAAGAAAATTGGACACTCAGTCTGCCAAAGCAACTGGAGTGAGCCAGAGTATCCAGATCACATATGATCCGATTACGCCCTAACCACGGGCAAGAAGTTGTTCATGTGAAGCAACGCCACCTCTAAAGTAGAAGGGGTTGGAGAGGTTGTCCTCAATAGGACTTCAGGGAATGGGATCACTCTAAAAGGAGGTGATACATGTCCCAAACTTGGTTTAAGGGACGTTGTTGGTCAAGCTGGTTTGAGACTAGTCCAACATGTCTGTAATAACTAAGAATGGTACAGTATATCTGTAGCTAAATGAATGATATATTTGTAATTTGTGCATCTATGCCATTATAGATTAAGACACGTTAAATAGAAAGTCATTCAAATGCTAACGAAGTTGAGATTGTTGCCATCTGTCGACATAAACCCTAAATGAATGTGAGGTAAACGAAGAGGCAAAATCACATTTCCATTCCGTCAAAGGAATAGCGAAAGAAGCACCGCTCCTCTAGAACTTAGTCACACATATATGGGTGATTTGAAGTTTATACAAAATAGAGGGGGGAGACAAGTACTTTGTGACTTTCATTGATGATGGTACAACGTATTGCATCCTTTATTTGTTGAAAAACAAAAATGAAGCTGTTGAAGCGGATAAGCGCTACAAAGCAGAAGTTAAAAATCAACTAAGTCTACGGATTGAGGAATTCGTGGTGATAAAGGGGGAGAATGTAAAGTATTGTTCATCAAATGACTGCTCAGTACTCACCTTAGTCTAATGGTGTTAGCCAAGTGCAAAGTCGTACGCCCAAAATATGTGGGGCAAGTTGATCCTTACCGCTAATGTGATTCTCAACAGAACTACGCATAAGGATAAGGATAACCCTCCGTGTGAAACATGGAAAGGATCTCACTTACAAATGTTGTGTTATGGGGTGGCTTGGTAGAGGTTGGAATACCGAAACAGGTCAAGTTGGACTTAAGACTGTAAATTGCATATCCACTAGATCTGCAAATAACAGTACTGCTTATCGTTTCTTGATGTCAAAGAATGTTGAATTCTTTGAGGATAACTTTCCTTGAGAAGGAAAAAGAAGTAATTGCTCAAGGTTAACAAGAACCCGCGAGTGTTTGATTGTCCGGAACCAGACGTTCCAGAGGTACAGGACTCGGAAGTTGCTGACTATCTGGAACTTAATGTTCCAGATCTACAGAACTCAGGGATTCTAGATGTTGAACCGAGATTGAGCAAAGAGGGAACAAAGTATCACGACCCAAATCGGAGGGCCGCAGCGGGCACTCGGACCCCATCCTTCGGGTACCGCCAATCGTACAACCAATACCTAATCATAATTAAATACGGACTAAGCCAAAAAACATTATAGAAAATTTTAACCGGAAATCCAATTTTCATATATACATACTCATACCAAGGACGACAAGGCCACACATGACCACTAACCACAGGACACTTATCTACGAGCCTCTAAAGAAGATATGACATCACAGGGATGGGACATGACCCCGCCATACCCATATGCGTATGCAAAAATAATGTACCACGACTAGACTGCAACTCTAAAACAAATAGAGTGCTCCAATATCAGCTGAACCCGCAATCTACTAGCGTGAACCATCACCTTCCTTAACTGAACCTACGGGCATGAAACGCAGCGTCCCCCGACAAAAGGGACGTCAGTACGACTGATGTACTGAGTATGTTAGGCATGAACAATAGTATAACAGGGATATACCAATAACTGAAACTGAAACAACTGACCAACAGTAAATGCCTCTGAGGGCCCTAACACATATGCCTAAATGTCATGCACAATGTGGTACACATATACATCGGCCCCATTGGGCATCTTTCTTACCATAACAGCCTCTGTGGGCATCATTTCATGTCGGCCTTTGTGGGCATAATATCATGTAATGATTAATAAATGTATGCATAATGCAAATGCGATATACTAATGTCCACACAGAAATTCTCTCATAACCGCCTCTGTGGGCATCAGGTTATATCGCCACACAAGGGCATCACATCATATTGGCCTCTTCGGACTCTTTCGTGATAGTCTGTACCAGCTGCATGTGGTGTGCGTATATAACGACTTTCCATTTTCCCACATCCCCTACATATATAAAATATTTATCATATAGTAGTGTGCATAGCACAAGTGGTCCAGGTTAATATATGAATATGATGCAAATGAAAATGCATAAATGACAATAAAACATTTTCCTGAATTTACCGGATGACATATTATCCTTGTACCTTCGGTTAAGGCCATAAATATTAACATCTTTTCTGTATGCCTTAATAAGGACTTAGACACATATTTAGATATGCTTTTAGCATAGAAATTAATAACACGAATATTCTTAACTACTAGGAGCAGAATAAATTATAGAGCAATATCACGGTTATATTTCGTTACATGAAACATGCCAAGAGAAAGAAATAATTTATCTTAACATACCTCGATTCCACTTATTAACTTGAAGTGAAATTATTGCCAAAAGAAACAAGGAATAACGTTGCCACTAGGGAGAAGGTTTGCTGCCTCTGCACACTTTCCAAATGAAACCCAAAATGAATTGTAGTTGCAGCTCACATTTTTTTTCCTTTTTCCTTTCAATTCGTCCAACACAAGCAAAATGAAAAGACTCTCATATTCTCTAACCTACAGCAAAATGAGATATTTCCTAATTGTGAAATGAAATGTTATCTTTTAACATTTCTTAAGCACACAGATGTGCTTCATGTGAAATCCCCCTCCCCCAAAATGATTGCTCATCATTAGCCTTCATGATGATGTCTCCCTTTGCAACCAAATTCTGTGGCGGTGGAATTTTTCATTTCATGCCACCTTGCACCGCATGAAAAGTCACTTAATTCCTTCGCATAATTTATCAATTACACATATAATTAATTTTAGATCTCATTTCTTTTAAATCCTAAAAACTCATAAGACCTTCGTATACTCAATGTCATAATTTCCTAATATGACACTAGTCTATAACCTCTTCATGCACATACCAAATTTATTCACGATCCCCATCGTCACATTTGTTGTGTCCAAAATTATTTCGGGGTCTAATTCTTTTATATACTAATCTCATTATTAGCATACACAAATAACATAAATTCCAAAGTTCGGGTCTTCTTGCACACGCCTAGCAATTTAAACAGTAACCTGGAAATACGAGATGTTACACAAAGACTTATTTCAGGCCTTCTAGCTTGTATGGTTGAGAACGAACCATGGATAATTAACAAAGAATTGTCATATCCGGAAGCGCTGCTTTGGAAAGAAGCTACATAGAGAGAAATAGATTCCATCACATAGAACCATAGTTGTGTAATGGTTGACCTTCCTCTGGGAAAAGAACCTTTGGGTTGTAAAAGTGGATACTCAAAAGTGAGTACAAAGTAGATAGATCTACTGATGAGTATAAGGCCTCAGCTACTTGGACATGTGCTCCCCTATGAATAGCTTAATATCTAGGGCCATTGCAGTCTTACGTGACATGGATGTTGATGCCGCCTTCCTAACTGGAGAGTTAGAAGGAGAGGATCATAGTTGGTTTGTTGGGCTTGTTCCTGAACTTTCATTTTGGTCCCTGAAATATTTACATTTTGGTCTTGGAAGTTTCACTTAAAACAGAAATAATGAATCTGACAATAGAAACATTGACTTTGAAGTTAGAAAACCAACAGTTGGAAAACCAATAGTCTGAAAATGGAAGTCATATTGAAACAAAAGTCTCAATATGAAAGATATGGGTATCACATATGACATCTTAGGAATTGGGATTTCTAAGACATCTAACGGACTGGTCTAAACTCCAAACTCAGTTGTGAGTTAGTTGTCAGTCTCGTTAAAGCCACAAATGGATAAGAATCATAGAATTGATTGGAATCATGATGCACCCGTATACCAGGAGCGATATGCACACGTCACATGTAGTTTAATATATGTCACACACTACAACCGATCTGGTATCGGCCTACAAAGTAGATCAATTGAACTAAGGTTCACTCGTGATTCTAAAAATGATCGATAGAAGGCGTTAAGTCGGATATAACGATATTTGAAATATTCGCTTATCTACGGATTATGGTATTCTGGATGTCCAGCGGTTCTGGGAAAACACAGTGATGCAAACTGGACATCAAATATGAAGAACACCAAAGCCACAAGTAGATGTGTATGGTGTGTCTTGGAAAATCCTCTAAGCAAACTTGCATCGGCCGATTCATGATGGAATCAGAGTTTATCGCTTTAAACAAAGCATGAAAGAAGTTGAGTAACTTCACGACTCCTTAGAGGACATCCCTTATTGGGAGAAACCCGTGCCTTCAGCAGTTATACACTGTGGCTAGCCGGTCGGCTTTAAGAAGGGCACATATGACGGCGTCTAGATATATCTGTCGGAGACATAAGACCGTATGGCAGTTGATCACCACGAGTGTCACTTTCTTGATTACTAATCAAATGATATAACAGACCCTTTAACTAAGGGACTACCTGAAGATCAAGAGTTCTGCCTGTCTAGGAGAATGGGCTTAAAACCCAAACAATACGAACCTTTGTGGTGGTAACCCAACCATACTGACTGGAGATCCCAAGAATTTGGTTCAATGGGAACACTAAGCTGCAAATGGTTCAGTTGAGCGCTTTAGTGGAAGCAAGATCACTTCGGATTATGATTTTTGTAAAGAAACGTAAATCCAAAGTCGTTCCCACGATAGACATTAAAGTGTTACCTGCATGGTGGGTAAAGGTTAAGCTTCAAAACCTTTAACGATCCTCAAACGGTTGAGGTTAAGGTTGGGGAAATTTTTAATGATTCCTAACACTTGTGAAGTGGGGTATAACAGGATACCTTATAGGAGATCACCTATTTAAGTGCGAGGACAGGCCACCTCAAATGAACGCACTTAAGAATTCAAGTGTGTCCATGGCCACAACAGACAGAACAATAAGAAGAAATGAATAAAGGGGAGATATTGTGTTAGTACCGTTGTCTTGACTTACATTAAACACTGACGGTTCAAGACATCACATTCACCGCGCAATAAATCCGATGATATTCAACTAGGGAAGGTTCAAAGCGGAAACTACCTCTCCTGATGCAATATCTTTTCACTGAAAGATTGCTGAAAGTAGGCACCTTGTGTGTGCGCCAAAATCTCTTTCAAGAGGGGATTGTTGGAAATTTACTAATATGGAATTAAGTTTATCCCATTATTTATGACTTGAAAAATTGGGGCCCCGCACGTCAGAAATATCATTTCCACACACGTGTAATCTTAGTGCCAAGTATCATAAATTTCGTTAATGAAAGAGATATTGGTACGTAAGTGAAATATTTGAGACATAGAATGATGGACGGTTATTGGCTAAATAACAAGTGTTCTACATTGGTAAATGAAGGAAGAATTGTGCAAAGTATAAGATGGTACGGGTCGAAAAAGGGTCGCGAAGCCGAGAAAGGCCGCGATGCCTCCTAGACTAGGCAGCGGCGCCAGAGCATCGCAGCGCCCCCTTGAAGCTCCGCATCGCCTGATTGGCAGTGAGCATCGTGGGTTTCTGGTTGAATTAGCGCCGCAGCGCTAATGTGGCAGAGCTGCGGCATTTCATTGGCAGTGACTGCTCGACGGAATCCCAAAGGTTTGGCTGTTGAAGTGGTTTTAATGGTTTGGCTGTTGCAGCGCCGCGGCGCCTGATTGGCAGTGAGCATCGTGAGTTTCTGGCTGAATTAGCGCCGCGACGCTTCATTGGTAGTGACTGCTTGACGGAATCCCAAATGTTTCGCTGTTGAAGTAGTTTCAATGGCATTGAATCCACCCAATAATGGTCATTACTTGGACCATTATGTTGCTGCATTACTTGGGGTTAAATGTCATCCATTACATGGCAATTGAATGTCATTATGGGGCATTTGAAAGGCCATCTTGCACACCTATAAATTGAGGCCTTTGGCTCAATTCTATAGATGCCCACAATATACATACAAGTATACAACACCACAAAGAGATCAGTTTTTCTGATAAGCAATCCTTCTCTTAGCAATCTTCATTGTTCGTGTTCTTCGCTGAGGTCATTTGTGTAGGCTTTGCACATTTGATAGTTTGTTGTTTTATCTTGGGAGACTATTGTCCACACTTCCATAAAGCCTATATACGGGGGCAATTTTATCTTAAAGACTGAGAGTCATCTCTCGACTCAGTCAGTAGTGTTGTGATTATCTAATTGGTTGCTAAGTGTTTCAGGTGTGAACTAGAATCTCAAAGGACTCTAACTGTTCGGATTCTCAGCGGATCTACAAGCCACAAGTATAGTAGTTCATGTTCTTGTATTCCGAATACAACATCCAGATTTGGAGTTCCAATTCAAGATCAAGAGATTGACAACTTGTTGTTATAATCTTTGTTGTTTATCCTTTCGATCATTGTAATAGTTATTTACTATTCCCGTACGTGCTTTACATATCCAACATTGTCTTCACCAAACTACTCAACTTTTGAAATTATGCTAATAAGGTATGTAAGTATACTATGATCTCTACTATTTTTAATGAAAAGAAACGTGATTACAAGCCCGAAATTATTAATAAAACCTTCAAGAAAAGAGTTGAGAAAATTGGCAATCCTGCTAAGTCAAAAATTAATTTGAATAAAGCTGATGATATTATTTTTGCGGTCATTTCCCAAATGAACATACTGGTCAATGTGAGTGACTATGTGATAGACTCTAGTGCTACTAGGTATATTTGTGTGATAAAAATAATTTTATGTCTTACATTCAAGTCAATAGCGGAGAATAATTTATATATCTTGGTTATTCAAGAACCACTAAAGTTCTTGAAAAGGGAAAAGTTCTTCCCAAACTCACATCTGAAAAAACTATGGCTTTAACTAAAGTGTTGCATGTTCCTAATATTTGAGCAATTTGGTCTCTGTGGGAATATTAGGAATAGCACGAGTGAATGTTTTATTTGAAGATAATGAAGTTATTTTAATAAAAATATTATTTTTGTGGGCAAAGGATATTGTAACCATGGCTCATTTGTAGCAATGTTTCTCATGTTATGAATAAAAAATCTAATACTTCTGCTTATTTGATTGATTCCTTTTTATTTATGGCATGCTAGACTTGGACATGTTAGTTTATCTTATATTAAAAAAATACATTCTGAAGGTCTTGTTTTCAAATATTAAATTTTCAAGAATTGATAAGTGTGAAATTTGTGCTAAAGCTAAACAAATTAATAAATCACATGCTTATGTTTTTAGAGAATCTGGTTTATTAGATTTAGTACACACTGATTTGGGGGACTTGAAATAAACTCTGAGTAGAGGTGGTAAAAGATATTACGTCACATTTATAGATGGCTTTTATAGATATACGAAAGTATAGCTATTGAAAAATAAAGATGAAGCTTTTGAAATATTTTTATTATATAAATCTGAAATAGAATATCAATTGAACAAGAAGTACAAAAGAGTAAGATCTCATAGAGGTGGGGAATATATTTTGCTAAATGACTTTTGTGAAAAGGAATGAATTCTACATGAAGTTACTTCTCCATACTTATCTGAATAGAATGAAGTAGCTGAAAAGAAAAATAGGACTTTAAAAGAAATGATGAATTGCATGCTTGTTAGTTCATGTGCACTTGGCAATCTTTGGGGTGAAGCTATTTTATCTGCTTGTCATTTATAAAATAAAATTTCTTACTAGACATCTGGGAAAACTCCTTATTAATTGTGGAAACATTATCCCCCTAACTTGAAAGATTTGAAAATATGGGGGTGTCTTGCCAAGGTTATGCTACTTGATCCTAAAAAAAAGAAAAATAGGGTACAAGATTTATGATTGTATGTTTGTTGGTTATGTTAATAATAGTGTTGGCTATAGATTTCTTGTAATTAATAGTGCTGCGATTGAACGCAACACTATAGTAGAAACAAAAAATGCTGAATTTTTTGAGAATATATATATTTTTTAAAACGTGATATTATCTCTCATGCTCCTACTTTTTGAAAAGAAAGTACTTCAGTGTTTTTGGTTTTCAAAATGATTTTGAAAATGAGGATTTGAGAAGTAAAAGGACAAGAATAGAAAAAACTTTTGGTGATGATTTTTACACTTATATTGTTGATAATGGTCCTTTTAACTTTTTCTGAAGTAATTTCTTCTCCTCATACGCCTCATTGGAAAGAAGCCATAAAGTCTGAAATAAATTTCATTTTATAAAATAAAACTTGGGAATTAGTTGATTTACCCCCCCCCCCCCCCTCCAAATCTAAACCCATTGGTTGTAAATGAATTTTCAGAAGAAAATATAATCTGGATGGTTCTATTGATAGATATAAAGCTAGACTTGTTGCTAAAGATTTTACTCAAAAATAAAATATTAATTATTTTGATACTTATGCTTAAGTTACTAGAATTTCCTCTATTCGTGTTTTATTTGCATTAGCATCTATTCCTAAATTATTTATTCATCAAATAGATGTTAAAACTATGTTTCTAAATTGTGATTTAGAGAAGGAAGTTTATATGGAGCAACCAGAAGGTTGTGCAATGGCTGGTCAAGAAAATAAAGTTTGTAAATTAATACAGTCCTTTTATAGTTTAAAACAAGCTCCCAAGCAATGACATGAAATTTTTTATCAAATTTTGTTAAGTAACAACTTTACATCTGTTGAAGTAGATAAATGTGTTTATACAAAACTTGTTGATGGTCATTGTGTTATTATATGTCTTTATGTGGATGACATGCTTATTTTTTTGTTCTAATCTTGATGTAGTACATGAAATAAAAAACGTTTTATCTTCAAATTTTGACATGAAAGACATGGGTGAAGTAACTGTTATTTTGGGCATAGAAATAATTAGGAACAATGATGGTTTGATTTTAACTCGAGGGAATTATGTGAAAAAAATTCTTAAAAAGTTTAAAAACTTTGACGTGGTACATGTGAGCACTTCTTTTGATTATAACAGTCAATTGAAAAAGAATTATGGAGAAGTTGTTTTTCAAAATAGTTATGCTCAAATTATTGATAGTCTAATGCACTTGATGAATTTTACTAGACTTGATATAGCTTATATTGTGTGTAGATTGAGTAGATGTACTCATAATCTTAACAATGATCATTGGATTGCATTGATAAGACTTTTAAAATATTTGAGAGGTACCATGAATTATGGTATTAAATATAGTGAATTTCACGTTGTACTAGAATGATGCAGTGATGCTAATTATTGGATCTTTGATTCAGATGAGACAAAATCTACTAGTGGTTATGTCCTTGGTGGGGTGTCGTAACAGAAAAATCAGCCAAACAGACCATATTCGCAAGATCAACTATGGAATATAAATTTATTGCATTGGAGTTGGTTGTTAATGAGGTTGAGTGGTTGAGAAGCTTCTTAGCGAGTATTTCGATAGGAATAAAACCAATCCCTTCTGTATCGATCCACATACTTAAACTCTCAAACTAAGCCGAGAGATGTTTTGCTAAAAGTGCCAACGATGATCCGCCAATCTACACTAATATGCCTCAAATGGCATGGAAATGGAATGGAGTTGGAGTTGTCACGTGAAGATCTAGGAAGCAAGTTTTTATTCGGCCTTTGTATGTATGTCTTGGCCGAAGACCATGCATTTCTTTTAGCTTGTTGTTTTCCTTTAGTTCTTAGCTTAGCTATTGGTTTTCATTAGGACACTTTTAATAAGCCATGTAATAAGGCGACAAGGCCGAGAGTTCTTCCTACAAGTTGACAAGGCCGAGAAGAGTGTAAGAAGGACAAGGTGGCAAGGACAAGAATGATCTAGAAGCTAAGGCTTCCAAGAAGACAATTCATGAACCAACCAGTTCATGAATTTGGCTACATTAAAGTCATCAAAATCGTCCAAGAGGAGATGAAGAAGTTGGCCGAAATGGTTTATCAAGCAAGTACAAAGAATGGAAGCTTCTAAACTAGTTCCAAGAAGATGAAGTCTTGAGAAGCCAAATTCACCCACTCTTCTACTTGGAATCCACAAAGGGAGTGTGAAAGATTCATTCTTCGTCCCCAAGAAAAGCCAAGACCGTTTCCATTATCTTGATTTGGTCAAAACACCCTTGGTCACCAAGTAAACCCGAACTCGTTCCCATTTGTTCCCACTAGGCCGAAATTGTCATGTGGTTTGTGTCCTTTAGTTTATCTTCTAGAATAGTCCATGTTGTACTATAAATAGGACCCTTAGGATATGTAAAAATTCAGAGTTGATTGATATATAAAAGTGAGTTTTACTCAAAAAGCTAATTATATTCACTTATGTGTGTCTACTCTTAGTTGGTTCTTGTGTGAGCCAACCCCCTTGGTGCAAGTTTAGCTAAGACCGCATGACTTAGTTGAACCCAAGCTAAGGTTTCCCTTTGGTGTAAGTTTGGTTAAGACTTTGTGACTTAACTAAACCCAAGCTTAAGGAATCCCCTTTGGTGCGAGTGGACGTTGGGACTGTGTGACCCAACCAAACCCAAGCCTTTGGGTCTATCTTAAAAGTGCTTCCGATCAATCTCACTTGGCTAGTTCACGGGCATTGCACTTAGCAAACCCCGATCTTAACCTTGTGGAATTGGTCACCTTATCCTTGGTGTTGACTCAGGAAGTAAACCCCTTGTATCTCTATCATTGGGCTCATCGACCGCACTTCACTACAACCACAACAACCGAAACAACACTTAACCAAAACAATCATCCTTCACTCGGGCTTGCATCTTGAAACTCGTGTTCAATCCTTATCCAACCCACTATATACTGACCATCCTCAACCCCCACAATACTTCACAAGCATCCCCTCCAAAGGTTGTTAACCAAAACCACCCGTATATAACCGTCCAAGTCCGACAACACCAAACAGTCCACTAAAACAACCTTTGCCGGAACCTCACTGTTTCGGTTCCTTTCCGTAACATTGCCACCATAAAACACCGAGTCCTGACCAATAACACCACCCTCAATATACCCGGAACACCTCCACAAAACTCCTAAGTACGAAACCACTCACAACTTCCCATCCAACCCCGACAACATCAAACTGTCCGCATAACACACCCTGCCGAGAACCTCACTGGTTCAGTTCTGTTCCATCTCCTTGCCATCATCCAATTACCAAAGCCCGAGTATTAAAATAACCCTCAACGTGTCTAAAACAACCCCATAAAACCCCTTGATCCGATTCCCTTTGAGTCTACCCGAAATAGCCATCAAACACCGCATTTTCCAACCAAACTGAGAACCCGAGACCCCGACTTTAGTACCTATTTTTGGGTCAACCCAAACCTAACCAACACCCGACCCACTTACCAAACATCACCTCTCCTTACTTACATCATTGTGATTTCCAAGCAGCGATAGCTGTAGAGAAAAATAAATATTTTAATAGAAAGAATAGACATATACGTTTGAGACATAATGTGACAAAGTATATGCTGAGAGATGGAATTATTTCCACAGATTATGTGAAGCCAGAAATGAATTTGGCAAATTTTCTGACTAAATCTTTGCAAAGGAGATTGATATCTGAAACATCGAGAGGAATAAGACTTGTTCTAATTTGAGAAGATCAACAATCATGGTAATTCAACCTATGTGATTGGAGATCCCATGAATTAGATTCGTAGGGTAATAACAAGTCATTAGTTGATAAAAATTGCACTATTAAACTATGTTCCTTCCTATGATGTGTGAATATAGTGCAAAACTGCAAGGCAAAGTGAGGTTGAGCTATAAACTCTTAATTCATTACCATATTCTTTATAGGTGGTGTATTGCTCTGCAGAATATACTTGATAGGTGGACCTATATAAGTTTAGAGTGGTGTCTCTCCTGTGAAATTGTGATAAATTTCTAGAGCACTCATTAACACCAGGACACGCGCATGGTCTCTTAGCGCAAAATCGTGATAACAACAAAGATTGTGCAAGTATAATATGATAGAATAAGACCCTAGGCTTGCAGAAAAATTCTTGGTTCATAGAAGTTTTAAACTTCATCAATTGCTCTGTAAGTTTAATCTTATTTTATCTAGTTCTGGTTCATAGTCAACGAGATACCAGATTTGACGCATTGTACTCATATTTGGAAACCTAGTAAAACTTCTTATTTTATTTATTATTATTATTTTTGAGATATATTGGGAATTGTTAGAAAAATAATATTTTCTATCTAATATCTCAAAAATAAATAATAATACTTTAATTAATCTCCTTAAAAATCATCCAATTTGGTCAAATATGTTTGTTGCCGACGTCTATTTTTCCATTCAATTTGATTAATTGAATGATTCTAATTATCAATAATCCTTAAGGCTTTTTACTCCTCTTAAAGTTTTTGAACGTTGGCAGCAAACAAATGATTTAGACATCAGCATTCATCTTACTATAAATATGAACTTGTGTGTTCATTTTGTGATAGTGAAATTATTTCTTCTCATTTTTATTGTGCTGGGTTACCTACTTTTGTAAAAATTTTGTTAGCTTTTAGCTCTTAGTTTTTTTACTAGAAGGAATTGTCGAATTCTGAGGAATACACTTATACCGAGTGAATTATCCTTAAGGACAATATTTGACACACTTCAAGCTTTCAACAATTGCTTACTATTTCCGTATTTTGTACAACAATTTTACAATAGAGTTTACTCTAACAATTTTAAAATTGCATGTTTTGACACAAGATATGGTGTGTAATCACTAATAACACTTTTAGGGTGTGTTTGAAAAGTCACATGGTAATTGGAATTGGTGTAATTATTAGGATAGTAATTACACAACCTAGTAATTATATAATATAGTAATTACGACGACCTATTTATTTGTCATAACGTAATTACATGTAATTAAAAGTATTATTTGGTTGCACAAGTATAATTACACTGTTAGTTTAATTTTAAAATAAAATCTAATTATAAAATTAAAAATTAATATTTAAAAAATATGTGCCATTACAAATGATATTAAATTAGATATTTAAGATGCATATGATTTCTTGAAAATTTATTAATTAATAATAAAATATTTATAACTAATATTGTAAAAAATAATTGATTTAATATATTTCTAAATTAATAATATTTTAATTAATTGAAAAATAAAAAAGCACACTTTTTATAAGAACGTCATAGATTGGATATTTGTCAAAAAGAATAATATTTATAAATATAATTCCATAACATTATTCACATGTTTGACTAAAAAGATAATCTATCAATTGTAAGTGAAAAATGAACATTATTCAATGTGAAATAACAAGTCAATAGTACTAAAGCAAATAAATTGAAATCGAAAATATAACATAAATTTAAAATCTAAAAAATAAGTTTAACATAATAGTCTTATGTCAAATTCCAATATTACATAAGTAAGTCCCACCATAACTTAAGTAAATATAATTCGAAAGAACGAGAAAATATTAGTCTATAACCTCCAACAACGAAATTCTATTTTAATAATATCACTCATTATATGTCAAAAATTAGGATAATAATGCATTTATGATAAGTGAAGGAAAAAATATGAGCAATTACATGAAATCACAAGAAGTAAAGGTTGAGAACTGAGAAGAAAGGAAACAAAAGGAACTCGAGATATTTTTATTGTAACACCTCGTACCTTTAAACTAGGCATTGTTCATGATTCAGAAGGTGAAAACCAAGTTGGGAAATGTTGTGGTTAAACATAGAAATCAGCATTTTTCACTTTACGCCAGGTTATACGAATTGTAAAAGGTTTTACGGACCGTCAAATACACCGTATAAAGGACCAATAAAACACATATTATTGTTTTCAATTCACGGTGGGTTTCACGGACCGTAAATTGTATCGTAAAATTTTTCACAAATCGTTTTTTGGACCGTAAAAAGGGAAAGGGAAAACCGACTCACTGGAACCGATTTACTGTCACTTTCACAGATCGTGAATTATTTTACGGACCGTGAAAGTGTATCATGAAAGTGGCTCGATGACTAAACAATATGAATTCACTTTTTCAATCTTTTTATTTCATTCTTCATTCTTCCAAGCCCTAACACGAAGTTCTTCTCCTCCCATCATCCTCATAGCTCAAGGTAAGTCATTCTCATGTATTCTAACGCATTTGTTAATGATTATAATCGGGTTCTAAGTAAAATTCTTTATTTCTAACCTAGATTTTTCAAGAAAACCATCTCAAGGTTTAAAGTTCGGGCTTTTGGAATTCTTCTTCAAGGTTCAAACTTTATTACGAGTTTTGGATCGATTTATAAGGTATGTAGGGCTTTTATCCACGTGTGGGAACATCATTGTTCTTCCATACGCCACTCTTAATCCATGAAACACGAATTTCCTCAGACCTATGGCTTTGCTCTAATTCATGATGACCCTAAATACATATACAACTATATACCATACTTATATCACATTTTCGTTAATTATATTCATGATATGTCATTATGGTTGTCATGAATCCGTCTGTAATCCATGAATACTCATACCTTGAATTCCATGGGTTCATAAATGCAGGTCATGAAAGCAATGTCAGTTACTACATGAGATTATACATGTTATGTTATATTTAAAATTATGTTTACAAGTTTTGATTATGAAATCTATGGGCTTACAAGCAAGCTATATTCATATTTATGTTTTGGGAGTTACACAGATTACCGAGAAGGTTTAATACCTGATACTACGTATGCCAACGTAGGATAAGGATCACTCCCACCAGTTAAGACGATTCCTTCATGTTACCCATTGCGGGTTATTGAATCTATTCATGTCATATTCATGTCTCGTACCCCGATAAGGTATACGATGGCTTAGCTAATCGGACTGAGATTAGATATCACATTTTCGTGTGGTAGTTTCATGTTAGTTATACTAAAGCTCTTCCATTTAAAATGATTTATCATGTTTCATTATATTCATGTAAGATATTATGCATGCTTATGCTCAGGTTACAATTTCAGTTTCAGTTCCAATTATTTCATGTGCCTTACTTATTCATTCAGTTGCTTTACATATGAGTATAATTCAAATCTACTTACGACCTTGTTGTCCGGGGCCTGCATCTCACGATGCAGGAACGAAGTTTCAGGATGATAGATCATTTTTTTAGGATTCTCACGTATCAACTATTGGTGAGCCACATCTCATTCGGGGTGTATTGTCTATTTATTTTATGTCATGTCATGCAATAAAGGTATATCAGAGTCCTTGTCCTGGTAAAACAATTTTAGCAGTAAGACTCATGTCCAGAGGTTTCATAGACTAGTCTATCATGTCATGTCAGATAGTTAAATTATTTATGTTTTTGAATTACTTACGCTATTATATTTTTCATAAAATATATTTTGATATTTAGATTTATATGTTTTAAATTATTATTTCATGATATTAGATGTCCATGTTGATCCAGCAAGCCATGTGGTTTACTTGGTCACACGAATCCAGGCACCGAGTGCCGTGTTATGCCCATGCCATGGTTGAGGGCATGAAAAAACTTGGTATCAGAGCCTAGATTCAAGTGTCTTAGGGAGTCTATGAAATCGTGTCCAGTAGGGTCACTTTTATGTGTATGTGCGTGCCACAAATGTAAACGGTTGACCACCAAGATATTTAGGATTGTCTCACTTCTTTCATACTCTTGATTGTGCAATTAGAGATATACTTTCAAGAAACTCATATAACTCATGTGTACTATGTATTTCAGAAAAAAAATGCCTGCTAAAAGAAAGTTAGCTACTAGTAAGAGGGCTGCTACTAATGTTACCCAAGGAGCGAACTCTTAGGCTCAGGGAGTTGCATCGGGTTCAGTGCGCCCGACTCCACCCCCACCAGCTACTGAAAAACCTGTAGGGGATCATGCTACAGTCGATCCACCGCTTAGTAACGCGGATATAGATGTCATAGGAGCTATTCAGTTGCTCACTCAAATTGTTGCTACTCAGGCTCAACATCAAGGGACGACTTCAAATAATGTTCCCCGCGAAAGGTCGTCCAGTTTCAGGATTATGGAGTTCACTCGCATGAAACCGCCAGTGTTCACAGGGCACAACAATATTGAGAACCCACAAAATTTTATTGATGGAATTCAGAAAGTCCTTTGTACTATACATGCCACCAATATAGAGGTGACAGAGTCTGCAGCCTACCAGTTGCAGGATGTCGCAAATATTTGATATGAGACGTGGGAACAGTACTGAGGGAAAGATGCACCACCTGCAGTTTGGGATGAATTCACATATGCCTTCATTGAACACTTCCTTCCACTAGAAGTTAGGGAGGTCAAGTCCCTAAAGTTTGAAAGGCTTAACCAGAACAACATGAGCGTGCAGGAATACTATCTCAAGTTCGTCTCATTGGCCAAGTATGTTCCCTACATAGTTACTGATATGAGAGCCAGAATTAGGCGTTTTGTGTTGGGTCTTGACCCCTATTTGTTCGGTAATGATAATATTGCTGCTAAGAATATTGAGATAACCATTACCAAGATGGTTGCTTTTGTTCAAGGTAATGAGGATATGAAAAAAATAAGAGGAATGGTTACAAAAAGAGAAAGACATGGAGTTCAAATAAAAGAGTTAAGTCTATAGGTCCCTTCAGTCACGGGAAATGTGGAGGTAGATGGTTCTCTAAAAATAGGTCATCAAGACCCGCTCAATCTGAAACCAATGCCCCAGTCCCAAAGTTCAGATATGATCAGAGAAGATAGAATTTCAGGGCAGCAGGTTTGCAATCTCAAGCCAGTGTAGGTCAGAAGATGTATGATAACCTGGTTTGCAGTAAGTGTGGTAAGAGATATGCAGATGAGTGTCGCATGGGCATGGATTTATGTTTTAGGTGTGGCCAGCGAGGTCACTATCAAAAAGACTGTCCATCGGTGAGATAAGGTACTAGAGGTAATATGGCTTCATCACAAATTTAGCAGCTCCTCGCAATTCTCAAGCCCATTCAGGGCGAGGTGTAGCTAAGTCTGGAAATGCAGGCAGAGGATGGAACTGCTTGTATGCATTAGCTGGTAATCAAGATACAGAGACTCGTGCAGATATTGGTACATGTATATTAATCATTTTCACTTTTGACATTTATGCCCTTATAGATCTTGGATCCACTCTATCATATGTAACCCCATTTATTATTAAGAAATTTAGGATAGATCCAGAAAAGTTTCATGAACCCTTTGAATTATCCACTCTAGATGAAGAGTCAGTTATAGCTAGATGTGTGTATAGAGATTGCTCAGTTAGAGTCTATCATCGTAATATAGTAGCTGACTAGGTAGAGTTGGAAATGGTAGACTTCGATGTAATCATGGCATGTATTGGTTGTCTTCATGTTATGGCACAGTAGGTTGTTGAACTAAAATTGTGAGTTTTGAATTTTTGGGTAAACCAATTTTAGGATGGAATGGTGATGTAGCAACTCCCATGGGTAGGTTTATTTCCTATCTTAAAGCCAGAAAGATGCACTCTAAGGGGGTATATCTATCATTTAGTCTGGGTTAGGGAGGCAAATATCCAGACCCTAACTCTTCAGTCTGTACCCGTTGTCAATAAGTTTCCATAAATCTTTCCTGACTATCTTCTCTGAGTTCCTCCCGATAGGGAGATTAACTTTGGAATTGATTTACTTCCCGGCACTAAGCCGATAACTATTCCGCCATACAAAATGGCTCCAGTAGAATTAAAGGAATTAAAAGCCCAATTGAAAGATCTCCTTGATAAGGGATTTATTATGCCAAGTGTCTCACCTTGGAGTGCACCAATATTGTTTGTTCAAAATAAGGATGGATCTTTGCGTATGTGCATTGATTATCGCCAGTTGAACAAGGTTGCCATTAAGAACAAGTATCCTCTTTCCAGAATCGATGACTTATTTGACCAACTTCAGGGTGCCCAATGTTATTCAAAAATTGACCCCAGATTAGGCTACTATTAGCTTAAGGTTAAGGAAGTTGATATTCTGAAAACCTCTTTCAGAACTCGTTATAGTCATTTCGAATTTTGTGTCATGTTGTTCGGATTGACGAATGCACCAACAACTTTCATGGACCTTATGAACATGGTTTTCAATCTTTACCTCAACCTTTTCATTATTGTATTCATCAATGACATTCTGGTTTATTCTTATAGTGAGACTAACCATGCAGAACATCTCAGATTAGTGTTACAAAAACTCCAGGATCGCAAGCTTTATGCAAATTTTCCAGGTGTGAATATTGGTTGAAATCAATGTCGTTTCTAGGCCATGTCATTTCTATAGAAGGAATGAAAGTAGATTTTCAAAAAACTGAGGTAGTGAAGAATTGGCCCAAGCCCACTTCAATGTTTGAGATAAGAAGTTTCTTCGATCTGGCAGCCTATTACAGGCATTTCATAGAGGGTTTTCCATCTATCTCAGCTCCGTTGACTAAGTCGACTCATAAGAAAGTCAAGTTTTAATGGTCAAATGCATGTGATTGCAATTTCAAAGAGTTGAAAATGAGACTGACTTCTGCCCAGTGTTAACATTTTCAGAAGGAATCGAAGGGTTCATAGTGTATTGTGATGCATTAGGAATTGGTCTCGGATGTGTTCTAATGCAGCATGGTAAGGTTATAGCTTACGCATCCTGACAACTTAAACCTCATGAAAAGAATTATCCGACTTACGATTTAGAATTAGAAGTTGTGGTTTTCATGCTCAAGATATGATTCCACTATTTGTATAGAGTTCACGTTCACATTTTCATAGATCACAAGAGCCTTTATTATATTTCAAGCAACAAAAGTTGAATCTTAGACAGAGGAGATGGATTGAATTGCTTAAGGATTATGGTGTGGATGTTCTCTATCATCTAGAGAATGCGAATGTGGTAGCCGATGCTCTTAGTCGTTGATCCATAGAAAGATTAGCTCATGTCGAATAATGAAATAGAACCACGGAGAAGGAAGTTCACCGACTATCCAGTTTAGGAGTTTGACTTTTGGACTCCGAAGATGGTAGTGTGGTTATCTAGAACAGGTCCGAGTCCTCCTTAGTAGATGAGGTAAAGGAGAAACAATTTAATGATCCCTATTCATTATAGCTAGAAGAGGGGATTCACAAGTATAAGAATACGACTTTTGAACAAATGGGAGATGATGATACTTTGAAGTACCAAGGCAGGTTATGTGTTTCAGATGTAGATGGACTTAAGGAGCGAATTATGGCAGAAGTGCACAATTCCAGGTATTTCATTCACCCAAGTTCTACAAAGATGTATCATTATCTTAAAGATATTTATTGGTGGAACGATATGAAGAATAACATAATAGATTTTGTGGCCAAGTGTCCAAATTGTCAGTAGGTGAAGGCCTAGCACCAGAGGCCTGGTGGGTTGGCTCATAACATTGATATTCCTGTTTAAAAATAGGAGATGATAAACATGGACTTCATAACAGGTCTACCCCACTCATATCAGATATATGATTTGATTGGGTGATTGTGGACCGACGTATTAAATCAAAACACTTATTGCTAGTCAAAACCACGGATTCAACAGAAGATTATACCAAGTTGTATATCCAAGAAATTGTTAGGCTTTATGGGATCCAGTGTCTAATATTTTAGATCATGGTGCTCAGTTCACAATAAACTTTTGGAGGTCCTTTCAGAAAGGATTGGGTACCAAGGTAAATCTTGGTACAACTTTTCATCCTCAGACAGATGGTCAGGCAGAGCATACTATTCAGACCCTTGAGGATATGTTGAGGGCATGTGTGTTTGATTTCAAAGGTAATTGAGATGACTATTTTCCTCTCATTGAATCTGCTTATAATAAAGTTATCATGCTAGTATCAAAATGGCACCATAGGAGTTTGACTTTTGGACTCCGAAGATGGTAGTGTGGTTATCTAGAACAGGTCTGAGTCCTCTTTAGTAGATGAGGTGAATGAGAAATAGTTTAATGATCCCTATTCATTGTAGCTGGAAGAGGGGATTCACAAGTATAAGAATACGACTTTTGAACAAATGGGAGATGATGATACTTTGAAGTACCAAGGCAGGTTATGTGTTTCAGATGTAGATGTACTTAGGGAGCAAATTATGGCAGAAGTACACAATTCCAGGTATTCCATTCATCCAAGTTCTACAAAGATGTATCATTATCTTAAAGATATTTATTGGTGGAACGATATGAAGAATAACATAATAGATTTTGTGGCCAAGTGTCCAAATTGTCAGTAGGTGAAGGCCTAGCACCAGAGGCCTGGTGGGTTGGCTCATAACATTGATATTCCTGTTTAAAAATAGGAGATGATAAACATGGACTTCATAACAGGTCTACCCCACTCATATCAGATATATGATTTGATTGGGTGATTTTGGACCAACTTATTAAATCAGCACACTTCTTGCCAATTAAAACCACGGATTCAACAGAAGATTATGCCAAGTTGTATATCCAAGAAATTGTTAGGCTTTATGGGACCCAGTGTCTAATATTTCAGATAACAGTTATCATGCTAGTATCAAAATCGCACCATACGAAACTCTACATCGGTGAAGGTGTAGATCACCAATTAGTTAGTTCAAAGTCGGAGAAGCAGAATTATTAGGGTCAGACTTGGTCCATCAGGCTATGCAAAAAGTCAAGTTGATTCAAGAGCATTTGAAAATAGCGCAAAGTTACCAAAAGTCTATTCGGATGTGAGGCAAACATACTTGGAGTTTTAGGTTGATGATTAGGTGTTTATGAAAGTTTCACCTATAAAGGGTTTCATGACAATTGGAAAGAAAGGAAACTTCAGTCCCAGGTATATCTGGCCATACAAGATCCTACGAAGGACTAACCAAGTGGCTTATGAGCTTGAGCTACCAAAATATTTAGTTGTTGTGCACCCAGTATTTCATGTATCTATATTGAGAAAGTGTGTGGGAGACCCATCGTTGGTTGTTCCTATTGAATCCATCATGGTTAAGAATTGCCTAGCCTATGAAGAGGTCCATGTGGCTATTTTAGATCATCAGGTTCGCAAGTTGAGGACTAAGTAAGTTGCCTCAATGAAAGTGTTGTGGAGGAGTCAGAAAGTTGAGGAGGATACATGGGAAGCCGAAGAGGACATGAAGTCCAGATACCCGCACTTGTTAGAGGAACAAGTAGAAAACATATAAGGTAAATACCTTCAGTATTCATGTTATGTCCCCGTACGTATCATGTCTCATGTTTCACGCCCATGTATTCACTATTCATTTCAGTCCCTATGTATCATGTCTCATGTTTTCATGTAATTATGTCATTTCAGTCCCTATGATCTATGTCACGTTTCTTCACATTCGTGTACTCATGTCATTTCCATAAGTTCTTGAGTTAATCACATTCTTAACCATGACCCATCATTCGAGAATGAAGGATTCCAGGGAGAGATATTGTAACACCTCGTACCTTTAAACTAGGCATTGTTCAGGATTCAGGAGGTTGAAACCAAGTTGGGAAATGTTGGGATTAAAAATTCATTGAAATCAGCATTCCTCACTTTTACACCAAATTATACGGACTGTAAAAGGTTTTACAGATCGTCAAATGCACTGTAAAAAGGATCCATAAAACCCAACTTATTGTTTCCAATTCATGATGGGTTTCACTGTCCGTATAAGTTTCACGATGGAATTTTTCACGGATTATCTTTTGGATTGTAGAATGGGCAAGGGAAAACCGACTCACTGGAAACAATTCATGGATCATGAATTATTTTACGAGCCATGAAAATGTATCGTGAAAGTGGCCCGACAATTAAACAGTATAAATTCGCCTTTTCAGTCTTTTTATTCCATTCTTCAATCTCCCAAGCCCTAGCATGAAGTTCTTCTCCTCCCATCATCCTCATAGCTCACCTTAAGTCATTCCCATGTATTCTAACGTGTTTGTTAATGATTATAAGTGGGTTCTCAGTAAAATCATTTGTTTCAACCTAGGGTTTTCAAGAAAACCTATCTTAGGGTTTAAAGTTTAGGCTTTTCGGATTCTTCCTCAAGGTTCAGACTTTATAACGAGTTTTGGAGCGATTAAGGTATGTATGACTTCTATCCACATGTAGGAACATTATTGTTCTTCCTCACTCCACTCTTAATCGATAAAACACGAATTTCCTCAGATCTAGGATTTTGCTCTAATTCAGGATGACCCTAAATACATGTACAACTATATACCATGCATATATCACGTTTTTGTTGATTGTATTCATGATATGTCATTATGGTGTTCATGAATCCATCTGTAATTCATGACAACCCATACCTTCAATTTCATAGGTTCATAAATGCAGGTCATGAAAGCAATCTCAGTTATTACATGAGATTATACATGTTATGTTATATTTAAAATCATGTTTACAAGTTTGATTATGAAATACATGGGCTTACAAGATAACTATATTCATGTTCATATTTTGGGAGATGCACATATTATCGAGAAGGTTTAATACCTGAAACTACGTATACCAATGTAGGATAATGATCTCTCCGCCCAGTTATGATGATTCCTTCATGTTACCCATTGCGGATTATTGGATCCATTTATGTTATGTTCATGTCTCGTACCCTGGCAAGGTACGAGATGTCGTAGCTGATCGGGCAGAGATCAGACGCCATATTTTCGTGTGGTGGTTTCATGTCGGTTATACTAAAGCTTTTCCATTTAAAATGATTTATCATGTTTTATTAAATTAATGTATGATATTATACATGTTCATGCTCAAGTTACAGTTTCAATTTCAGCTCCTACTATTTCATGTGCCTTACTTATTCATTTAGTTGCTTCATATATGAGTACAATTCTAATATAATTACGTCCCTTTTTCCCAGGGCCTGCATCTCATGATGCAGGAACAGAGTTTCAAGACGACAAGTCGGTTCATTAGGATTCTCACGTATGAACTATTGGTGAGACATATTTCATTCGGGGTGCTATTGTCTATTTATTTTATGTCATGTCATGTAATAAAGGTATGTCGGGGGCCTTGTCTCGGAAAAATAGTTTTAGCAGTTAGACTCATGTTCAGAGGTTTCATAGACTAGTCTAGCATGTCATGTCAGATAGTCAAACTATTTATGTTTTTGAATTACTTTCGCTATTATATTTTTCAGAAAATATATTTTAGTATTCCAATTTCTATGTTTTAAATTATTATTTCATGATATTAGATGCCCACGTTGATCTAATAATACATATGGTTTGTTCGGTCACACACCGTCAGGAATCGAGTGTTATGTTACGCCCAGGCCATACTTTGGGGTGTGACATTGATGATGCATATAATTCCAATCTGAAAATCAAGATGAATTGCCTTAGCCTTTTCTATTTTTGTTGTAAACATGATATTGTTAGTGATGTACGAGACCTAGTAGATCTGATAGGCAATTGTTAATATTTTAGATCTTCAGCTACTGTCGATCCCTTCTTTTGCTCTTTTGTCTCCTTTTGGAGCTTGTAACTACAACTCTCAACAACTTTATGCCACGACTCAAATCACAGATCATGATGGCACATATTCTATCCTCCTCATAGGTGAACCATCCCCAAAATTATTTAACAGATCATTCGAACATTGCGGAAAATAATAGGAATTATAGAAGAAATAAATTGCTTCATTAGAGAACTTATAAATATCAATTATCCTTTAGAATACATCGTTTCCCAGAACCTAGTCTGACTTGTACAAGAGCAACTATGAATACAATAAAGCTAGGAAAAGAATGCTACAACTGCCTTGAAATAATAAGGATAGTATAACCATATATGAAGACCAGGGCCGCTGATAGGATATGTGGCCTGCCCTAAGCCTTCACGAACATCTGAAGTCATAAATGGATCGATGGTTGGACCTGCATCCATATAAAAGATACATCAAGTGTAGTATGAGTACACAACATGCCCCGTAAGCATCATAGACAAACAACAACAGATAACATGTAACAGATATAAAAATCAAGTTGACACACAAGTATCCCTAAACTACACAGTCTTGTCTAACACATAAGTCACTTTCACATAACAGATACAGTTCAACACTTAGCCATCTCAAATCATAGGAGTATTGTCCAATACATAAATCACCTTGTAGCATAGCAATTTCTATTTAACACCTCAATCATCCTAGAACACGGGAAAACGTATCATGTATAAGAAATCAAGTCCACTACACTATATCTAATGACCTGAACCCACGCTTAATATATCCACGCACATCATTGGATCCCAAGTATGTCAATCATACCCTTAAGGATAAAAACTAATCACAGATTGTTCACATAAGCACATATCCGACACACATTCTACTTCATAACACTTCCCTAAGTCTATTAGCCTTATATTACCTCTATCTCCCAAACTAGTCAATTTCCAAATATTATAAACCCTTATGCATACAAACTCTCAATTATCCCTATTACCTCAAATAAATGAATACGTTCATGAGTCCCTCTTTTTAAGATAAACTTAACACATATAAACTCACACATAACGATACATACGCTACCAAGTATGATATTTCATTGAATGTCTAGACTTCCTGTTGAACAAGATAATTATCCTTTTAAGGATTCAATATTCACTTTCCTAAATAAGGAACCGATACATATCCTAATGCTCACATCTGTTTATAATTGAAAGTACCAACCATTACCAATTTGTACTATCTAATCACACATAATCACTAAACATATCAACAAACAATTAAGGAAATAATGCAAATAAAATGAATGCAATGGTATGAATATGATGTAATGTAATGCCATCTTCCAAACCTAGTATACACATGCCACCAGACTTTGCCTTATAGCCATGACCCACGAGGGACCTGCAAAGTCCATATATCGCTCACAACCAATCGGAATGATCCCTTGGTATGGCTAGAGCATCAATCACAAACTTATTACCGAGCCATATTAATTTACATCATCTTAGTATTCTGAACTATCTCATAACAATATCATTTACCTTCGTTTCCAAGTCTCATAGGACCAACAATATTCCATATCAACTCCATTTTAATATCAGAATAATATGAGTGTATGAATATAATGGTATATAAAGCAAGTAATCATGATGTATGAGATAAAATCATGTTCAAGATATGAATAACACATGCCTTAGAATTATCAATAACACATAATTCCACGTAATCAATCTTTTCATATCATGAGGCATAAATGATGGGTAGTTTCAATCAACAATCATAAATAAGCTGAGCTAAGGATAATCACTAAGGTGGGACCCTCATCATGCCCAATATCCCTCAATATTTATATATACTATATGCATCTATCGGAGTATAATAGATAAAATTATAGCCTACCTCATTGCCAAGTGGGTTCTATGAACTCCCATGCCAATGTTGTCCTTTCGAAATACTACCGGATGATCGTGGTCTAGATATATAATCTCTAAGATAACACATACATCTAATAGCAAACATAAAGATAAACCCTTAAAAGAAATCGAATACCCGGCCCCCAAGCAACCCCAAATCCACAAGGGCAAAATCGGAACTTTAGAATAGAAATGTGTTTCCCAAGGTCTAATGATATAAGTTGAGCTTCATCAAGAACATGCACACTAAGCTGAGCTAGTGATCACTACTTTGGAGGCTTACAAGGTTCTTGTAATGAAGGCTTCAAGCTCAAGAATGTGCTAAAGTGGAAGTATATGCCTCCATTTGGAAGAAGTAGGGAAAATAAGGCTAATTAGGCAAAAAGGGGCTATTCCATAAATACAAGTCTTTTATCCCTTCAGAAGACTATCAAACAAAATCCTTATTGGTATTATTGTAATAGATATAATAGTATTTCTATTCTAGTTAGTATAAATACTATTTTAGTTTATTTCATTAGTAGCTTTTGATGAATTATGAATATTGTTGTTGTTTTCTAGAGAGAGAAACTTATGAGAGGCTTATGGTAAGCTATTGTTGAATCTTGTTTGGGAAAGCTAGTTGCTTGGGATTGTTTACAATTCCCTTATGGTACACTTCATAGGTTTAGGTGCTTTTGTTTGGTTAATTCAATTGAGGTCTTAGCTTTAATATAACTTTCGTTGATTTTGATTCCAACTCTTGTGTCTACCTTCTATCTTTTTACTTTATTGTTCTTAGTTTCTTGTTTCCGCATTTCAATATTTTATCAATTGGTATGAGAGTCTAGAATAGATTTTTTCCAACAAATCTAGGCTTGAGATTTGAAATCTACAAAAAAATTGAAAATTCCCAAACTCTCTAAATTTCTTGTATTTTTGACACTAGATTCTTGTTCCCTAGTGTTATTTGAGCCTAAAGTCAGTTGTAGTTGATTTGGTGTTTTCACTATTGTTGGAGCTTAAAGGTTAAATAACTTGAAAGTAGGTCTTGTTGAACAAGGGAGAATTGAAGCTTACAACATATTGGGCTTTGTTCTCATAGTGAAGACAATTTAGAACCCAAAATTTGGGGCCATTCCAAATTGATTTGAAGATCTAAATTTTTTTGAATGTTCATTTGTTCTTGAAGATCTTCATATCTTCTTGGTGAAGAAGAAGCAAAAAGTACAAGTTTTATCCAAAACCCTTGGTGAAAACTTGGGCAAAAGTGTTATAAGACCCAAAAGAGAAAGTTTTTAGGTTAAGTGGGCCCAAAGAAATCTCAAAATTCAAAAAAACATGTACAAAATTCGAAGAGGAATCAAGATTTTTGAAATCTTATTGGCCTGACTTGCGACGAAGATATTGGTCGCATGCCTCATTTGCGAGAGGTGTGACCACCTCACAAACATCTGCAAGACGCTTCTTTACATTGCTATGGGTGGGCGCAATGCTGAAGTTGAGGACTGCGAATTGCAGGTCAACTACGACACATCCTACTAATCGTAGGTTATGTCTGTGAACCGTAGACAGTTAGCAAACCGTGACAGAAACTTTTTGAGATCTTCAACAACATCTGCGATTTGCAGATTGAACATCAGACACCATATGTGAATCTCAGACATGGCGCAGTGAATAGTGGATCGTGTTTTTCAGGTTTTTAACTCAAATATCATTTTGTTTCGATTTTTTTGATTCTCTAAACTAATTAAACTCTAGTAATTGATCCTACTTGAGGTTAATTGGTTCTTGTGTTCTTATTTTTCTTTTGTGTTTTTTCTTATTTTTACTTCGTAGTTAATTTCTTGGCTCAAGTACGTTAGTTTGTATAACAAGAATTCACTCCGACCTTAAGTAGTAATTGTGCACCTTGCGAACCACCGGATCGAAATAAGAATCAACATTAGCCAACCAATCGAGTGGTAAAAGTCAAGAGGGTGTGAGTTCAATTGAGTAGTGCTAGACAAGCACAAAGGTGTGTAAATATGAGCGATTGTGATGTTTACGTTACTACAAATGTTGTTTGTATTTATTGAGTGTTTTAAATAGGTACGTATCCATGGATTTTGATTCATGTGATGGTGACTTTGATGGTTGTAATGATGACGAGTATGGCTATGATGATGGGGACTATGAGTGTGATGATGTTGTTTACGAGGGATACATGGGTAATGACGAACATGAGCAACCTAGAGATAAGAGCTATTATTCTAGAGGTGAATATGAAGAGAGTGGTGCTCATGGATCTTGTGATGAAGATAGTAAAGTAGAGGAACCTTATGGCAATTCATATGGTGAAGATGACGCGTATGAAGGTTCTCACACTACACACCATGGGTATGGAGATGACTTGAGGTATAATTCTCCCTCACACGTATCTTATGAATATTATGATGACGATCCTCATGAAAATGGAAATTGTGATAAATATGACTATGAAGATAGTGAATTTGCAAATGTTTATAATGGAAGTTCTTCTAGTTTATATTCAAGTGCTTTGACTTGTAATACTTCTTATCCTAAGCAAAATGGTATGTGTGGGTATGTTGGAGAAAGTCGAAGTCGTCCTATGATAAGGAGAGAATGTGCACCTTCTACTTCTAGAAATGCTATTTCTCAGTCTTCCTATCCTAATGCAAAGGTATCATGTTCTCGATATGGAAGTAATATTAGAGGTAGGATGAGAGCATAACTAGGTAGTGAAAGTGGAGAGAATTCAATGAGTGTAAAAGATGTTGAACCAAAGAAGCGAATTCTTGAAATCAAGGTGAATGTTTGTGGTTATACGAGATTCTCTCTTATACTTGATGATGATTGTTACACAAACATCATCACGTCGCATGCGGTTGAATGGTTGAGGATAGCTGGGTGATGAGACAAGATCCTTATGATAATGAGGGAGGATATTGGGTTGATAGGAGAATGAAGTTATTCTTTTCACATGGTGAGTACCAAGAGGAGGTTTGGTGTGCTTCCCATGGATACTTGTCACATATGTTTAGGAGACCCTTGGTTCCCAAAGTATGAGATCACATATGAGCAATACTGGCATAATATAGTGGATGAAATGGGGGAACTTTTATTTTCACATATACCTCCTAGAAAGAATCCAAATGTAAAAGTGTAGAACACTAATGTGAAATAGCCTACCTTGTCTATGGAAGCTAGTGGCAAAGAGTATGAAATTGAGAACTTATGATGAATGAAATCTTTGCTAGCTATAACTATTCACAAGGAAGAAAGATGCACTTGGCTCTTAGAACTTTTGAAGGGAAGCTTGCCAAATATTGGGAGTACAAAAGAGCAAAAGAGCAAAAGAGATGGAAAGTCCAATTGAGACTTGGGATACATTGAAGAGGAACTTGAGGTACCATTATCCAGGGCCACATAAAAAGGGGTATAAAACCAAAGTCAATTCTCAAAAGAAGAAACCAAAGAAAGGAAAACCAAATTCTTATTGTGAGATCAATTAGGCCTGTCCACAAGAAGGGGAGATTACCATACCCTTCCGTATGGTGAAGAAGAAAAAGACTCCTTGTGGAACCATGAAATCAATTATCTTGAGAGATAAAATATTAATAGGAGCAAGGGAGTGCAAAGTGGCAACTCACGTGGAAAAAAGAGAGGATGCATGGAGTGGTGTGAATGAGTTGCCACATAATCAAACTAACCTCTCTACTTCTTCATCTTGTGTGAAGAAGCTTTTGTAGGTACTCAAGAAAATGATTTTTAAAGGAATCTTCATGTGAAGAACTCACGTGCTTGAAAGAGAGAATGGAGTCTAAGGCTATCTCTTCACTTGGTCAAGTGATCTTGCAATTGGGAGATCAAAGTAAAGAAGATTCTTCGTGTGAACTTCAAGGTACAATAGCTAAACTCAATACTTCCAACTCTTTGAATGAACAAGATTGTTATGTGAATGTGAGTAGTAGCTTGTCTTTGTATGAGCTTAATTATTCTTTACCATTTGATGATAATGTCATTGTTGAGAGTGCTCAAACACTAGTTGATCCTTTTGATGACTGAATTGATTCTTCTTGTGAAATCAATTTATGTCCACCTAGTGTTGACTCTTGTGATTTGAATAATCATACATTGTCATGTGATAGAGATGAATCAAACACTAGTTGACTTTACTTGTGGTAATCATGTTAGTAAATCTTTTGAGTTTGACATGGTACCAACTAGTGTTACTATTTGTGTTGATCAACTTGCTTGTTATCCACTAATTGAGGAATTTTTTGATGTGCTTAATGACCCTCTAATTAGTGATAATGTTGATATAGTTGGTCATTTGATGTGACACCTCACCTTTGTTTGTTTCATATAAAGATGAGTCTCTTGATCTTTCTTTAGTGTCATGTGATAAGACTCACAATTATAATAGTGATATGTGTCATGCGGATAGTCATGCAAATGAAGGTGCTTTGATAGATGACATTTGTCTTTTTGAGAATGAAATTTCATGCTTCCACTCCTCATTGTTTATTGATTCTTCTCTCTTTAAAGATAATGTCTTGTTTAATGATCACATGACTATTGAAAGTGAAGTGTCTAGTGGATTGTATTGTAATGTTGAAAGTGCAACCACTTTTGAGGGCTACAATGTGTTTGAAAATCCACTATGGAATGATGTTGCTCTTCCCTATGATGGAAATCTTCCCTTGGGGGATGATAACACATTTATGGGGAATAAGTGTTTTGAAAAAGAAGGTGATGCTTGTTTGCTAATTGATACTTATTCTTGGCATCATTCAAACCTTAACATTGAGCTTGAATGTGTTCTTGAATCTAATAGTGCACTTACATGTGAGGATGCCATTGATCAAGTTATTTTAAGTGACACATTTCTTTACTATTTATTGGCATATGACGAGGAGAGTTATCTTGGTGATATGAGTATATTGTCATCTTATAATAGCCCTATGTCAATATTTGAGTTTGACTTTGATGTTGTGAATGCTTTTTGATGACTTGGGATATATTGATGATATTACTTTGGTAGATACTTTTCTTGCTAAATTGTCTTCTTAATAGGTTTCATGTTTTTGTGAGGAGGCATGTGTGTCCAATGAGGATTTTCTACTTGGTTTTACATTAAGGGACATTTTCCTCTACTACGTGTTTGCTTATGATGACACTCATGCTTGTGTTGGGAGTGCATCTTATGTTTGAAGGAGTTCTAATGGGGTATATAGTTATTTTCTTGACCATGATATGTGGATATCCTTTCATTTTGACCCCATTGAATTCTTAAACTTGTGTGATAGGTCTAGTTTGGAAATAGAGGATCATTTGTGCTTCATGTCTACGAGAACCAATGTGACATTGTCTATTTGGTATTTTGAAACCATTGTTACTTTTATGATATCCTCATTTCATGATCATTGGGATAGCCAATTGCGCAGTACTCTATGTGAGAGCTTATTCTTCATAAAAACGATTGATACTTGAATATATCACAAGTTTGTGCATCCTTGGCATGTTGGTAGATTGGTTTACGCTTACACTAACCCTCATGCTTTGAGGACCTTGTTGTTGTTTCTCTTCCTTATGATTTTGCAAGGTTTAGATTCGAGCACGAATCCTTTCAAGAAGGGGAGAATGATACAGGCCGAGCTTCATCAAGAACATGCACACCAAACCAAGCTAGGGATCACTACTTTGGAGGCTTACAAGGTGTTTGGAATGAAGACTTGAAGCTCAAGAATGTGCTAAAGTGGAAATATAGGCCTCCATTTGAAAGAAGTAGGGAGAAGAAGACTATTTATGTAAAAGTGGTCAATTCCATAAATGCAAGTCTTTCATCCCTTGAGAAGACTATCAAACAAGACCTTTACTTCATTAAGTGTATCATTGTAGTAGCTATAGTAGTCTTCCTATTCTAGTTAGTATAAATATTATTTTAGTTTATTTCATTAGTAGCTTTTGATGAATTATGAATATTGTTGTTGTTCTCTAGAGAGAGAAACTTATGAGAGGCTTATGGTAAGCTCTTGTTGAATCTTGTTTGGAAAAGGAGGTATCTTGGGATTGTTTACAATTCCCTTGAGGTCCACTTCATAGGTTTAGGCATGGGTAGGAAAAAAATTCGGAGAACCGAAAAAACCGAACCGAATAAGGATTTAGTGATTCAGTTCGGTTTTTTAATTTTGGATACGAACCGAACCGAAAAATCTAATTAAATATGTAATTAATTTTATTTTTAATTTTAGGCTACTACTATCTCTTGAATCATAGACATTGAAGCCAATCTATGGAGCTTTTATGGAAGTCGAATGCGGCATGAACTTGATTAACATATCACGAAAGCATTGACATAAAATGTAGGGAGAGAAAGTAGTTGTAAATTGGTAAAACTTTAAATGGTCATAACCCTGCGCTCGAATGTCTGTTTTACCCAAAAAAAAATTATTTTGAGTATTTTTTCGAGACGCGGCCGAGCAAACTTTCGCAAGGCGGTTTGGCACCGCCAATTTTTACGAAAACGTCTGTTTTCCCCCAAATCGATTTCTAATTTTCCTTTTTCTTTAGTAAACATCTCACGATATACAATAGATTTCAACGTTGAAATTTCATGGTAGTGTAGGTGTGAATGTCAATTTTAGTTTTGAAAATTTAATTTTTTTTAAAAAAAAAAAATCTTGACCCGACCCGCTAGAAAAAACCAATATAATCCGATACGTTCGGCGATATAAACCGAACATATCAGTTTTTTTTTAAAAAAAAGTTGAATTCGGTATTTTTTTTGCAAAAATGATTTTTATTCGGTTCATATTTTACGGATACAAAACCGATATGAACCGATAAACGCCCACCCCTAGGTTTATGTGCTTTTGTTTGGTTAATTCAATTGAGGTCTTCGCTTTGGTTGATTTTGATTCCAACTCTCGTGTCTACCTTATATCCTTTTACTTTATTGTTCTTAGTTTCTTATTTCCGCCTTTCAATAATGTATCATCTAAGTAGTAAGAATCCCGAATGTATTTGAAATCCATTCATAAATCGACCCTCAATTTGATAATTCATTTGAAAATCCATTTCCATGAAAACCCAATTTTTTATAATAAAACATGTATTAAACTAGAGACTTACATCGCTTAATGACTTCCCCTTAGATTACAACTTCTATAATCTAAGAATCAATCACGAAAGTTCACATCTTGATTTTCAATCTCATAAAAGTCTCATTTTGGAAACTTAATAAAATCCTAGGTGTATCTCTACCCATCAACAAGAACAATGGCTTAGAAAGGGAACTTTAAACAACTAGCCAATACAAATAAAAAGGGTCTAGGATTTACCCAAGGGGTGATGCTTGAAGAACTCTTTAAAAATCCCATAATAAGCTCTGTAGTTCCAAAAAGAATGCTTGCCAAGTGTAGGATTAGAAATAGGGAAGAATATCTAAAAATAAGAATCTCTCTACAGTCGATCTTGCTTATGCGGACCATCCTAGGCAGAAACGACCTCACATATGCGGAAGGATGTCCGCAGGAGCGACTTCATTTAACATGAGAGACTTCACAGAAGTGAAGGATTTGCATGTGCCTTCGCGCACCAGCACAAAGTATCCGCAACAGCAGACAACCCCCATCCCCAAAATGCTCGTAACTGTGAACCAGCCTCCGCAGGGGTGGTTTTGTCTAAATCTGAAATGTTAAGTCTAAGAAGGTACCGATACATACTCCAAATTCTCCCCACATATAAATAACTGACCGAATTTGGTCACATCCTTGAATTTCAGATATGAAATTATCATGACGCGTTTTATCCACTAATAGTCTCCAAATTATCCCAACATGTACATATAGTAAAATTAATGAGTCAACCATATCCGATAGCCTCAGAAAGCGAAACAAAACTCGGCTACATCATACCTTGACATCCTATACTTAATGATTTTTAACAAAATTGTGAACCATAAAATTTGACTGAAAGTTAATTCTCTCCGCTTCAAACATAGGAGGCTTCTATCCTTATGATTTATTTCTCCGAAGCCAAGACGAATGTATCCCGAGACGCATGTCATCTATCCTTGCGAGTCACGACATTGGGTAAAGAGTTGAGAAAGGGAAATTTGGTTGGAACACGGTAAGAAATCCAAAACGGTCAAATGGGTACATCAGATACCAATTAAATAAATATTTGTCCTCAAATGGGAAAAGAGACGTAGGAAGGAAAGTCCAGTTGGATCATATAACACAAGGTCTTAATGAAGATCGTCGGATATGCCAAAAAGTTAAGTCTAAGAAGGTACCGATACATACTCCAAATTCTCCCCACATATAAATAACTGACCGAATTTGGTCACATCCTTGAATTTCAGATATGAAATTATCATGACGCATTTTATCCACTAATAGTCTCCAAATTATCCCAACATGTACATATAGTAAAATTAATGAGTCAACCATATCCGATAGCCTCAGAAAGCGAAACAAAACTCGGCTACATCATACCTTGACATCCTATACTTAATGATTTTTAACAAAATTGTGAACCATAAAATTTGACTGAAAGTTAATTCTCTCCGCTTCAAACATAGGAGGCTTCTATCCTTATGATTTATTTCTCCGAAGCCAAGACGAATGTATCCCGAGACGCATGTCATCTATCCTTGCGAGTCACGACATTGGGTAAAGAGTTGAGAAAGGGAAATTTGGTTGGAACACGGTAAGAAATCCAAAACGGTCAAATGGGTACATCAGATACCAATTAAATAAATATTTGTCCTCAAATGGGAAAAGAGACGTAGGAAGGAAAGTCCAGTTGGATCATATAACACAAGGTCTTAATGAAGATCGTCGGATATGCCAAAAAGTTAAGTCTAAAAAGGTACCGATACATACTCCAAATTCTCCCCACATATAAATAACTGACCGAATTTGGTCACATCCTTGAATTTCAGATATGAAATTATCATGACGCGTTTTATCCACTAATAGTCTCCAAATTATCCCAACATGTACATATAGTAAAATTAATGAGTCAACCATATCCGATAGCCTCGGAAAGCGAAACAAAACTCGGCTACATCATACCTTGACATCCTATACTTAATGATTTTTAACAAAATTGTGAACCATAAAATTTGACTGAAAGTTAATTCTCTCCGCTTCAAACATAGGAGGCTTCTATCCTTATGATTTATTTCTCCGAAGCCAAGATGAATGTATCCCGAGACACATGTCATCTATCCTTGCGAGTCACGACATTGGGTAAAGAGTTGAGAAAGGGAAATTTGGTTGGAACACGGTAAGAAATCCAAAACGGTCAAATGGGTACATCAGATACCAATTAAATAAATATTTGTCCTCAAATGGGAAAAGAGACGTAGGAAGGAAAGTCCAGTTGGATCATATAACACAATGTCTTAATGAAGATCGTCGGATGTGCCAAAAAATATTCCTTTGACTTAAATGAAAGTAACAACACTGGTTGAACATCGAATAGACCCGGTGGCAACGCCTAGTTCAAATAATCATCTTATTAATTCATAGAAAAATCATTAAATGGCTCAGTGATACTCCGAATGTGATTTCACTAAAGAGTTTCGTTGAAATGCTAGGATGATTCATGAATGTCTCGCAATGGGCTCCTTATAAATAGCGATGTTGAGTTTAACTCCAAATATAGTTGTATAGAGTGCCCAGATACCTCAAGAATAGTGTGCGCATCTACGGAGAGAATGTGTAGGTGCAAGACCGCTGGCGGTCCAAAGTATGAAGAGGGGCCAATACAACGCAGAGGTGAAATGTAATCCGCAGAAGCAAGGTCCACTGAAGAAGACAACAATTAAAATGTCAAACATTGAAGAAGCGAATCCACTTCTGCTGGAATGACTTCGTAGAGGCGGATAAAAGTTTGCAGAAGCGACAACGACGTATCAATCGTTAATATAGAAAAGGCAGAATTTCAAAAGCCTAAAAACCTTCAACAAACCCCCCCCCCAACGATCCCAACACCTCCCCATCTCCCCACTCGCACAAAACTCTTGCCCTAGACAAAAACGTAAAATTTTCTCACATCCCCACATGCACCACCCGTTTTCGGAGGAAGAATCCCCAAAAAATTCTCTCTTTTCTCTCCAAGGTCGGCTACAAATCAGTAATTTTCTCCACTTTGTCTCTATTATTGCATGATTGGGGTATCAATGGTGTGTTGACACCTAATTTTTATCCTCCAATAATTTTATTTAATTATTCAGGATTTTCGAACCACAGACCGAGTAAAATACACCTTTTAGTAGACAAGAATGGTTTTACAAAATAATTTAGGAAATATTTTGTTATTTTATTTGACAAAATACCATCCAGTATACTTATTGTATATCATATCTTATGTTTACATTATTTTGATCACTAATTATAATTTTTAAAATTAAAGTAAAGATAATTATGCAATTAATTGCTTAAACTCCCAATTTAAAAATGATCAATATTTTATCCCGTCAAAATTGAGAAATGTTAAATTAAATAGGATAATTAAATTACATTTCAATTTCAAATCATTGTATTTTAAATTAAAAGAATTTTGCATGATTTAAATATTTCAATTTCCAATTAATGTCAAATTTAGGCTCAAACTAGAGCTTATGATTTAATTTGATTATAATTGAAATGATTTTGGTCAATTGTTAATTTTTAAAAAATTGCCACATTTGCAAAATGTGTGGCCATTGTATTTATTTTTAGTTAAAATCAGCGATTTGGGTTATCTATCCCTTTTTAAAATGACCGGGTCCGACCCAACCCATTACTTTCTTAACGCGTAAAACAAACAGACCCACCCCAATTTTCCCCTTTCCCTTTTGCGATTGAAAGAGAGAAGCCATAGAGCTTCGTCTTCTTCTTCTTCTTCCAGATGACAAAGCACAGTGTGCGCGTACTTACGCGCAGAGCTGCTCGTCCATTTTGGGCATGAGAAATTAATGTTCTTACCTTTTTTTACACCAGTTGACCGCAGAGCCATCACCACCCCCACCAAGGTGAGGTGTCCCCTCTCGTTACCTTTATCTGCTGCGATTTTATGATTTTTGTCTCATTTGTTTTCAAACTCTACGATTTGATTGATTGAGAACTTTTGGGAGGGAATCCCCCCCCCCCCCCGCCCCTCAATTTGTTCTCCCACACCGATTTCAATCGAAAATTCTAGGGTTTGGGAGTTCTATAAATTGAACCCCACCCTCTTATTGTCAAAAAAGTTTTAAAAGGTCTCGAATTGGAAATTCTTATCTTTTATAATATCAAGAGCTAATTTTCGATCTAAATTCGGCTAATTTTGAGTGAATTGGATATCAAGCCCTTTGGTGGAATCCTAAGTCTTGAAATTAGTTCGTAATTTAAAAACCTTTCCTCTTTTTTGTGTGTGAGTGTTGATCGAGTGTGGAGTGGAAGAACAAGCCCCAATCTCGACCCTAGACTGTCACTAAGAAAGGTAATCCCCTTTTCTTTAAGCTTCTTAATTAGTGTAGTTAGTTTAGTTAAATTGTGTGATTTCAAGCATGTCTATATGATTATGAACTTGTTTAAGTTAATTCACGACTATCATGATTGATTATGTAGCTTAGTTTAAGTATAGAAGAAACATGTAGCAGTTTGGTAAATATGGTTATATGATCCTGTGTAGTTAATTCAGTGAGAGGATTCTGTTCATTAACTAATCTTAAGTTAGTTCAAGAAGTAGACTAAATTATTATGCTTTGTGAAATGCATCAATCTGTTTAGTTGAATAATGGTTACACTTAGACTAAAATGCTATCCTTACTGTCTAGAGTGATTTAGGTTAGACACAAGTGTATAACGTGATTATCATCAGTGGTAATATATGCCCAATGATTTAGATGTCCATAATGTGAAGCATGTTTTGTTTTGCCTTTGTTATGGTTGGATGATATTTGGTTTGAAGCTGTTTGGTAAGGTTATAAACTTGCTCTAAAATGAGCTTAGGAGGAACATGTAGGTATTAAGATGGTGAAAGTGACTTGTATCATGTTTGAACTGCTTAAACCTAGAAATACCATTTAAGGTTTGTTTTAGACAAGCATAAGTTAAAATCTGGTTTAAACTTTAAAGTGATAATTTTGATATGACTTCTTGAGATAGAACAGTAATTTAAACCTTTTTGTCACGATCCAAAATTTCATTGCGCCGCAAGGGCACCTACCCTAACCCGTAGGCAAACCACAATCATCCAAATAGAATAATACAATGCAAATGCGAAAATAGTAAGGAAATAATAGAAGTATTATCAAGTCTTAGTACTTAATACATAAACTTGAAAGAAATCCCCCAAAATCCGGTAGTCATGAGTACAGAGCTACTAAATTAGAATACAAGTCTGAAAATGAAATACAAAGTACTATCTGGAAATATAAAGGACAAAATTAGAAATAATAAGAAAGAAGTTCCAGTGCCAGGATGGATTATGCGGCTCATCCTGGACTCCAGGAAGAATCTCCAATAATCTGTGATCAAGCTGCTCTGCTGCCGTCCGGCTCAGTACCTGCACCAGCAAGTGTAGAGTATGGGAAGCACATGTACTCAGCAGCATTGTCGATCGACCCTAACTATAATTGTGGCGAGGGTTGGTACTTTACGATACTTCTTTACTAGTTAGTCAACTAAGTATAAAAGAGTTCAGTTACCCAACCTATCAATAGTTTCTATAGTTCAACAAAGTACAATAATTATCAAGGTTCACAAGTCTTATCACCGTTTTCAAGTATAAACTAAGGTTAATCCCAACAGTGTTACCAAAATTAGTCTAAACCCCATTCAGGGCGTCTAGTTCCATCAAGTCTCACAACTCGACCTTAGAACAGTTATAAGTCTCAAATATCAATATTTCTTCTATCAAAAGCCATAAGATTATAAGGTCTACCAGAAATCAACACCGAGTACACACAACATCAAATACATATCAAGAATATGAATGAATGCAATGCAGATGATATGTATGTATGAAATGACCATATGTATCTGGTATACACACGCTCCCACAGTAGGTGTCACATGACCCATGGGGACTCATGAGGTCCATATACCCATCTGATCCCATAGGATCGCAGCTCTGTGGCTATAGTGTCATTATCAGTCATCACTCTCATATCATGTACCATATCCAATAACATGCTTTCAAGCCCCTTTCATCAGTATCTCAACCGTTCAAATGCCAAATATAATATGTATGAATGATATGGATATGAGTTTCATGCAATAACATAATCAGTATTATCATTTCCTTTTCAAGTATTTAGACGAGATGTAGAGTGATGAATGCATGACAAGTCAATTCAATGATAAGCTATCAATCATGACTACGAGCCCAAATAATCAGCAATTATACCAACCTAAGCGAATTTATGCACCGCGCTCACAGCCCGAAGGCTAAACACCTAATCCCCGTCATGTACAACATACTAGTATATTTAATTACCCTTTAAGTTCACCGGTACCCGTACAAGTGCTCATCACCTCACTAGTACGGGACCCCCAATACCCAGTAATCCCATTAATTAGCATACCAACACATAAATGTTAGATTAGAATCTAGTAAGTCTCAACTTACCTGTTTTGGAGCCGAAGAATCACGCAACAGCTTTCCCCTTCCTCTGAGCCTCCTCACGAGCCCACTCTGTTTATTTACGTTAACTAGATGAGATTACGGGTCTAATGGTACACATATCGATATATAAGGCTAGAATCTCCAAGTCAAACTACAAAGGAGGTCGGGCCCACAATAGAAAATCCGAACTTTATTACTCGAATAGTATAATAACATGTTAAATAGTCATCTCCTTAAGTTAATTTGATAGCTAAGCCGATTGGATCCTCAATTTCAAGATTGGCAAAACCCCTAATGACAAACCCTAGAATCATCCCCAATTCCAAAAATGATTTCTATCATGAAACTAATCAATTAAACATCATCATCTACCATAACACTAGATTACAATATTAACATCAATTAATAAATAATAAATCCCCAAATCACAATTTTTACCATCGTATCTTCAACATGAAACTACACCATCATTCCCCCTAGGGATGTCAATAGGGAGGGGCAGACGCGGGGGAAGGGTACCCCAACCCGTACCCGCCACTTAAAACCCACCCCCACACCCGCCCCACCACCTATGGCTGATAGCACTTTTGATACCTATACCCGCCCCACCACCCATGACTGGTAGAACTTTTGATACCCATACCCTCCCCACCACCGATCAAAACATCCCCTATACCCGACCCAACTGGAGAGGGTGCGGGACGATACCCGCATTTACCCGCCCCACTGGAGATGCTTGGAGTATTACTGGGCAGGAGGTGACAAGTGTTGTGTTGGAGTTCTTTGAGAATGGTAAATTACTAAGACAAGTAAATTCTACCATTATATCTCTGATCCCCAAAGTGGCAGCCTCCCAATATGTTAGTTAATATAGGCCCATATCTTGCTGCAATGTCCTATATAAATGCATTTATAAATTAATTTGAATGAGATTAAAGAACATCATTCCTACTATTGTGGTTGAGAATCAAGCAACTTTTGTAGTTGGAAGATCATTGGTTCATAATGTCTTGATATGTCATGATTTGTTTAGGCAGAGAGATCCTATGTCACCACTATTGTTTGTGTTGGTGATGGAATATCTTTTTAGAACTCTACAAGAAATGAGTGAACTATCTGATTTTCAGTTTCATCCTATGTGTAAACTCTCAAAATTGACTCACCTTATCTTTGATGATGACTTGATGATTTTCTGCAAATGAAATATGAATACCATCTCTAGAGTTATGGAGGCACTCATGCATTTTAGTTATGTAACAGATTTGGTGGCTAATTTAGATGCCAGTGGAGCGAGTAAATGCGGGCACCCGCCCCATTATTTAGGCGGTGCGGGTACGGGCGGTGCATGTAGCGGATGCGGTGCGGGTATGGTGCGGGTCTTATATGAAATCCACCCCGCCCCACTACCCATGGCGGGTAGCACTTTTGATACTCATACCCGCCCCACCACCCACCAAACCATCCCATACCCGACCCAACTGGAGCGGGTGCGGGGCGGTACTCGCATTTACCCGCCCCACTGACATCCTTAATTCCCCCAACTATAGATTACACTTAGGGTAAGGAACTTAATTAATTACACAATAATTAAATGATGAAATTATACCTCTATTGAAGAACCCATTTGAAAATCTTCAATCAATCTCCTCTTAGTCGAGCTCTAATCCCAAAGAAATGAATATTTGGGGAATGGGGTATTTTCTTGGTCATTAAAAATTCAGATTTACAGCGATTCCGCTTCAGCGGAATAGACTTCGCTTGTGAGGATGCGCTTTAAAGGAAAAACATGCCACCGAGGTGAGGTCACTTAATATACCCAATAGATGCGGGGGCAGAAAGAACTCTGCATAGGCGCACTCGCCTCTGCGAGAAAAGCCTCCGCAGAAGCGGACACTCGACACTTGAACAACACTCGCATCTACCAGCCAATCCTCCATAGAGGCGGACACATAGAAGCGGACATAGGCTCGCTAGTGCGGACACCAGACAACAACAATAGCCCAAACTCATCTAACTCTCCGTCAAACACTCGAAACACTCTCGAGACCTCCCAAATACAAACAACATGGATTCCTATCATAAAACACATTCCAGGCCAGCTCGCGCACTTGAAATTCTCGAAAAGGTCTCTAAGGCCTGGGTTTGACCAAAGTCAACCCTTAAGTTCTAGTTTCACAATTTCACGATTTCACAACCAATTACCCAAAACAAAGTTGGTAGCCTGGGGAACTGAACCGAAGGCTCAACTAAGTCATAATATTATTTTGGATCTAATGGAATCAACGAAACCACGAAAAGAGCGCGTGTACCCAAAAGTCAACTATGAGTCAAACCACTCTAATCTCTTAACTTAGGCATTTTCAAATTTACTAAAAAGGGTCTGAAACCTATCCGATCACCTCAGGAACTGAGCCACCCATCCCCGCAAGTCACAAACAAGCAAATAAAGACTTGGGATGGGTAATTTAGAGATTTCTAAGCAAAACAAGTAAAATGACTTTTTGAGTCGTTACATCAGACATCACTTAAATAAATGTTCGTCCGTAAAGAAAAGGAAATACCTGGACTCTTAAATAGCTCGGGGTAGTTAGCCCGCATATTGGACTCAAACTCCCAAGTATGACGTCTTGTTATTACTTATTACTTCTAAATTAGGGTCTATTAATTCTTCTTCAGGATAGTCATTAGTATCTTCATTTACTACATCATCTGTTTATATTTCTATTTCTATAGGTCTGTTAAATTCATCTTCTACATCGCTTTCAGGTTCTTCTTCTATAATTGCATTGACACTTTTCATTTTTCGTAAAGCTTCTATTATTTGGTTATTATCTTTTACTATTTCTGAGTTTTCTTCTTCCTCAACTTCTTCTATGAATTTTGCTACTTGTATTTCTTGGTTAGTTAATTCAATATTATTATCTTTGTCTGTATCACTATCAGTTTTTTCATTACTAGTTGTACTTTCATAACTTATTTTAAGAATTTTTCTTACTTTCTTTTTTCCTTTTAGCCTTGTCATTTGTTCTCTAATTCTTCTTTTAATTCTCCAGGCTCTTGTTTTACTTCATTCAATTCTTCTCTTGTTTGTTTTAATTCTACATTAGTTTTCTTTAGTACTTTCTTTGTATCTTTAAGCTTATGTTTATATTTTTTAAGATAGGAAGCTTGGAGAGCTAATGGAAAGAAATGCGTAAGAAATAACAGATCTGCGATACTCTTTAAGCAATGATCTTATCTATGTCATTTCTCTTAATGCGATACAAAAGACGACTTTCGAGAGTCGCTTAGCCCCTTGACCTACATGAAATGAAAAGTCGTACTACAACAACTGTAAATAAACATTCCCTCCTCTCCTTATAGTCGAGTGGCTTTTCAACTCCTCTCCCTCCTTAAAGTCGGGATTGTACCAGTCGACTGAACGATGGGAGGATAAATCCTTTGAAGGGCACCTATTTACCTATTTTGCTTAAGCAAGTGGCTTTCCGCGCCTCTTCTTATAGGTGTCATTATAAAATGTGAGAAGTGCATTCGAGAAGGAAAGATTGCATCATTTTGACTTTTTTGATATTTCAAGGTGGCATCTCGAATGCCCCAGGATAAAGCTAAAAGTAAAGTAGTCAGGTAAAGAACCTCTACTTAAGAAAAAAATCATAAGAGACAAATTCATTGATTAAAGTTAAGAACTCGTCAATTTCTGTTGATAATGGTTTCGCTTTTTTGAAGAATCCTGCACCCATGGGCATACGGCCTGGCAGGCCTCGCCAAGATCAATAAAGTTGATGATTCCAACCACTGTCGGTCCCGCAGGTCGTGGGACATACACTAAGACATTCTTTTCTCTTTAAAAACCATTAGACTTCCAGAGAAGAAGAGTCCGGTCTCCATTAAAACCCTTCTCGAAAGCCGAGGAAATATCTAATCCAATTCCCATACTGGGTAGGATTCACCAGCCGCGAGACATAACATTTCTTGTGCGTTCGGGAATGAGAATAAATAGAAAGTTTCTAAATGTATAGAAGACTCTCGATTGATTGGTTGTAATGTTCACGAGGTTGTATATAATCCAATGTTCTTCCTTCTATCTTTCTATTGCCAACAAACCAAGAATATATAACAGTCTTTCTTTCAATGTACAATGTGAAATCTCCAATTTCCCCCCTTCCTCGATCCCTATCCCATAGGTATAATGTTTAAATCAATAGAGAACCTTTTCTTCTGAATGAATCGATATTATTCCATTCCAAATCCTTCCCGATACCTCCCAAGGAAAATATCGAATTTGGATCCCAAATTGACGGGTTAGTGTGAGCTTACCCTTGTAGAGTTCCCCAATAGCATAGAGCTTGGGAAGCTCGGATCCGGTCAAGATCCGAACAACAATGAGCACTCAACTACTAGTAAAAAGGGAGAGAAAGTTGACTTTGAGAAGGACGAAACAAGGCCTGAAGTTGGTTCGTCGAGCAAGAGGAGAGAATGATCAACAAGGATTTCATACCCTATGCTAGTTCTTTTTCTCTCTCCCCCAAATATGCCTTTAATAAGTCCTCCACCTATTTTCGTCAAGAACAGTTGAACTGCCATTGGCCCGGGCACTCCCGAGCCTGCTGAGAAACTACAGGCGTAGGGTAGGCTTTTATTAGAGCTGAGAAACGTAAGGTCATGAGTACATACGAGCCTTATACCCCTCGAGGGGTATTTTAGTGATAGGTTCGGTTGATGTAATGTATTCCACCAGTTGACTGAAGTCTCATGCATGGTTTTGAATGAGAGAAAGAAGTGAGGAATGTTCTACAATTTCCAGTTGATCGAGAAAGACCAAGAGGCACCCTGGCGATCTCAAAGTCGAGTCTTATGTCGGGTTTTCTCAAAATCCTTGAGAAACTTATTATGGAATTTCT
>CM056512.1:13950038-14069377 GCA_029783415.1 Anisodus acutangulus
TCGAGGAAAGAAAAGGACTTTTTTTGAAAAAAAAGGAACTCGCTAGGCCTTCAGAATACCTTTCTTTTTCTATTATGTCTTTCCCATGGTTTTTAAGAAATGTAATTACACTATGTTCTTGATTTTTCATTAAAATTGTCCCTTTTTATTTAATATTGCTAGGTTATTTAGTATTTTTTTCTACTGATTCTAATAATTTTGGTTTTATTTCGCTTATATCTACCATTATAGGTTCTTTACTTCTTCTCCAAGCATCTATTGATACTAATTCTGGTTGTTTAGTTGTGGTGTTAACTATTTTTTCTATTGTGTTTTGTTGACTTACAACTAGGTTCATTTCCTTCTATTACTTGCTTACCTTTATTTATATCTGCTACTAATATGTTAAGTTTTTCTAATATTATTTTAAATGTTGGTACTTCAGATACATTCCATAATTTTGTCAATTCTTCTCTTATCACTTGTTGTATTTGTGTCTCATTTTCTTTTATTTCATCCATTATTACTAGGGTATTTTTTATTTGTTCTTTTACTATTAATTCCTGCCATATTGCATCAATTTTTTTCGTTAGGGTTACTCAGGATTATTTATTCTCTTCTTCCATTCGTTTTCCATATCTATCCATATTTGATCAAATATTATTTTTTTATTTAATTCTCTATAATCAATTACCATCTAGCCTTTCATCTTTTTTGTTCACTATGTTTTCTTACTAAAAAGTCTGGGCTACTATGTGGACTTTTACTCTCTTGTATCATTTTTAATTCTAACAGTTGTTTTATCTGAGTTTCAAACTCTTTTTGGTCTGGTGGGCTATATCTAATAGGTTTAGATCTAACTGTATCATTGAGATTTATTAATTATTATTTCTCTTTCGTTTTTAGGATAATTATAAGTTTGTGGTTCTATTAAATTACAATCATTTTCGTTAATTATACTTATATGTATAAAACTTTTAATAGCTGATGTATTTATTTCAGCTATACAATCGGTTGTTATCATACCATTAAATATTATTACTTTAATTCTTAATCTATTATTGGGTATATTTATTAAATCTAATATTCTGGGTTGTATGAATCTTAGGCTAATTTGTTTGGATATCATTGGTTCTTTTGTGATACTTAGTCTAGATCCTTCTATTTTTGGTATTAATCTTTTTGATGGTGTTAGGGTTCTAGTAGTAAAATCCATATATATCTCTTCTGGTATGGTTATTTTGAAATTTTCTTTATGTTCTAATATTTCTTGATACATCTTTGGTACTAAAATGTTCATTTCATGTTGTTTCTTAACATCATGGTTTCCGGTTAGTGCATATATCATTTTTGTTTCAATACTTCTAACTTTACTATCTGGTGGCATATTTATTTCATCTAATTTATAATATAGTGTTAATGCTAAATCTTTATGTTCATCTTTTAACGATATACCAAAATCTGGTTGTACTGTAAATTTTAGTTTGTGATATATTAAATTTCCTTTTATTACTGATATCAAAGCATCTTGTAAATTTTCTAATATCCTATCATCTAATACGTATATCTGTATGGGTGTATCTATGTTTTTATGAAAATATGCTTTTAGAGTAAATTTTACTCATCCAAAGTATATATTTCTGTATTTTTAGCTTCTTTAGTAGATAGTTTTGCTAATTCTCTTTTTATTACTTCATCTGTTATCAAGTTTATTTTTGTTCTTCCATTTACACTAGTTGTGTCTATTATATTTTCATGCTTTTGTGCTATATATCTTATTTCTTTATTTCTGTCAAACCATTTAGTTTTAAATATTTTCTTAATAGATAGTTCTTTTTCATCCTGTATTTTTTGATATATTTCTGGTTTAATGCTTAATGTTTGTGGTATTCCTCCTTCATACGTATTCATTTGGTAGTATGTTTCTTTAGAATCTTCTACTATTTCTTTTCCTTTATCCATGTCTTAACCTGTTAATATATCTATATTGTTCTACTATAATGTCTTTTTGGTCTTTTATTTCATTATCTCTTGTGATTATTTCTCTTAATTTTTCTTCTCTTAGTTTCATATTTTCCTCTTCTTTTTGTCTCAATCTTTTGTCTTTTAGTGCTAATATTTCTTAAGGTTTTAATAGTATGTTCTCACTCACTTATTTGTTGAGAATTTTCTTGTAAACGCTGATCTCTTTCTTTTATAAGATCTATACTCATTCTACAACTTACTATATGTTGGTTTATATCTCTATTATATGTAAAGGGTTTTTCAGCTATTATTTGAAGTTCTCTTAATTTATCTTCATCCATATTGTTCTGTAAACATCCATAAATTTGTGTTTAAATCAGATATTCTATGATTATATATGCATATTTCACTATTTAAATGTAGCCATTCTCTATAAGTTGTTATATTATCATCTACCAATTTATTTAATTCTTCGAAAGATAATATATCTTTTCCTTTTATTAGTAATTCATCCTGATATTTCGTTATCAATTCATTTTGGTTTCTATTTTTTATCAAGAGATGCCTTATTTCTTTACATAATCATTTCGTTTTATTTAACATTCTGAGTTTTTCGAAAGACGAGTGTTTCTTCATGTTAATAATTATATTCCTTTTACAAGCTTTGATACCATTTCGTGGGGGGTCTTTTCATCATCTAATAACCCTGAAGAGGGTAGGAATCTAGATGGTATACTAACAAAGTTCTATCTAAATTTATCAAATAATAAGCATGTAGTATGAAAACAGTTATTATTAATTTAAAAGTCATTTTTAAATAAAAATCTATAACCTTCTACCAATATTAACATCTAAATACAGAGATTATACTTATCAAGATCATAATTAGAAATATATAGTCTGAAAACATACCTCTTAGCAGAATTTTTAGATCATCGGACATACTCAACCCACCCTGGCTCTGCTTCCCTTTTTCTTCACTTTGAACATCAATGGGATAATTAGTCTAGGTGCTGAGAGTTACTCAACAGACTCTTTCTTAAATTCTTTAAGAGATGTAGTTTTATGGACTAGTATGATTCTAAGTATAAGATTTCAAAGTAATTTTTTTTTGGTATTATGATATTGTTATTGATATGGATTATAGACTAAGAGGGGGTTTAGCTAGACATGAGAGAGAATATTCAAAAGATTGAAGTTGTTGTATTTCAAAAGTTTGTTTCAGAGGTTACAATGAGGCTCTTTATGTAGATCACCTCGGTTGCTTACATTATTGCTATGCTGCAAAAGTCTTAAAGCAAATAGTAATTTGTCTCCTATGATTGCAAATTTTTCTTCAAAGTTGCTTGTCTTTGTTGCAATTTTTTCAACGTTGTCATCTATCATCTTTATCCTTGATTCTTCGGGGGTCCGGCGGCTTTTACAATTTGTTGAGGCCGGTTGCTTTCCACAAATGTCTTGCAAGCTGTCAAATGGTAATATACTCATATAGAATAGGAATAGTATCACATTTTAGTAGTTTGATGGTAATATATTTTAGTACTCCTATAGAATAGGAACGGTATCATATTTGGGTAGTATGATGGTAATATATGGGCTTGCTGTAGTTGGACTACATTGGGCCGTATTGTTACATTGTGGCTTCTTGTGGTTAAACTATATTGGGTCGTTTCATGCAAAAGTATTAGAGGATCCTTCTTTTTTCACAGTAGCATGAGTAGTATTGGTATCATTTTTAGTGTTGATAACAGGCCTTTTTCTTTGACATGTTAGAAGTTTGTATTGCTCCCTGGTTGCATCGGAATGGTTGTGGTTCATGTTTATGATTCGCTCATGCATGTTTGTGAGTTGTATAGTGTCCTGAGATAGTATGTCGTTGTTATAGTACATGGTAATGAGTTCTTCAACTGCTCCACCTTTAGTGTGTCCGATGATGCAGGCTTTTCTAGCTCTTAACATGTCTTCTATTTTTTATTTCAGGGTTAACAATCCAATGGCTCTTTTGAGACTGTCATTCTTGAAAATTTTCCAGTGTACATGGTATCTTCATCTTGAGATCTTCATCATCTCCACTGATGTTGCTATTTTTTCATGTTTTGAATAATTGACATATTACAATTGGTTTTCCAGTCAAATTCGTTGAGGCATCAAATAGTTGTATACCATAGATACCTTTTCCAAAAGATTCCATCATTGCTTTAACAGAGTCTACTATAGTAGTAAGTAGTTTAGCGATATTGTAAAAAGTTTCATCTATTATTATTTTATCTGTAAAATCATAAGTAAATAATTTTGAAACTGTTTCAGGGTTAGATTTTTCACTACATAAAAATCTTGGATATTTGCTAAGTTTTGCACTGCGTAAAATATGTGGGTTGGACTTGTAGTCATAAAATTTATTTATTTGTTCGTAAGATGTAATATATTCAGGTGCAAATTTTAATTTGTCACACATTGATACTGTTGTTGGTAACTGGGAAAATAGGGCTGTTATGGAGGATGTTATAGTAGATGACATGGTTGTAAGCTTGGATGTAAAGGTTTTTGGTTTTTCTGTAGTAGGTTGAGGACATTTAAGGCTTGTAGGTTTTTGAAGTCTTGAAAAGCTTCTGTCAGCTGGTCTACCAGATGTGTATTTTCTTCTAATTTGGTTGTAATGATTTCATGATTTTTTTTAATGATTTTTCCAACATTGGTAATATATTCCTCAAGTTATCACTGCTGGTTGATATTGTTGTACATGCTAAGAAAATCAGCTAGAATATTCTTAGTTTCAGATATATTTTTGACAATAAAATTGTAAGAACAAAAGAATGATTGCCATTTTCTTCTTTTATTTAGTTATGGTAAATGATCTATTTTGTTTGTAATAAAGACTTTTACCTGTGTGTTATCAGTCCTAACAACAAATTTTACTGGTAATAAGTGGTAATTAAATCTTTTTATTCCAAACTTTACTGCTAATAATTCTTTCTCATTAATATGATAATTTTTCTCGTTTGGTTTCCATGATCCACCTCCATATCCGCAAATTAGTGATTTTTTCTTTATCTATATCATCTTTATCATATGCTATGAGGACAGTTCTCCATCTACATCACTAGCACATATGTTTGAATAAACCCTTTTACCCGATTTTCCTAATTTTTCTATAAATTAGGCGGCGACTCTAAAAATAATATCTGAAATAGAGTTCCAACAACCTCCTAGTAGATTTTATGCCTCTGAGAGTGAACCGTAAGAGGATGAAGTTCTTATTTGGAAGGCTGCAATTTCTTAACTGCCGCAGTTTCTACTCCTGCTAATAGTTTAGCACATTCGTTGTTGTTACTATGGGGTCCTGAAGCATAAGGAGATTTTACTCGTTGGTGTCAATTGGGGGGTCTGTGGACGTTTGTTGCTCTCCATGGAGAGTATTGAGTCGAACCCCTTTCCAACTTTATAGTCAAGCAAGTGGCTGGAGCGCCTCGGTTCACGATTTGGGGCAAAAAAATGGGGTTTAGATTTTAGACACAATTTGATTTTTGGGTTCACATATGGGTTGGGTTGGTTTTTGGAAATTTTAGATGTCTTGGACATCAAACACTACAATCACATCAATTATACATGCATGTTAGTTCTTAGGGGAAAGTAGAAGTGTTTAGAAAGAATTGCAACCAAAATTTGGGTAAAAATGGTGGATCCATTATGTTGGATTTGGGTTTGGGATGATGATAGTGATTTCTGCACCTGTGAGGAAAGGGTTATAGGTACGGTTCTGCATCTGCACGAATTATTGCGCAGGTGCAAAGACCATAAAAAACACTAGGCTCGTAGAAGCAAAACTTTTTTCATAGATGCGACCTTGCATCAACGGGGTCACTTGCGCAGGTGAGACACCTGTAGATTTTTCAGCAAACTGGTATCTGTTTCACTTGTTTTTCTAATTTTTCTGCTCCGATTGATGCGTAATGAATTGTTTTAGATGGGTACATTGCCGGACTAACTTTATTTCAATCTTCAGGTGTTTGAATTGCCAAAATGGATCACCACGAGAATGAAAACCGATGAGCAAGGTAAAGTATTTGGAGGAGGTGCGATGGAGGATCAATATGAGTTGACCCGGTTCATGTCCCTCAATTGCAATCGCTGGTATTACCTTAATTTGCTCAACAATAAACTTTTTCCGGAGAGAGGAATTGTCATTGATCGGGTGTCGGTGTTATTACTGGAGTTTTATGGCTGGCTAGTGGCCACCAGTTAGACCTATTTTATTACAACCCCGTTTTAAGCCAATGAACAGTGGGTGCGGGAGTTTTATGTAAACTTGAAGCATGTAGAATTTACAAAACCAAAGGTTATTATCACGGTTCAAATGTTAAGTTTTGGGGCCAAACAGATCAACAAGCTCTATGGTCTACATAATTATCCCTAGAGCTGATGCATGAGAAGAATACTTCCTCTGAGGATTAGTTAGCGTCTCAGATGTGCCCTCTGGAAAAGACATTTCCGTGGGCCAACGAAACAAAGGGTATCAACTTTGCCGACTTCAAAGTCGAGGCGAAGATGTGGCATTATATCATAATCAGCTGGTGTCTCCTTCCAGCAATGTGATTGACTGCACGTACAATCTAGCACTTATGATTGCTTGCTTGCTTGCTAGACGGCGTTCCTGTGAACATTGGTTAACATGTGGTTCAGGAGTATCTCATCTAGGATAACTCGAGTTTGATGTTCCCTTCTATGATCACTGAGTTGTGCAGACGTTCTGGAGTTCTTGATCGTCCCACAGATAATTGGGTAGACGCTGAGAAACCATTCATTCCATTGAAGGTTACCAGAGCGGGTATTGTAGTGCAACGTAAGAAGAGAAAGGTAGAGAGAGTGTGGGTAAGTCCTCTTCTCAGCAGGAGGGACCGTTTTGAGCCATAGGTACTCAGCATCAGACCATCCGGGACTTGGTGTCTTAGCTTCCCAGAGGGCCTTCAAATGATGGTTCTGTTCGATTTACTCAAGAGGTGATGAAGAGGTACATCGATACTTAAACGAAGCAGATACAAACTAACAAGAAGTTTGCAGAGTCTGTCAGCGCATTGGAGACTTCCTACCACTCTATGGCCACGATGCATGCCGACCTCTGTCGGGATTTTGACACGGAGAGGAAGAAAAACAAATCGAGGGGTAAGCTTTTGCTGAAGGTATGGAGCGGTGTCAAGGCGATATTCAAGTGGGGAAATTAGTATTCTTTCTTGTCAGCAGACGATGTCGATTCTGATGACTCTATTGATGAGGACGAGGCATAGAGTTCAACACGTCACGGGTGTTACACCCCGTATATTCACGTTCGTATGTGTCGTAAGTAAAGTAACATAAAGCCCAATGAGGCTAAGATCCCATTTTTTTGGTTGACAATAGGTTTAAAAAAGTGTTACTAAAATTTGTGAGATTTTGGGTTCAAATGAATCAAATAAATTAAGTTTGTCGAAACTCGGGGAATGACAGACAGAATTTCGGACAGGATTTTTGGCCCCACTTTGAACGGTTATATCTCGTAATATATGTGGTGTTATGGAGTGCATAACTTATCTACGTTCTACTCCTTTGAGTCTACTTTCCAAAGGAATAAATAGTTCATCAATCGGATGTCTGTACCAAAAGTTATTGTCATTTTCGCTAAACTGTGCATACAGGGACCCACTTAAGCGGTGGCCGACTTACTTGACTTTAAGAACGATTTGGACAGCCTTTCTTGCTCATTTTTCGATCTAATTTCATCCCTACACTCCTCCTAACCCTCCTAAACAGATTCTAAAGGTTAAAGGGTGATTACACCATATTTCAACATTAAAAGTTAGAAATGGCGAAGAACACCACTTCTATGGTGTTGTGGTGGCTTTGAGAGTTGTTGTAAGCTAAGAGGAGCTTGGACTGAAGTTGGTGGTGCTGTATAAGGTAAGTTTATCACTCTCCTTGTTGTGATTAAGTTTATATTGGTGTTATTTGGATGATTTGATTGGAAAAAAGTATAACTAGCACATAGAACGATATTGGGATTTGTTGAATTATGTGGATTGTTTTGAAAGGTATATATGATCTTCTATGGCTGGAAATAATGAAGAATAACTTGGATATGAAGTTGTTGAGATGTTTATGAGGTTGAGGATACGGAGGAGAGTTGGTATGCAGTTTTAGTGTTGCAAATTCATGTAAATTTGGATATAAAAGAGTGTATAAACTTCATGAACATAAGTTGCTCGATAAAATGCCCAAATGAGTTCTCTTGTTATTTTTGTGAGATAAAAGGTTGAAAAAATGGATTAATATACTTATGATCATGTTATAGATATTGTTGAGTCAAATTAATAAATTCATAAAGGGTGACAAGTGTTGTATGGGTCCCAATCCGAGCTTGCCGCTCGTCGTGACAACTGATGATTTATTAATGATATATTATAGCTTGATGTTGATGTTGTTCTTGTTGTGTTGCTCTAGTTGTTGTTGATGATGTGTGGAGTTGAATTGGAATTGGAAAGAAATGAGAATACGGGAGCAGCGTTGGAGGAAGTCAAAGTTATAGAGGAGATGCTGCCCGAATTTATATAGACAAGTTACTAACTTAAAGATTCAAACTAAATTCCTTCTTGGAATTAATCATGGATCTTGTTGTATTAATGTCTAATGAGTTGTAGTTGTGATGGTTGAATTGGAATTGGAAAGAAATGAGAATACAGGAGCAACGTCGTGAATAGTGAACTTGTCAATTCTTTTGAGTTAAATTATTGACTCCAGTATTGCTATCATTTATATAATGTAGATAATTTTTCGTAGAGCTTACGAGGACTCGGAAAGCTTGAATAGCTTTGATGACAAAGGTATGTTAAGACTATTCTTCCTTCTTTTGACATGATCAGAATGAAGCGAACGTAAATGAACAATATCCATAACGACTCCACTCTTAGATATGTTAGAGATTGATGTTCTCTTGGCTCCTATGTAATGATAGTGATCTATCTTATGACTTGTTCATTCTTCAAAGTAAGTTATGTTGATGATGTTAGTTCCATAATGTTAATCAGAGGTGCAACGACCTTACGTCACTCCGATAAACTCAGAGTGTCTTAGTATCATTCATGCATTATATACATGTATAAACCTTGACCTCAAAGGCGTTATATATGCTTGTATATGATATGCATTATAATATATGTATGGGGTATTGGAAATGGGAAGACGTTATATACACACCACCACCTGATCAGCTGGTATATATGATGATTATGCCCACAAAGGCGAAATGATGTGATGGGATGCCTACAGAGGCTTGATGGCGTTATATACGCATATGTATATGTATGACCAGGCATTATGTACGCATATGTACGACACTTAGGCATATTATGGCCCAGAGGCATTCTACATAGGTTGATTGTTTCTTGTCTCAGGTTACCTCCATGTTTCTATTATGCTATTTTTCTTGCCTTATATACTCGGTACATTATTCGTACTGACATTTCTTTTGTCGGGGGATGCTGCGTTTCATGCCTGCAGGTTCATATAGACAGGGTGAGGGTCCGCACCAATAGGTTATCAGTTCAGCTAATATTGGAGCACTCCACTTGTTCTGGGGTTGCGGTCTAGTATTGGTACAGTATTTTTGCATATGCATATGGGTATGGTGAGGCCCTGTCCAGACCTTATGATGTCACGTACTCCAGTAGAGGCTTGCAGACAGTTATGATGCAGTAAGATGTTATGTGGCTTCCTCGACCTATGTTTTGTTGTATAGTCATCTACAGTAGCCTTGTCGGCTCGTACGGTCATGTCCAGCATATATAAATATACATATATGTCCATCGGTCTTGCACCTTTTCAGCTTATTGTGACGGCCCTCGTGGCCATGCTTAATTACGATTATGTGGTGAGAGTATGTCTAGTGGTGCTCGAAAAGTAAGGTCCGACTACCCGTCATGGCCCTCCGGTTTGGGTCGTGACAAACTTGGTATCAGAGCAGGTCTGTCCTAGGGAGTCTGCAAGCCGTGTCTAGTAGAGTCTTATTTATGGGTGTGTTGTGCACTACACTTATAAACAAGAGGCTGCAAGGCATTTAGGGATGGTTTCCATTCTTTCATCTCATAGATCGTGTAGTAGAGCTGAGTCATAAGAATTCGAATTTAACTTGTGCCTTATACTATTTCAGTAATGCCGATTAACAGAAATACTTTAGTTGGTTCACATTCATAGCCAGTAAATGAATGACTCCTGCCAGACTATTGATACGCCAGAAGTGCAGTATTATGTTAAAGTTTCAGAGTGTGAGGAATTGTCTCACTCATATACAGAAGAGATAATGAAAGTCTAGAAAGTAAAATGTTTGTTTTGGGATACAAAAAAAAGTAAATCAAGGGAAGTACAATGTATCTAAACGCAGAGGATTGTAAGGAGATTCATATTCAGGTAGAATGATATAAGTATTGTCATGTTGCCGTCAGTAGTGGTAGAACGAAAATAAGAGATACTTATTATAGCTTGTTATTTACCAATATCGATAAACGCTCTTTTAGAAAGAAGTGAGATATCGGGAGCTAGTGAAGGTTAGAATGATTGTTATCATGGACAGTCCTGAAGAATAATACAATTACGTAAAAGACACCCTCTTTAGAATATATATACATGATGTACTCGGGAGTTGTTAGTTGGATATGACCTTTGAAGATTTAAGGTCCATGTATTTCAATCTTGGTGTGCAAGGAAACCGTTTCCTCTCAGAGAGGCTCTTGTTTAAAGTAAAGCAGAAATAGTAAGTGTCTTGAAGATAAGACCGATTAGAGAAGGAGGGGTTAAAAGCGAAGGAATGTTTTGTTATAAATATATGGACTACGGTAAGAAGTGAGATTGATAATAAAAGGGTAATACAAGTATAGGTGGGATATGAGCAACATGAGGAATAACATGGAGTTATACGATAAAACATAATAATACGATAAAATGGTAGCCAAGTAAACCAGAAGACAAGAAGAAGTAAATGCTGAGTTAAGGAGGTGAATGTGTTACGAGACTAAGTATCTACATGAGAATTGAATGACTAAATGTCAACAGAACATACTAATCATGTGATTTAGCTCCCTGAATTAGAAAGTAATCGATATTGAGGAATTTTCTCAGTTAAATGAAATGACAATTGAAACCTCCAGATATTGTTATAATAAAGGATATTGAGAAATTACAAGGTAAACGAATAGACAGTAAGAGAATAATGTACAAAAGGAAAGGGGTAATCCTTAAAGGTTATCAAGAAAGAATCCCTAAAAAAATCGAGATGAGTTTTTTTTATTAATGGTAAAGATACATCTAGTACAAGTTGCAATGATACAGGGACCTATGAGTCTTCTTAAAAGAGAGTAATGATTTTTGGAAGTAAAAAAGGTAAATAAAGGAAAGCTCATACGATATAGTAGAATAAGGTCCTTCTTTAGACAAACACGGTTCAGAAGCTAGAGTTATTAATCAGATCTTAGAAATAGCACCCTTGGTGGTCAAAGTGAAAAGATAACAATATAAAAGGATTTTGTCCTATTACGGTTAAAACAGAGAGTTTAATAGAATAAAGTGATATCCTTCATGGCAATATAAGAAAGGATGTATGAGTAGTTTATCTTATCTAGAGGTCGAGGAAAGAGAAGGTTAACTAAAAGATCTTCAGCAGTTAGCAAATTTAAGGGTCCAATCTCAGGGCTCTAATGATAATAATGTTGTAATGCTGAAGGTAGTAGTGTTGCTCTTGTGTCAAGGGTAACAAAGTAACAACATGAGAATATAGAGTCAGTACTATAAAAAAAAGTCACATGGCAAAGGCAGTCAATATTCAAATTAAGAAGTATGGAGTTCTCCGATACCCAGATCAATTGTATGCCCCAGATTTAACTTGTTTCCGGAGCAGGGTTGAGCAGAGACGCATTATTCCCGCTATCTTATTTCACTTAGTTTGACGGAGATGTACCAGGATATTAAAGTCACATATTGATGTAATAACGTGAAGAGAAGTATTGCCAAGTTTGGCATATTAACCTAATGGTCAACATGTAAAGATAGAATATCAAAGCCTAGAGGGCCTATACAGAAAATAAAGTCTCCGACGAAAGAATAGAAATGAAGTTTAAAGGTAAGGTTCAGTATGAGTTTACCCCGCTCTTATCAAAAATGTTACCCAGAGGATTGATGGTTGACAGATTTATAACATTAACCCAATGTTTCTAGAATGAGTTATCCACAGCCAAAGATTATACAAGTAAAATACATAAAAGAAGGTCATACAACTTCAGGACATTTCAATGTCTACTATCTCAGGTAAACGAACTTAGTTATAGTGAACTTCTGGAAATTCATACAGAAAGGTTGTGAGCATATGAAAAATTTGTTATAATTTTATCCTGGATAAGTGACCGTACAAAAGCACAATATAGACGCTCGATGACATGTTGCAAATAGGTATGCTAGGTTTCAAATGAGAGTGGGAAGATCACTTACCCCACAAAAGAGTTATGTATCACAACAATATCATCTTAACATCTAGATGGATTCTTATTAGACATTGTATGGTCAGAAGTACATATCTTCCATTGATTGTTTCGACATGTCCGACAGTTAAAGGAAGTTTAATCAAATTTTCCCTACATCGATGTTACGGAAGTGTAAATAAGATTCAACTTGTATATCCCAAGTCAAGGGTGTTCAGGGTACAAAGAATTTGTCTTATAAAAAAAACATCTTAGTTGCTATTCTATATCATCAAGTCCAGAAGTTGCGGACTATAGAGATGACCTCTGGTTGGGGTGTTGTGAAGGAAGCAATGGGGTAAAAGAGATGATTTGAAAGGTTAAGAAAGACATAAAGTCTAGACACCCTTGTTTATTCAAGCTAAAAAGTTACAACGGTACTCGTGCGATACGATTTTCCTACTTTTATCCTATCTATCAAGCATATCTTATATATCTTGTTTAGGCGATGTTACTGAGGCAGGTGTGACAGATGCAGCCCAGGCTTCGGCAGTTGACAGTTGAGGTGAGTTATGACTAACCTTTTTAATTTCTAGATAGACGGTTGGTCGTGTGGGGCCGATATCATTATGTTGTATTGTTTTGTGGCCCTGTGTGGAATTGTGTATGTATTCTGGCTACTTGACAAGTTTTGGATAGTCTTGTTTACAGAGCAAATTCTACCGAAATTTTAAAAAATAATCCTAAGAGTTAGAATTTTCCCCAACATTCGAGGACGAATGTTCTTAGGAGGGGAAGGATGTTACACCCCGTATACTCGCGCTCGTATGCGTCTTAAGTAAAGAAATTAAGCTCGTCGAAACTTGGGGAATGTCAGACAGAATTTCGGACAGGATTTTAGGCCCCACTTGGAACGGTTATATCTCGTAATATATAAGGTGTTATGGAGGGAATAACCTATCTAAATTCAAGTTCTATGAGTCTACTTTCCAATGCAAAAAACTGTTCATCAATCGGATGTCTTTACCAAATGTTATTGTCATTTTCGCGAAACTGTGCAGACAGGGACCCACTTAGGCGGTGGCCGACTTACTTGACTTTAAGAACGATTTGGACAGCCTTTCTTGCATTATTTTGAGTTAAATTATTTACTCCAGTATTACTATCATTTCTATAATGTAGATAATTGTTCGTAGAGCTTACGAGGACTCGGAAAGCTTGAATAGATTTGACGACAAAGGTATGTTAAGACTATTCTTCCTTCTTTTGGCATGATCAGAATGAAACGAACGTAAATGAACAATATTCATAACGACTCCACTCTTAGATATGTTAGAGATTGATGTTCTCTTGGCTCCTATGTAAAGATAGTGATCTATCTTAATTTCGTGATCCAATTCACTTAAATCTCAATAACTTATAAGACCTTTATATACTCAATGTCATAATTTTGTAATATGACACTATTCCATAACCTCATTGGGGATATACAACTATTATTATTAATCCCATCGTCACACTTGTTACGTTCAAAATTACTTCAGGGTTTTATCCTTTTATATACTATTCTCCTTGTTAGCATACGTAATATAATATAAATTTTCCCAACGTTCGGGTCTATTTACACACGCCTAACGATTTTATATATGCCTAGCGATTCAAACCGTGACCCGAAAGTACGGGATGTTACACTATCTTACGAAGAGATTCTAGTGGCTATTCTTGAGTGTCAAGTTCTCAAGTTGAGAACAAAGGAAGTTGTGTCAATGAAAGTGTTATGGAGAAACTAAAAGGTTGAAGAGGCTATATGGGAAGATGAAGAGGACATGAAATTCAAATAACCACACTTGTTTGGCAAACACGCAGAAAATGTATAAGGTAATTACTTCAGTATCCACATATTTATTTCAGTTTAGTATTCATGTATTCATGTAAGCTCAATATTCATGTATTCATGTCAGTTCAACATTCATGTATTCATGTCAGTTTAGTATTTATGTATTCATGTATCCATGTCAGTCCAGTGTTCATGTTCTCAACGAGAGATGAGAGAGGTATGTTTACAAAAGGTTATGCCATACATGTTTAGCTCGACTATGAGAAACACGATACATAATTTGAGGATGAATGATCCCAATGAGGAGATAATATAACACCTCATACTCCCAAGCGAAGAATTTACCCGTTGAACGAAATGACCAAAAGAAATTCTAAGTGTTGGACCTAATAAGGGCAGCGCAACCCGAGGCCCATTGCACCAAAGTTTGGTGCAATTGAGGTTGCGCCGTGACGAGTGGGGCATCAGGATGGAAAATATAGACTTTTGGCTAAATATGGAAAAGACTTAGAGGTGGCGCATATGGAGAAGGCAGAAAGGGGACGCGTCACATTGAAAGTCATTGCGCTGGACGACGCAAGGTGATGCCCATCGCAACCAATGTCACAACGATGGCCATCACTGTGCGTCCAGTTGGGGATTTCGCTTCCAACCTATAAATATTACCCTTAAACGAATTTTCAGAATTTAGTTCATCTTAACTTGGTTTTCAAGCCCTAGATTGCGTATTTCTCCTCTCCTCATCCTCCCACATCAAGGTAAGATCTCTCTAATGATTCCGAAGCATTTCTAACATTAATACATATTAGTAACATGATTCTTCTACTAAAACGTATGACTTCCAAGGTTCCCAAGAGCTCAAATGCTAGGGTTTTGATGTTCTTCGTTAGAGAAGCAATATAGTTCATTAAGTTAGAGTGATTACATGTATGTAAGGTTAACTCTCTATGTGAGGAAACATCATTGTTCTTCCATAGACCTTGTTTTTCCATGAATATAATGAATTCGAAGCAGATATAGAGTTATGCCCTAAATTCATGAACAACTTTAGAGCTCTTATACTTTAAATGATATAGCTTCGTAGTTCGTTTATGTATGTCATTCCGAGCATCGTGAACTCGTCACGTAATTTATGTATAATCATGTTTGATATTCCATGAGTCTCAGTAATGTGTCATGACATGCCTATGAATTGTTAACACTCTAATGTCCATGAATACTCTATGATTCAGTGTCTCATGATAGCAATGCTCAATATCTTTGTCAGGACTACAATATGATGGCTTTAGGATTCTCATATTCATGATATGAATTATGTAAATGATGAATACATGTATTTGGGTCCGAGGCATAGTTTATGTATACATATACTTGGGCCCAAGACCACATAATTGTGCACTTATAATTGGGCCCGAGACCAAAGTAAATAAACTTAGATAAACAGGTGGTTCCCCATATTTAGTAAGGGGTGATTATGATTATGATTCTCATGTTTAGTTCAGTTATCCTTATGTTTCAGTTTAGTTTCGATAATTATATGTCTTATGTTTATGATTTGGGCTGCTCATTCTCTCGAGCACCCACAATTATTTATTCTTTTAGTTAGTTTTACATATGAGTACTATTCCACAATACTTACGTCTCTTTTGTCGGGGCACTGCATTTCACGATGCAGGTGCAGACTCAAGGCGACATGACTTCTCGCTAGGACAATGCTCATACCAGCTTACTGGCGAGACCTATCTCATTCAGGGTGTTATCTTACCTTTCAGTTATATTGGACTTTGAGATATGTTGGGGCCTTGTCCTGGTAAATAAGTAGTTTTCCTATTCATTTCAGAGACTAAACTAGTTGTTCATATCATATATTGTTTTAGCCATGGCGGCTACAAATTATGTTTCGAAACATTTTCAGTATTTTGATTTAAAGAAGGTATTCAGATATTTCAGTAATAACATTAGTTACAGACTTATTCATATTTTCAATATTCAAATATTTTTTAAATTATATTCCGCACAGTTCAGTTTTCATGTTATGTTTAGTTAGTCAGTCGGTTTGCTCGGTCTAGTTTCAGGAATCGGGTGCCAATCCGCTAAGGCCCATGTTCGGAGCGTGACATTCTGCTTCTCCATTTCATCATTATAGAGTTTGAAAGACGCTTGGATGTCTTTCAATATTTCCTCACCACTTCTACGATGATTTTAGCATGTTAAGAGGATGTAGATTTTGGTAAATCATGTCATTTCAAATATTAAGAGATCAAAAATAAAAAATTATTCCATTAGCAAAACAATATTGAATAAAAATCTACTATACTGTTGATTACAGAACGAAGCCTATAACGAGACACAAAATGTAAATGCGAACAATATTAAAATAGTTGAAATGGACAAGTAAAGAGAAATGATAAGTGTTCTTATTAATATCCTCTTAGGTCTATCGAGAGGGAAAGTACAATGTTGCTTTTTGTGTAAACGAATATGTTTGCTTGCAGGACAACTAAATAGAGAATATTATATGTTGAGTAAACTTGTACGAAGTTGAATGCCCTTTAAGCTTAGATTGTCCCTTATCTTCTATATATAGTAGTCCGGATGCTTTGAGTCCACAGTTGACTTGTTAGTCCATTTAACTATTTTGACAGTTTGGACCGATAATTCTTTCCCCAATCTTAGCGGAGGTTGTTTGTTAGACGTACATCCAATACCTAAGACTAGGCCAAAAGGATTTGGAGAGGTCCATGGTGTTGATGACAAGGCGAAGGCATAGCTGGTGTTATGCATAACTTATGGCCTATGTCTTGGTCTGGTTAGAGTCAAGTGAAGTCGTAGGCTGGGGGTCGTTTGAATTAGGCGCTGGGCCGTTCTTCGAATTAGGTCAGAGGAACGCTATGATTGTGTGCAATTTTTTACCACTACAACAACCACATACACATAAATCAAGAAACTAAGAGGAAAATGGTCAAACAACAACACACCTTAAGAGATAAGCAAGGATAAATTGTTATAGATACCTTTCTTTTACGTGATCCTGCACTCATATATCACACAATCACTCACCGATGCACGTAAAGAGAACATTCACATTCATTCGAGGAAATGTTCAAACATGTTCTTGGTGACATTTTTCCTTGCTCTTTCTTTTGATGCATATTTTTAGTGGCCATACTACCTAAAAGGCTACAATATTATAGTGGGCGGTGACTCATTTCACTAATAGACTTCTAACTAGCACATTGTCTTTGGATTGTGTCACGAGAATTGACGATGTGGATCGTGCCAGCCCAAATCACTTAAGGAGACAAATGCCTCGAGGGAAGAAGCAGAAACACAATTAGCAATGCAACTACCATTTCAATAGACAACAAGTCACTCAGACCACACAGAAATAGCCATGATAGTGACACTTATTACTTCTAGATTTGAAAAGAAATTATATATAACAACAATAGCATACCAATGTAATCCCACAAGTGAGGAAAATGAGCTATATCTATTATGGAAATCTCTAAGGATCTGTTTGAAAGGACACATGTGAATTTAATTTGAGTGTAATTATACAGTTTGACCTGCTTGTTTGGCCAAGTAATTATAGGTTAGAATTGATTGTAATTGGAAGGGTGTAATTGCACTCACCAATTTTCAAAGAGAGAGGGGGGGGGGGGTTGAGAATTGAATGTAAGGGTTACTTTTTATCTTTTTTGTGTTTCTTTTAATTTATTTTCTTTTTAAATTTATTTTTATCTCTATTATTTTAATTTCTTTTTTTATTTTTACTTTTAAAAATTCATTTCATTTCTTTTTCTTTTGAGAAAGATAATAACTTGTATTGAAATCCAAAAGATTAGCATCAAAATGTAATGACCTGTTTGGTCATTTTGATTTCTTACCGTGTTCTGACCAAATTACCATTTTCTAAACTCTTTACCCAATGTCGTGACTCGCAAGGATAGATGACACGTGCCTCAGGATAAATTCATCTTGGCTTCGGAGAAATAAAATCATAAGGATAGAAGCCTCCTAAGTTTGAAGAGGAGAGAATTAACTTTCGGTCAAATTTTATGGTTCAAGGTTCCGTTGTAAATCATTAAGTATGAAACGTCAAGGTACGACGTAGTCGAATTTTGTTTTGCTTTCTGAAGCTATTAGATATGGTGAGTCATTAGTTTTACTATATGTGCATGTTGGGATAATTTGGGGACGATTAGTGGGTAAAACGCATCGTGATAATGTCATATATGAAATTCGAGGATGCAAATGAATTCGGTCAGTTGTTTATACGCGGGGAGAATTTGGAGTTTGTATCGGACCTTCTTAGACTTAACATTTCAAAGCTGGACAAAATTTTCCCTGCAGGAAATTAACCGCACACGCGGAGCCTCTTCTTCAAAGGCTGGTTCGCAGATGCGAGCATTTAAGGAATGTAGGGTGTCCACTTCTGCGGATACTTTGCGTGGGTGCGCGACCGCACCTACAAATAAACCCTCACTTCTACAAATTCTCTCGTGTTAAATGAAGCCTCTCCTACAGACATCCTTCCGCAGAAGCGAGATCGACCGTAGACAAATTCTTATTTTAGAATTTTTTCCCTATTTCGAACCCTACACTTACCAAGCATTCTTTTTGGAGGTAGGAAGCTTATTATGGGCTTTTGAATTAGTTATTCAAGCATCACCCTTGGGTAAATCCTAGACCCTTTTTATTTGTATTAGGTAGTTGTTTAAAGTTCCCTTTCTAAGTTATTGTTCTTGTTGATGGGTAGAGATGCACCTAGGATTTTACTAAGTTTCTAAAATGAGACTTTTTATGAGATTGAAAATCAATATGTGAACTTTTGTGATTGATTCTTAGATTATAGATGTTGTAAGCCAAGGAGAAGTCATTAAGGGGTGTAAATCTCTAGTGTTAATACATGTTTTATTATGAAAAATTTGGGTTTTCATGGAAATGGATTTTCAAATGAATTATCAAATTGAGGGTCAATTTATGGATGGATTTCAAAGACTTTCGGGATTCTTACTACTTAGACCCTGGGAAACACATTTCTATTCTAAAGTTGGACTGAATTTTCCTAGAATCAGCTAAGGTTTCGATTCCGGTGTTTTATTCCTAGTCGTAACGGGATTTACCATTTTAGAAAAGGGATGTTCTATTGAATTTTCGGAGGAATATATATCAAACCAGTCAAAAATAGAATGTTTATCCTATTTTCATTTACAAAGTCATAGAAATTTTCCTGTATTTGTTTCCTAGTATTTAAAAAGTTTTTAAAGAACCAAATTCTTTTTTCTAAGTGGTATTTTTCATAAAAATCCTTTTGTAGGAATTTCTTATCTATTTGAAATTCTTTTTCTGAAACTCCAATTTCGTTTACTAAATTCTCTGTTATTGAGGAAAACGTCAGACTAGTAGGTTCTTGGTCATCTATTTTCTTTCTAACAGTGGTATTTTCATATACGGGTCTAGGTATTTCATTGGTGTAATCTACGTTTCTTAGATTGGATAAATCTGACGTAGAATGTCTAGGTTTTGTTTTGTAAGGAGTATTTATTACTAAAGGAATTTATGAGACTCTTCCTAAATCTAGGATTTCTACGGAACTTGTATCATCGTATCTACTACTCGTAGATCTTCTATGGAACGATATACTAATTCTACCATCCTGGTATTGAGTTATTTCTCTAAGATGGGTATTTGGTTGTGAAGTTTCTATCGGTTCAGGTTTAACTACTCCTTCCAAGATCCATTCATCTGGTAGGGTAATATCCTTCCACCTAATAGGTCTTGGTGTTACGGTGTTAGATCTGAAAAGATCTGTTTGTAATAGTAGGGTTTCACCTTTTTTACTATGGTATCTAACTTTTGTGGTATCTTACTACTTAGACCTTGGGAAACACATTTCTATTCTAAAGTTCTGATTTTGCCATTGTGGATTCGGGGTTGCTTGAGGTCCAAGTATTTGATTTCCTTTAAGGGTTTATCCTTGTGGTTGCTATTAGATGTATGTGTTAACTTAGAGCTTATATATATAGACCACGACCGTCCGGTAGTATTTTGAAAGGACAACGTTAGCGTGGGAGTTCGTGGCACCCAATCGATAATGAGGTAGATTACAATTTTCTCTATTAGACTCCGATAGATGCATATCGTATATAAAAATATTGAGGGTATTGGGTGGATGAGGGTCCCACCTTAGTGACTGTGATGAGCACTTGGGTGAGTACCGATGTTAAACCATTTGGAGGGATCATACTTCAGTCGTCATGAGTGATCATATTTCATCTCATACTTTATGATTACTTGCTTTATTTATTGTTGCATTCACACACTTATTTTGATATTGAAATGGAGTTGGTATGGAATATTGTTAGTCTGATGAGACTTGAAAATGAAGGTAAATGATATTGTTATGAGATAGTTCAGAATACTGAGATGATGTAAATTGATATTGCTTGATAATGAGTCTGTGATTGATGCTCTAGCCAGACCGAGGGATCATTCAGGTTGGTTATGAGCGGTATATGGACTTCACGGGTCCCCCATGGGTCATATCTACGAGGCAAAGTTTGGTGGCATGTGTATACCAAGTTTGGAAGATGGCAAGCACATTGCATTACATCATATTCATATCTTCTCTTCTTTTTTATTTCATATTTCATATGATAGGCTAATAAGCCTATACTGTCTGGGATGCTCTGCGATGATATGGTTTAATTAACACTGAAATTTCGGAAAGGATATTAGTACATATCACCATGGGTTCTGAGGTATTCTAACAATTATGCTCTTGTCGTACGGAGTGCTCTTTCAGTCGTCGCTGTGGTTAGGCATAAGGCATTTTCATGGGTCGTTCTTACCGACGACATGAAGATGTGTGAGATTTTTCAGGCTAATGTTCCACTTGAAAAATTTCCACTATCTTAGAGTGATTACCGGAACCAACTGAAGCATAAGAAGAAGAACTTGACGCTTCAGAAACTGATAAGTCACATGAGGACTGAGGAAGCAAACCGTCTCAAAGATAAGATGGAAGCTCTTTCCCTTAATTCTTCTAAAGCTAACCTTGTGGAAACTTTTGGTACTGTTGTGAAAGACAGTTTCAAAGACAAAAAAAGTCTCAAAAAAGGGAAATGGAAACAAGAAGACTCACTTCAACAAGTTGGAGAGCCAAATTCAGAAATGAAAGGGATCTTTTTTCGTTTGTGGGAAACGTGGACACAGGGATGCCCAGTGCTATCAAAGACAGGGGTAAAACTCAAAGCCGGAAGGATAAGGTGCTGCCCAAGCTAATCTTACTACTGAAAATGAATTGATTACTGCGGTGGTTGTAGAGGCGAATCTGGTGGCTAACAATATAGATTGGGTGCTGGACACAGGCGCTTCGAGACATCTCTGCGCCAATAAGGAGTTGTTCCATACCCTTGAGGATCTACTGATGGCGAGTGTGTCTACATGGGTAACTCCACTACTGCCGGAGTTATGGGTAAGGAAAAATCCTTCTTAAGTTAACTTTTGGAAAAACATTAGCGTTGAAAAATGTTCTGTATGTACCCTCCCTTCGTAGAAACTTAGTTTCTAGAGCACTTTTCAACAAAGTCGGTCTTAAACTTATTTTTGAAGCTGATAAAATCATTATTTTTTGTGGAGGAGACTTTGTTGGGAAGGGATATTTTAGTGAAGATTTATTTGTATTGAACATTGTTCAAGAGAATATCAACAATAATATTTTCAGTTCTGCTTATATTGTTGAGTCTGTTGATTTATGGCATGGTAGACTAGGTCATGTTAATATTGCTTCTATTAAAATACTTAGAAAAATAGAATTAATTCCTGCAATAAAAGTTGATGAATTTTCTAAGTGTCTTGTGTGTGTAGAAGCAAAACATGCTAAAAATCTTTTAAACATGTTACTAGTAAAAAGACAGAATTGCTTGAACTAGTACATTTAGACTTAGCTAATTTCAAGAACACTGTTAGTAAAGGTGGAAAGAAGTATTATATTACTTTTGTTGATGACTTTTCTAGATACACTAAGGTATATCTTCTTTAGTCTAAAGATGAAGTTGGACTCACGTTTTTGAAATTCAAAGCAGAAGTAGAAAATCAATTAGACAGAAAAATCAAGAGGCTTAGATCTGATAGGGGTGGTGAATCTATACTAATACTCTAGAGGACTTTTGTGAGAAAAATGATAGTATACATGAGGTTAGTGCTCTCTATACTTCCCAACTAAATGGTGTAGTTGAACGAAAAAAAATAGAACCCTTAAGGAAATGATGAACTATATACTTTTAAGTTTGGATATATCTGACAATATATGGGGGGAAGCCATTTTGACTGCATGTTATATTCTTTATAGAGTCCCTCATAAGAAGTTGGACTCCATATGAGTTGTGGAAAGAATTTTTCCCTAACTTGAAATTCTGAAAGTGTGGGGGTGTTTGACTAAGGTTGGTCTACCTGATTTTAACTAGGTAAATGTAGGATCTAAAATTTTTGACACCGTCTTTATTGATTATGTTTAAAATAGTGCTACTTATATATTTATGTCTTTGAATGATTATTTTATTTGTGCATCTAGAGATGCAAATTTTTTTGAACATGTTTTTTCTTTGAAAAATAATGCTTCTACATTTGCGCCTGTTAATTCTCATGTTGTGCCTTCTTCTAATGTTGTTAATAATGAGCATGAAATTGAACTTATAAGGAGTAAAAGACGTAGAATAGAAACTAGCTTTGATCCTGATTTTATTACTGCATTTTTGACTGATAATTGTGATATTGATGTCTTAAATGATGAATTAGTGTATTTTTACTTAATGAAAGAAGACCCTAAGACTTATGATGAAGCAATGAGGTCAATAGATTCTATGTTTTGGAAATAGGACATTAAAAGTGAATTAGATTCTATAGTTTCTAATCATACTTAGGACTTGCATGATTTACCTAAAGGTTCTAAATCCATAAGTAACAAGTGGATATTTAAGAAGAAATTGAGACCTGATAATACAATTGATAAATATAAGGCTACACTTGTGATTAGGGGTTTTAACCAAAAGAGGTATTGAGTACTTTGATACTTATTCCCATGTGACTAAAATTGTGATCATTAGAACTCTTATTTCCTTAGCCGCTATTCATAGTTTAGTGGTACACCAAATGGATGTTAAAACAGCTTTTCTAAATGGTGATTTAGAAGAAGAGATATGACTCAATCTGAGAATTTTGTGGTCCCAGGACATGAAGATAAAGTATGTAAGTTGAGGAAGTCCTTGTATGGTATAAAATAAGACCTAAGCAGTGCTATGAAAAATTTAATAACACATTAGTCGATGATGGTTTTGTTGTTAATGCTTCAGATACCCGTGTTTATTCTAAAATGATAGGATCAAGTTGTGTGATTATATGTTTATATGTGGATGACATGTTAATCTTTGGTCCTAATGTGAATGTTGTAAATGAGACTAAGAACTTTTTGTCTTCTAAATTTGAAATGAAAGACCTTAGAGAAGCAGATGTGATTTTAGGAATTAAAATCAAAGAACTGTTAATGGATTTTCTTTGTGTCAGTCTCATTATATCGAGAAATGTTGAAAATTTGATTGTTTTGATGTTGTTTCTGTGAAAACTCCTTATGATCCTATCATGCACTTGAGAAAGAATAAAGAATCTAGTATTTTTTAAACTGAATATGCTAAAATAATTAGGAGTGCAATGTTTCTCATGAACTATACTCGGCATGGTATTGCTTATGTTATTAGTAGATTGAGTAGATATACTCGTAATGCCAGTAGTGAACATTGGACTACTCTTCATCATCTATTAAGGTACTTGAGAGGTACTATGGATTGATGTTTGCATTTTAATAAATTTCATATTGTTTTATAAGATTTTTGTGATGCAAACTGGGTAACTGACAATGATGAAGTTAGCTCCACTAGTGGCTATGTGTTTACTTTGGACGCAGGTGTTATTTCATGAAAGTCTTCCAAACAGACTTGTATAGCATGTTCTACTATGGAAATCTAAATTTATCACTCTTGAGCTAGCAGGGCAAGAAGCTGACTGGTTGAGAAACCTTTTGGCAGATGTGCCATTGTAGAGAAGACAAGTTTCTCCAGTCTACCTTACACTTTGAATCACAGGCAGCAATTGGGATTGCAAAGAACAATATGTACATTGGAAAAAAGAGACATATTCGCATTAGACATGGTGTGGTTAAACAACTGTTGAAGCATGGTGTTATTTCCTTGGAATATGTAAGGTCCGAAAGAAATTTTGCGGATCCTTTAACCAAAGGTTTAGCAAGGAAGATGATTCTTGAAACGTCGAGAGGGATGAGGTTAAAGCCTATGAATTGAGGTAATTTGATGGATACCCATTTGTGATCAAACGAAGTCATATAGACTGTCAATATACACTACATTATCTATCCTTATGATGTGGTAGTGTTTATAAGGTTGAGCGTATTTCTTAACGATTCCATAATCTTAAGGTGGTTTAGGTTGAGATAAACTTGATGGAATCACTTACGTGAGTGCAAATGTGTGGTTGCCTTTTATGAAAGACTTATGCCATCTTTCTAGAGCGCTCATTAGACCAAAGGCGTGTGTGCATGACCATTAGCGCACTTTCTTTGTATCGCGAAGTTTACATAAATTAAAGGATATAGTATATGTTGTGGGGGTCTCAACTTATGTCCAATAAGTTCAAGAGTATTTCACTTGCTGGATATTAGTTATTGTCTCATTTCACTACGTGTTAATTCAAATCGAAAGATATTAAACTTAAGTACATGTTCTTTCCTTTTGGCCAAAAATTCATTCCTGTTCTTTATCTTTGCATTAGTAGGGGATTGTTGGAGTTATTTACCATTTGCATTGTTATCTTATTCCAAATAATGCAATGTCAAAGAATCTTTGAGGGTACTCTTTCATTTTCTCTTTCTTGACTCTTATGAAAAGCACTTTGTACCATATTGGTGGTAGAAAGACATTTCTTTCCCCTTATATTGAATTGTGCTTTATTGGGTTAGTAAATGAGCTAGAACAAGAGAGAGGCCTCGCGCACATTAGAGTTGGGCTTCGTAGGCAAAATGGGTTGATTTCCCCTCCCCCCTGTGCGCGAGGTATACGTGAGGCCAAACTCAATTTGGGTTTTGCAAAATATTATTTTTGCTATTTTTGAGCTTATCCAAAATTATCCAGATTCATGCTTATCGGATTAAAGTCCGAGCGTAGGTCTTATATCTCCAGAATCAGTTGTTATCGGTCAAGGCTTACACCTCCGGAACTAATTGCTATGAATTCGGACAAGACTTATTCTTCCGAAATCAATAGTCCGAGAACCGATCAAAGCTCATTACTTCAAATTAATTATTGCAATGGTCATTATCCATAAATACTATGACTTAATGACGATTTTATTTCTCTGAACGTTGGGAGATACTTTAGATCTCAATCTTTATTTTCTGAACGTTTCAAGATGTTGCAGATCACAATATTCACTACCCAGACCTTGCAACCTACCTATAAATACAGGCAGAGACTTCACTTGTTTACGCACAAAAAAATGTATCTTCTCCTTCAGAGTTCTTTTTTCCTCTTCTATTTTTGGGCAAAATACTTTGTGCAAACTCCAAACTTCCAGCCACTAGTGCAAGTGTCCGAAAATATTGTGAAACCTTGGGAAGAGACTGAGCTAAACGATTTGCACCGGAGTTGGTCCGAAACCGCTTTCAAGATAGTAGCTTGCCACGATACAACTGTGATTCGATAAGTTGTTTTACTGTTTTATTTATTCTTAATCAATATTGTTCTTTTATTTTGCTAACAGTACTAATAAAGTCTTGGAAAAATGTTAAAACATGGCAAAGTCAAATTATTGTTATATTTTTTTTGTATAAACTTATGGGAATATATTTATGGTATAATTTTTTTTATATCAAAAGTATATTTAACTTTTTTTACATATAAATTTATATTCGTAATATGTGCATGGTATAAAAGTTTTATATCTAAAATATATTATATATTTTTATACTATAAAATTTTATATCTAAAATATACCATGTATTTTAAGGTATAAAATTTTTATATCTAAATATACCATGTATTTTGTGATATAAATATAGTATATTTATGAAATAAATTTGTTATATCAAAGCACTTCTTTGCGATCTTTTTAATTAAAACATAAATATTTATTTGTAGTATATGTATGATAGAATTTTCTTACATTTGAAACATATCACGTATAATTATGGTATAGATACCATTTATGGAAAAGTCAGTTACTAAAAGAGAGGAAATAATTGTCGTGAGAGGAGATATGTTTTAAGCAGAAAAGTAGGAAAAAATCAGTGTAATAAGTTATGGTATCTAACTCTTCAATTGCTACTTAATGTTAACTAAGTAATTGTGTTAACATTTTGTAAATATTTGTATATTTTTGTTTAGTTAAGTAATTGGCAACTTTTCCGAAACGATGCCCAGCCCATAGTTGCCCAAAACTACGCAAAAAAGCCGTGGGAAAAATAATAGCATTAGGGTATTTGCAACACAAACCCAACTGCTGGTGAAAGAATAAGAGAAGAAGAATAGTGTTTGTTCTCGGCCAAAGATTTGAAGGTACACTCCTGAGTTCTTATTCTCCTTTTATGTGCTTATTCTCCTCTAGTGCTGGCAAATGGGCGGATTGAGAATGGGTTAAATAAACCTAAAACGAGTTGGGTAATTAATTGACAGGTTGAAAACGGGTTATACCCATATTACATAGGTATAGCCGTGTAGTTTCTGGAAATGTATGGTTCAATTAACTTTTAGCATGTCAAAGCTCAAAGGACTCAAACAGTACTCAATTCTTCCACAGAACTTTAAATAGGGACATAAACAACTTGAAGGGCCTACACAATCTTGAGAACACAGAGGAATCCTGACAACTAAGGTATGCCAAGATAAGGTTGAGTAGGATACTCAAAGTCTCTTCTTAGACTTCCTCAGTCCTAGGACATCACTCCATGCCATTCCAAGATGAGTGACACCTCCCATACAGTCAGAAAACACAATTGCACTTATTGTTTCTATTCTTTGAACTCAGAACCACATTTATTTAACTATTCTATAAGACAGTTCAAGAATATAAATGATATAACACTTCTCCAAATTTCCTAGGACACAGAGTTAAGCTAGAAAGAATCATACATTTTCTACTAAAAAGTCCATAGTCTGATACATGGCACCAGACCAACATACAATCTTCATACAAACTCATATAGAAGTAAGCAAGTGGTATAATAGTCATTCTTAAGGCAATACAGTCATAGTCGATACCAAACAGTTCAAAAGGAGAGGGAAAGAAAGTGGAGGATCATGTTCACAATAAGTTTGGAAAAACTCAAGCAGTCTGCATATTTCCTATAGGATTTTGGGTTGGCAAAGCCAGCACCTCATGCAATTACAATTAATTCAAATAGACCGGCTAAAACATCTGTTCATTCTAACAGAAAATAAATCATTCCAAAGCACTCCATTACGTGACTACTTATGAGTGCAGGAGGAAAGGTGCAAATAATGCAGGTTTTATGTCATTGGGGACTTATAGTGAAACATCAGGGAGTTTGTAAATTCTCATTTTAGTCTCACAGTATCATCCATGATCCCATATCAAATATACACAAGAACAGGTAGGAATAAATGAACTCATTAAGCGAACAACCAGTTGAGGCTGTATTTAGTATTATATCCTAAGCAAGTCCTTTTATAGCTATTTCGGTCCTACATACATATTCCATATGATCATTTGAGGGTAGTATACACATATCTTCAAAGGACTGGACTATACAATGGTCTTTTCATCCTAACCTAGAACTCAAATATCTTTTGTGTAAATAATGTATAAAGATTCAAACAATATTCAGCACAAGACTTAACCAGGCAGTTTCCTTTAAGCTAAATTCATAATGCAATTTTTAGTTAATCTAAACATGTAATCACATATGGATTAAGCACAATAAATAGCTGATAACCATTTAAATAGGGTCAATTGCTTTAATTAATCACATAATAAAGCTACTGCCTAATCACAAGACCACAACCACACCATCCTAGCACATAATTAACAGAGGTATTATTATACTAAGCAAAAAAATTAAACCACTACTTTAATCACAGAGACAGAATATAACTACTATCCTAACAGACCATAAGGTCATTACACTAATCCTACTTGAGCAAACTAATATAATTAAGCTGTTAATAAACTAACAGGTCGTTTGGTACATGAGATAAGGATAATAATCCTGGGATAAAGTTTGGGATTAACCTTATCCCATGTTCGGTAGGAGGTATTAGTTAATCCCGGGATAACTTTCATACTAAAATGGTGGGATTAGTTATCCCATATGGAAGGTGAGATAACTAATCCATGAGATATCCCACTTCTTGGGATATCACACCTCTGTACCAAATGATAGTTAAATGAACTACTCAGCTAAACAAAGATCTAAACTAACACATGAACACACAAAAAACAGAAATTAAAATAGCAAGGGTAAAGAATTAGCTCTTCTAGTGGCAGCCTTAGATCGAGATTGAAGTTGAGAGATCCTTGAGCTCCTCAAACATCACGACTTAGCCACACACACAAAAAAGGAATCCCAAGGGATAAGAAATATCAACTAGGATACCAATTCGAGCCGGATCCCTAATTCAGAGCTCAAAATTTGAGTTCTTTGCTTCGAAAAGACGTTTTGATCAATGCAATGGGGGTTCTTTACATAGAACCCCAAAAAATCCTAATTTCTAGGTTTATAACCGAGGTGGGACTTTGAATTTTTGAAGATTTCTTTTTAACTTCTTTGAAAAATCATGAATAACCAATGAAAATCATTTATGCAAGAACAAAAGACAAAACTATTTAAAAAATTTCAGAAAAAGAAGGAGAGAAGAGGGTTTTACCTCTTTCCCTGGGGAACCGCGATGGGTTGGATGGGAGAGGGAAAGAGCATTAATTTTACTTTCTCAAAATGAACACACAACGCCTGTAAAAAGCAAATCGAGCCTGAAGTTTGCCATTTCCGACGAAGTCATGATCGGGAGAGAGAGATGAGGGCGGCTAGGGTTTGCTATTGGTTTTTCAAACCATAAGAATGAAAATGGGGAAAAGGGTTTCAACCCTTTAAGCGGCTACTGGGCCACATCAGGTCCTTTTTGGACTGAGCTCAGCCGAAATTAAAAGGAATTGATGCCCTAAACCACAAAATTAAAAGGGTGTTTGTAACACCTCATACTTTCAATCTAAGGTTTGACTCGTAAAATCGGAGTCTAATAGAACCAATATGAGGATAGTATAAAGGGTTTTGAAACCTAATCAAGTCATAATAAGAGTCTTGGGACAAAGCAAAGTAACTATACGGGACATATTTTCAAGTGAGTTTTCACGAGACATCTCTTCAAGCGAGCATAACTCTCTTATATGTTGTGAATTCGGCAAACCTCAAAATATGAAATTTTATACCTTTGAATACCTTTCCATCCATATAAGGATCAGTACAAATGGAGCTATGTACAAAATGTTATGACTGTCTTACTGAAAGATCATAGAGAAGTACGTTGGATACACATCTGCGGAACATTATGCTACGCAATTTGCACCAAATTTCAGTCTCAAATCTACCAGCCTCCTATTTCGATATGCCTTATCATCTGCTACAACATCATATGATCTGCGGTGCAAATTGAACCGCAGGTCACTATTTTGTTTCTTTAAAGTCGCATTTTTCTAATTGTTTACTATAATTTTCAGTTCTCTAAGTTCTAGCACGCCTTTTATCTCTTCTCATCACCCCCCCCCCCCCACATCAAATTAAGTCTCTCTCATGTATTCCTAAGTACTTCTAACAATTATACATGAAATCTTAACAAGATTCTACACTACAATCTTAGGGTTTTCAAGAAAACCCTTCTCAATCAAGTTAAGATTTTTGAATTTGTTTTTCAAAGTTCAGACCTTTTCTTCAAGTTTTGGAGTGATTAAGGTATGTAAGGCTACTCTCTATGTGAGGGAACATCATTGTTCTTCACCACACTACGTTCTTCCATGATTATCACAAATCTCTCATCGAAAACAGAATTATGCCCTAGTTTCATGAAAAGCTTAAATGTCTTATACTTTAAATAACGAAATATAGTATTTCATTCATGTACATCATTCTGAATAATATGAACTCATTATGTAATCTATCAATACTCATACTTTGATTTCCATAAGTCACAATCATGAAACACTAAATTATATGTACTATTATCCATTCCATGAATTCTACATGTCTTCCATGTCTCATGAGAATATATATATTCACATCAAATATATCATGTATGCATGTTATGGACTATATTATCAATCGTGTTTTGGAAACCATGTGCGCATACGCCACTTATATTCATATTTTTTAGAGTAGCATAGGTTTACCGATAAGGTTTAAACACCTAAAACTATATATGCCAACGTAGGATAAGGATAGCGCTGCCCAGTTAGGATGATTCCTTCATGTTTATTGATTGGATCCATTCATGTCATGTTTATGTCTCATACCCGGGTAAGGTAAGTGATTGCTATGCTGGTCGGGTCAAGTACCAAACTCTATGTGCTAACGTGGTGCTTTCACATTGTCGGTTATACTATGGCTCTCCCATAGATGTACATACTTAATATATTTTACTTAGTTTATAGCTTGATCATGCAGATCACGGTCATGTCAACGTTTCAACTGCAGTTATAGCTTTACAATTTACAGTTTTAGTTTCAGATTACCTCATGTATCCATATTACTAATTTGGGCTGCCCATTTCTCGAGCACTCCACTTACAGTTCTTTCATTCAGTTGCTTTACAAACAAGTACAAATCCGGTATACTTACATCCCTATTGCCTGGGGCCTACATTTCGTGATGCAAATATAGATTTTCAGGACGAAAAATCTGCTCGTTATGACTTCATCATATCAACTATTTGGTAAGCCCTACTTCCTTCAGGGCACTATTTTTATATTAAGTAGTCATGTTATGTTAGATAGTCAGGTATGATGGAGGCCTTGCCTAGCAACAGTTCAGTATTAAAGACTAATGTTAGAGGTTTCGTGGACTAGTTAGTGTGTGATGTTCAGTATTCAGTTATGTTTAGCCTTGTATGTTACACAACAATGTTTTCAGACTATTTTCGCACTTATATTTTAAAACATTATTGTCACACCCTAACCTTGGGGGGTTATGGTCGGCACCCAGTTCCTTAACGGCCATAGCATACCATTTATCGAACATAACCTGATCATACAAAGGCTTGGTCTGGCAAAGCCTCGAAATGATACTCAGAGATTAAGGCAACCAACCATCTATATACATATACACAAGACCGATAAGGCCATCATAAATATAAACAAACTGTCATAAAGGCCAACAAGGCCATACAGAACAACAATACACCAACCCAAGTCTAAAAGCCTTTAGAAGTAACATATAGTAACAGAAGGTTGGGACAAGGCCCCACCACCCAATATATATATATATATATATCAAGGAAGGAATTGATATATAAGGGATTGAAGAATTAAAAGATAATTGAAATATGCAGAAAGTAAAGTAAGATTAATTTACAAATTAAGGTTCCAGTGAAGGAAATCATAATTCGAAGGATCTGCAGGAATTTAAATCAAATAGGCGGTAGAACTGGCCAAGGATTTAATGCAAGAATTTTAAAAAATTAAAAGCATGAATTTAAAAAACATAAATTTAATAAAAGATTAGGAGGTAGCACCTTCCATAATCATATTTATTCAAAATATTAAAACTTACAAAGATTTAAACGTGAATATTTTCAAGGAGATTTATCTGGGGAATTTCCAAGGTATTTTGGGGAATTTCGGTTATGGTATTTAGGATCATATGAGGGGAATTAGAATTTTATCTAACTAGGGGAATTTAAGTGAGCTTAGACTTCTCTCTAAAATCTGAAATCTATGAAAGAAAAAACTTATCTAAGTAAGGGAGATGGAGTCTCCTTTTATAGGAGTTTTACATGACACTTTAGTAAATAAAAAGAATCTAACTATTCATTCGAGTGGAGAATGACATCATTGACTTTTGCATTTTCTCAAACTATTGCTGGATTCTTTTGCTTTTACTGTTTCCTTTTGAAAGTATCTTTTTCGGGCATTTTCTTTTATCGGAATTTTATCTGAACTTTATTCCGGATATTTTGTCTTCTTTTGGCAATCTTTTCAGAATCCACTGTTGCAAAAAAATGGACTGTCTTCAATATCCATTTCTTGTTCTTCTTCTTCTGATGAAGAGTTTTGTTTTGATGAAAACGGTGCAAACTTCAAAATTATTGCTTGCATTTCTTCTGGATTTTTGGCTGCTGCAAGCATTGAAGCCATCTGAGATTTTTGTGAAAGGACCTGGGTGTACTCCGGTGTTTGTAGTGGTGCCTGTGGTGTTTGTAGTGGCACGTGTACTTGAATGGACTTCTGGGTATTTATCCATTCCTGGACTCTTTGTGATGCGAGACTTGCTGATATTTTAAAGCTGTCCCACCATCTGATTTTGAATCTTTTTCGAACCATTAGAATTTTATTTTCAGAATAATCTACAAACCATGTGAATACCCATGGCAAATGGAATTTGGTGTGAAAAAGGTGCAATGACACAAATTATTTTTCATCCTCAGTGGGTTTATAAAGGGATATAAAGAGGCTAAAAGATTTAGTGACTTGGATTTTTGTATTTCAAGGGTGGATTCAAATTGTTCCCACCATGAATTCCAGCATGTAGGGAATTGGTATGGAATGCATGAGGTATCAAAATGAAAAAGCCAAGTATGGCGTCGGTTGCTATTTTGAATGAAAAAGGAATTGAACCAAGCTTGTTGGTAATCCCAGTAATTAAATAGAATATCAAAAAATGTGGTGTTTTGATGGGTATTAGGAAAATTTAGGAGTTGAGACAGATCATTCCCGCAATCGCTTGGAGCTATTACTTTAAGTATTTTGCAAATACAGTAAGAGGGATCTGGGTTATTTTTATAATTACTATTTTTAATAGTGGCTGATCTTGATATTTCAAGGATAGCTTGATAAAAATATGGGTTTTTAAGATATCCCATGATTTGTAAAACCATCATTGCCCAAAATAATTTTGCAATGCTAAAAAAGGGTCTTGATCAAAAAATCATTTTTCAATAGTTACAATATTTTGGGAAAAAAGTTTTATAAAAAATCCAGGAACCGGTTTTTTGGGGACTTGTGGTACCACAAGTTGGGTTTTTGAAAATTATTTGTGAGAAAGGGTTTTTGAAGATTCTTCTTTCTCGATTTTTGTAATTTTTTGAGGTGTTATCCTCTTCTGAATCCTGAACAACTTCTTATTTGGGAATTTGAAGTTGTAATAATGCCTTCTGTAGTTCCGTGGATTTTGCAAGGAGTTGCAGATGGTTTTCAGTAGTCATTTCCTGTGCGGGATCTGCTGGTGTTTTTTGCACAGATTTCGCGGCGTTTGCATTTTCATTTTCCTCTTTCATGACTGCGTCGTACCATGTCATGGGTTTTTCTGTAGGATTTTTGGTAGAGAATTTTTTTTTCTTCTTTAGACGGGTATTTTGATATATATTCCTCCGAAAATTCAATAGAATATCCCGTTTCTAAAATGTTAAATCCCATTACGACTATGAATAAAACACCGGAATGGAAAACCCTAGCTGATTCTAGGAATGTCCAGTCCAACCACCCTCATTTACAAGGCATTAAGCTTAACATTCATGACTGCCCTGTAGACGCAATTCCTTTTAAAACCCCCGCAGAGGATGATAAAACAAATACAAAAAACATTCTTGCACAAAACAATTTTACCAATATTAATTTAAATACCATAGAAAAACAATTGGATAGAGTAGAAAAACACATAAAAAACCACCCTTTAGTCACTATAGATTCCACAGAAACGACTAAGGATATGAAATTGAAAAACTCAATTTTTAAACCCTTTCAAGTATCCAAAGATAGTGTTAGAAATATCCAACAAAATAAGTTTGAGTTCATTCAGGCTATACAAGATTAATTGAGTAGAATTGGAACATCCAACAGTTCTAATATGGAACCCATTGTTCCAGATACCCCACAATTAACCAATAAAATAACAACTCTAACATACGATTCTGATAACATTGATACCTTAGAACAATTCCAAAATAAAATACCTCTTGTCAATAAAATGGATTGGAAACTACCCGTACAACAAGTACACCAACAATTACAAATAATTCCAACTCCAGACCTAGGAATAGTAAAACCCCTAACTCAATCCCGATTCAATACCTCTTCCATTTACGATTGGAACATTGATGGAATGACTGAATACAATATTCTCAGCTTCCTCCAACAAATGACCATGGCTGCAAATGCCTATTAAACACAAAATGGTACACAAGATAAGACCATAGCAGAACTGCTCATCGCAGGATTCTCTGATCAATTAAAAGGTTGATGGGATAATTATCTCACTGATCAACAAAAAGAAGATATCATAAACTCCACAAAAACTGATGAAGAAGAAATATCAATCCTAGATGAACAAGGTGAACCCCTACAAAATGCAGTGTCAACCTTGATACTAACAATCTCTTTAAATTTCATAGAAGCTTCTTCACATTTGAAGGATAAAAATGCCGAGTTACTTTCAAATCTTAATTGCAAAAAGCTTAGTGATAATGGTACAAGAATACTTTCTTAACCAGAGTAATGCTTAGGGAAGATTCCAAGCAACCATTTTGGAAAGAAAAATTTCTAGCCGGACTACCTACCCTTTTAGGAGAAAAGGTTAGAAATAAGATTAAGGAGAACTGTGGACAACAAATGATACCTTATATTGAGTTTACATACGGACAACTAGTCAGTATAACTCAACAAGAAGGTCTAAAGATCTGCCAAGATCTAAAATTACAAAACACCTTAAATGGGAGCTAAAAAGAACTAGGTGCGAACTTGGTACTTTTTGTAAACAATTTGATACAAATTCCTCAAAACCGTCTCCAAGTTGTACATGAAACTGTAGTAAGACTTATAAATCCCATAAGAAACCAACAAAAGATTATAGGAAAAAGAACTCTAGGAATAACGAAGAATATTATAAAAATCCTTGTAAAATTCTTGTTACAATAATTCCAGGAATACAACAAATCCCAAAAAGAGTGATTCCAAATACAAAGATATCACATGCTATAAATGCAATAAAAAGGGACATACATCGACATACTACAAAATGAATTAAAAATTACAAGAATTGAAATTAGACGATGAAGTAACCCAAAAATTCTCAAATCTTTTAGTAGATTCCTCCGATTCAAACACCGAGTCAGAACCTGACTATTTTTCTCTGTCTTCAGAAGACAATAAAGCCCTTCAAAATAGATGAATTGGTCACAACTAGTTCATCTGAAAATTCTAAAAAGGGTAAAGGAAAACGGGTATGTGTTTTAACCAAGGATCAAGAATTCATGTTAGATATGGTTAAACACATAGATACCAACACCAAAAAGATTATTTAAACAAACTCCTAAAATCTTTTACGGAAGAGAAAAAAGATAATAAAAATATTATTTTGCCAAATACTTCCAAAAATACCTATGACTTAACAAATATCCTAAAAAGGGTACAAAGATGAAAGAATCCGAAGAAATACCAGTTCTAGAACTACAAAGAGAGATAAAAAAAATAAAATTAGATATCAATGATTTAAAAGAAAAACAAAAATAAGATTCTGAGTTGATAAAAATGATTCTTTCAAAAGATACCCAGAAAAGTTCTAAGTCCGATAATTCTGACTTTGAAAATCCAAAAGAACCTTTTGAAAATCGACAACTAGAAGAAATTCCAGAAGAATTCCTTGGCGTCTTTAGACAAATCAAGTTCAAAAAATACCTGATACAAATAACCCGTAAATTCTCAGACAATTTTAAAATAAAAAAATTGCTATTTTTGACGCAGGAGCAGATTTAAATTGCATAAAAAAAGGATTGATACCAGAAAAGTTCCAAGAAAAAACTCTTGCAACATTAGCAACAACTAATAATACTAAATTGGATATTGATTCCAAAACCAGTGCGTCAATTATTAATAATGGAGTTTCTATAGCAACATCATTTATTATAGTAAAAGACATACACAAATCCATCATCTTAGGAACACCGTTTATGAATCTTATCACCCCATATAAGGTAGATAACGATTTCATATCTTTTGAATCCAATAGAAAGATTTTAAAATTCCATTTTTTGACAAAATCAACAACAAGTGACCTCAATCTCATAAAAACATATTCAATACACGATGAAACACCTTATCATCTAGAGGAACTAAGGAATGATTTTTTAGATCACAAACCTAAGTCTCCTAGAACCATCCTAGAACAAAATCCGAGGAGGGAAGAATGTATAGTCCAGTATACTTTTTTCCATTCCATCAAATTAATTGATATCTTTTCATGCATAGCAATATTTTTAAAGAATGATTTACAATGCCAAAAATATTTTCAAAACACTGCATTAAAAAACATTTTCTGTAAATTGATTCTTAGCATATTTTACTTTAATGAAAATCTCTTAACTCGTGATTTCCTAAAAAATAGGAGAAAAAACCTACAAATTCCTGATACTGGTTACAACGCAGAAATGTCCTACCACTGTCTCATCCCCCACTGTCTGGGTTACAAGAAAAAAATATCAAGAAATGACATAAGAGAATCTGGACAGTACTGTGTCCACGCGATGTGTGAAGCCTTACTCTAAAAGTGTAAGGATAAAGTTTCTCCGCCAATAAATACACCAGTTGTTGCACCACAACAATAAATTCCATTTCCCCCAAAAAACCCATAAACTCCACCACTTCCAAATCAACAAACCCGTCCAAAGAAGAAAAAAAAATATTCCCTGCCAAAACTCCTACAGAAAAACCCATGACATGGTACGACCCAGTCATGGAAGACGAAAATGAAAATGCAAACGCCGCAGAATCTGTGCAAAAAACACCAGCAGATCCCGCACATGAAATGACTACTGAAAAGGCATTATTACAACTTCAAATTCCTAAACAAAAAGTTGTTCAAGATTCAGAAGAGGATAACACCTCAAAATTTTTTACAAAAATCGAGAAAGGAGAATCTTTAAAAACCCTTTCTCACAAATAATTTTCAAAAACCCAACTTGTGGTACTTCAAGTCCCCAAAAAACGATTCCTGAATTTTTTATAAAACCCTTTTTCCAAAATATTGTGACTAATGAAAAAGGATTTTTTGATGAAGACATTTTTTAGCATTGAAAAATTATTTTGGGCAAAGATGGTTTTACGAATCATGGGATATCTTAAAAACCCTATATTTTTATCAAGCTATCCTTGAAATATCAGGATTAACCACTATTAAAAATAATTATTATAAAAATAACTTAGATCTCTCTTACTCTATTTGCAAAATACTTAAAGTAATTGCTCCAAGCGATTGAGGGAATGATCTGTCTCAACTCCTAAATTTCCCTGATACCCATTAAAACACCACATTTTTTGATATTCCATTTAATTACTGGGATTACCAACAAGCTTGGTTCAATTCCTTTTTCATTCAAAATACCAACAGACGCCATACTTGGCCTTTTCATTTTGATACCTCATGCATTCCATCCCAATTCCCTACATGTTAGAATTCATAGTGGGAACAATTTGAATCCACCCTTGAAATACAAAAACCCCAAGTCACTAAATCTTTTAGCCACTTTAAATCCCTTTATAAACCCACTGAGGATGAAAAACGATTTGTGACATTGCACCTTTTCCCCACAAATTCCATTTGCCTTGGGTATTCACATGGTTTGTAGATTATTCTGAAAATAAAATTCCAACGGTTCGAAGAAGATTCAAAATCAGATAGTGGGACAACTTTAAAATACCAGTAAGTCTCGCACCATATAGAGTCCAGGAATGGCTAAATACCTAGAAGTCCATTCAGGTACACGTGCCACTACAAACACCACAAGCATCACTACAAAAGCCAGAGCACACATAGGTCCTTTCGCAGAAATCCCAGATGGCTTCGATGCTTGCAGCAGCGAAAAATCCAGAAGAAATGCAAGCAATAATTCTGAAGTTTGCACCGTCTTCATCAAAACAAAGCTCTTCATCAGAAGAAGAAGAATAATAAATTGATATTGAAGACAGTCTAGTTTTTGGCAACAGTGGATTCTGAAAAGATTGCCAAAAGAAGACAAAATACCCGAATAAAGTTCAGACAAAATTCCGATAAAAGAAAATGTTAGAAAAAGATACTTTCAAAAAGGAAACAGTAAAAGCAAAAGAATCCACCAATAGTTCGAGAAAATGCCAAAATCAATGATGTCATGGATGATGTCATTCTCCACTCAGATGAATAGTTAGATTCCTTTTATTTACTAAAGTGCCATGTAAAACTCCTATAAAAGGAGACCCCTCTCCCTTACTTAGATAATCTTTTTCTTTTATAGATTTCAGATTCTAAAGAGAAGTCTAAGCTCACTTAAATTCCCCTAGTTAGATAAAATTCCAATTCCCCTCATATGATTCCCCTTATATGATCCTAAATACATTAATCGAAATTCCCCAAAATACCTTGGAAATTTCCAAGATAAATCTCCTTGAAAATATTCAAGTTTAAATCTTTGTAAGTTTTAATATTTTGAATAAATATGATTATGGAAGGTGCTACCTCCTAATCTTTTATTAAATTCATGTTCTTTAAATTCATTCTTTTAAATTCATTAAATTCTTGCATTAAATCCTTGACCGGTCCTACCGCCTATTTGATTTAAATTCCTGCAGATCCTTTGAATTATGGTTTCCTTAATTGGAACCTTAATTTGTAAGTTAATCTTCATTTACTTTTTGCAGATCCTTTGAATTATAGTTTCCTTAACTGGAACCTTAATTTGTAAGTTAATCTTCATCCGAGTGGAGAATGACATCATCCATGACATAATTGACTTTGGCATTTTCTCAAACTATTGGTGGATTCTTTTGCTTTTACTGTTTCCTTTTTGAAAGTATCTTTTTCGGGCATTTTCTTTTGTCAGAATTTTGTCTGAACTTTATTTCAGATATTTTATCTTCTTTTGGCAATCTTTTCAGAATCCACTGTTTCCAAAAACTGGAGTGTCTTCAATATCAATATCAATTTCTTGTTCTTCTTCTTCTGATGAAGAGCTTTGTTTTGATGAAGACGGTGCAAACTTCAGAATTATTGTTTGCATTTCTTCTGGATTTTTGGCTGCTGCCAGCATTGAAGCCATCTGAGATTTCTGTGAAATGAACTGGGTGTGCTCCGATTTTTGTAATGGTGCATGTGGTGTTTGTAGTGGCACGTGTACCTGAATGGACTTCTGGGTATTTATCCATTCCTGGACTCTTTGTGATGCGAGACTTGCTGATATTTTAAAGATGTCCACCATCTGATTTTGAATCTTTTTCGAACCATTAGAATTTTATTTTCAAAATAATCTACAAACCATGTGAATACCCATGGCAAATGGATTTTGGTGTGGAAAAGGTGCAATGACACAAATCATTTTTCATCCTCAGTGGGTTTATAAAGGGATTTAAAGTCGATAAAAGATTTAGTGACTTCAGGTTTTTGTATTTCAAGGGTGGATCCAAATTGTTCCCACCATGAATTCCACCATGTAGGGAATTGGGATGGAATGCATGAGGTATCAAAATGAAAAAGCCAAGTATGGCGTCTGTTGGTTGATTGAAAAATGAATTAAACCAAGCTTATTGGTAATCCCAGTAATTAAATGGAATATCAAAAACTGCGGTGTTTTGAAGGGTATCAGGGAAATTTAGGAGTTGAGATAGATCATCCCCCAATCGCTTGTAGCAATTACTTTAAGTATTTTACAAATAGAGTAAGAGAGATCTGAGTTATTTTTATAATTATTATTTTTAATAGTGGCTGATCCTGATATTTCAAGGATAGCTTGATAAAAATATGGTGTTTTTATAATATCCCATGATTTGTAAAATGATCCTTGCCCAAAATAATTTTGCAATGCTAAAAAAGGGTCTTGATAAAAAAATCCCTTTTCAATAGTCACAATATTTTGGAAAAACGATTTTATAAAAAATTCAAGAACCGGTTTTTTGGGGACTTGAGGTACTACAAGTTGGGTTTTTGAAAATTGTTTGTGAGAAAGGGTTTTTGAAGATTCTCCTTTCTTGATTTTTGTAAAATATTTTGAGGTGTTATCCTCTTCAGAATCTTGAACAACTTTTTGTTTAGGAATTTGAAGATGTAATAATGCCTTCTGTAGTTTTGAGGATTTTGCAAGGAGTTGCAGAAGGTTTTTAGTAGTCATTTCCTGTGCGGGATCTGCTGGTATTTTTTGCACAGATTCTGCGGCATTTACATTCTCATTTTCGTCTTTCATGACTGGGTCATACCATGTCATGGAGAAAGCTGAGGTTATTGTATTCAGTCATCCCATCTATGTTCCAATCATAAATGGAAGAGGCATTAAAACGGGATTGAGCTAGGGTTTTTACTATTTCTGGAGCAGGAATTATTTGCAATTGTTGTTGTTGTACCTGTTGTATTGGTCTCTGCCAATCCATATGGTTAACAAATGATTTTTTGTTTTGGATTTGTTCTAGAGTATCACTGTCGTCGGAATCATTCGTTAGAGTTATGACTTTATTGGATGATTGTGGGGTATCTGGAACAATGTGTTCTATATTAGAACTGTTGGATGTCCCAATTCTACTCAATTGATCCTGTATAGCCTGAATAAATTCAGACATGTTTTGCTGGATGTTTTTGACACCATCTTTGGACACCTGAAAGGATTTAAAGATTGGACTTTTCAATTTCGTATCCTTAGTCGTTCCTGGGGGATTTATGGTGACTAAATGGTTGGTTTTTATGTATTTTTCCACTCTATCGAGCTGTTTTCCTAGGGTATTCAAACTGATATTGGTGAAATTGTTTTGTGCGAGGATATTCTTTGTATTTTTTTTCATCCTCTGGTGGATTCTTAAGAGGAGTCGCGTCTACAGGGCAACCATGAATGTTTATCTTAATACCTTGTAGAGGAGGGTGGTTGGACTGGACTCTCCTAGAATCATCTAGGGTTTCCCACTCCGGTGTTTTGTTCCTAGTCGTAACGAGATTTACCATTTTAGAAAATGAATATTCTATGGAATTTTTGGAGGAATAATAATTGAACCAGTCAAAGAATAGGATTTTTATCCTATATTCATTAACAAAATTGTATAATTTTTCCTGTATTTGCATCCTAGTACTTGAAAGGGTTTTGAGAAACCAAATTATTTTTTCTAGGTTGGATTTTTCATAAAAATCATTTTGTAGGAATTTCTTATCTATTTGGAATTCTTTTTGTAAAACACCAATTTCGTTTACTATGTTCTCTGTAATCGAGGAGAAAGTCGGACTAGTAGGTTCTTGGTCCCCTATCTTTTCTCTAATAGTGGAATTTTCATAAATGGGTCTCGATATTTCATTGGAGTAGTCTACGTTTCTTAGATTGGGTAAATCTGACGTAGAATGTCTGGGTTTTGTTTTGTAAGGAGTATTTATGACTGAAGGAATCTGTGAGACTCTTCCTAAGTCTAGAGTTTCTACGGAACTAGAATCGTCAAATTTACTACTCATAGATTTTCTATGGAACGATAGGCTAACTCTACCATCCTAGTATTGGGTTATTTCTCTAAGATGGATATTTGGTTGGGAAGTCTCTAAAGGTTCAGGTTTAACTACACCTTCCAGGACCCATTCGTCTGATAGGGTAATGTCCTTCCACCTAATAGGTCTTGGTATTACGGTGTTAGATATGGAATGATATGTTTGTAAAAGAAGGGTTTCACCTTTCTTACTATGGTATCTGACTTTTGTAGCAAAATTTGAAGTCATAGCTTTGTAATGGATTCTAAAAATTATTGCTACAGGAATTAATCCTTCAAGCATTCTAAAAAATGAATAACATAACCAAATTGCCAAACATTATAGCAAAATCAACAGAGCTCATGATGGAATCCTTCGGAAAAGGAATCTATGGAATACAGATACTGGATGCATCTACTGATTTAAAAGGTAAACCCATTGTCATTTGCCAAATCTTCAAAACTGGAAGGAATAACACGATTAGCGGAGCTGACAAGAACTTGAATATGAAAATACCATGTACACTGGATAAATTTCAAGATTGGCTAAGCGCCAAAAGAGTATTTGGACTATTGACCCTGAAAACAAGAATAAAAGATATGTTGAGAACAAGGAAAGCATCCATAATTGAATGTTCTAAAGGTGGAGAAGTGGAAGAAATAGTCACCCTATACAATGATAATGACATAGAGGTAAAAGAAACTACAGAATTAACCCTATTACTGAGCAAGATTACTAATCTGAAGCATACACATGCAGACGAGACTATAAATCATTACAAAATAATGGTTGAATAGAAGAAAAGACCAGTAATAAGCACAACGACATAATCAGTTAATATAACTATAAAAAAAGAGCAAAGTCCAGATCCTTTTGAATAAGGAGGGAAAATTAATTACTTTGGCTGGGAGCATGTAGTTTTACTACTTGTAACCCAAATTGATTAGGAGCCTTACTGCCCAAAAAGAATACTATGGCAGGGAGCATGTAGTTTTACTACTTGTAACCCAAATTGATTAGGAGCCTTACAGCCCAAAAAGAATACTATGGGAGGGAGCATGTAGTTTTACTACTTGTAACCCAAATTGATTAGGAGTCTTGTAGCCCAAAAAGAATACTATGGTAGGGACCATGCAATTCATTGCTTGGAAACCCAACGTTTATGGCCCAACGTAGTTTCAACTACGGTAAAGCCCAAAAAGATTAACAGATTAAACAGACTACTAAAGGAAACACTTCAAAAGCAACAGCTGGAAAGCAGCCGGACAAAAATGACACAACCAGACAACTGGAGAATATCTGGAAAAGCAATTGAATAAAGGCAAAAAAAAAGCGGCAACTTTGAAGAAAGGAAAAGAAGACAAATGAAATTTAGAAAAGTAGCAGACAAGGAACTGTAACCTTTAAGACTTTTCAAAAAGATTTTTGTCTATTACTATTTACTTTACGACTTTTGATTAAAGTTGAATAGCTGAGGTTATCTATAAAAGGAGCCTCTTGTACAAAGGAAGATTCATTCGGAAAATACACAACTCTTTACCTTACTAAAAATTCTCTCGACTCTCAATGTTTAGCTAAGCAACACTTAGTCTATAATCGAATATCAATCAAGAACAACATAAGAATAAGAGTAGATTACCTTGAAACCTTATGATTAGAATCATATTAGTATGAATACAACACCTTTCAGACGATCTTCAGAGGATATCCGCGAGGACTCCCAAGCACCCTGGCCATTACCCCGTGAAGTCAGTTGACGTAGGGAGGAAGAGCCAAGGTGGGTTGAGCAACTCAGGTGATCTGAAAGGTGTTGTATTCATACTAATATGATAACCTCAGCTATTAGGACTGCTCCCCATCCTATATCGCTAGCATCTGGAAAGAGTTCAAGTTGATCTTTCTCTGTTGGTATTCTGTGTTTTGGTAGTGATTTTACCTTTTCTTTAATCTGGTTTATAGCCTTGGTGTGTTCCTCTTTCCATTCAAATGTTACATTTTTCTTTATTAAATCTTGTAGTGGTTTTCTTAGATATGGTAAATCTTTTATATGATCTGAGGCGTAATTTATTACTCCAAGGAATTGTTGTATTTCTCTTTTATTTTCTAATTTATCTTTAATTTTTTTTATTCTTGTTACAATATGTTCTTGCAATTGTATTCCTTCATTATCTATGTTGATGCCTCGTGCAGGAAGGATGTGCTATACGGAGAGCCTCGATTCGGGTCAGATCCTGAATGAGATGCTCTAGCCTCTTTATACGCTCTGATACCAATTTCTGGGCCATTTTCTGTGCGGATCTTTTCTTCATCTAATAACCCCCTAGAGGTCGGAATATAGATGGTAATCTGGTTCATTAAACATTTTACAGAGTTAATCAGATAATAAGCATATAATAATAAGATGGATAATCTTGAATTCAATTTCATTTTTTAAATAAAGAGTCTATAATCTTCTATCAATATCCAAACATCATAATAATAGAGTAACATACCTATCAAATATATAATTAGAAACACATAGTTTGAACGCATACCTCTATTCAGATTTTCAGATCACCTGAGTTGCTCAACCCACCTTGGCTCTTCCTCCCTACGTCAACTGACTTCACGGGGTAATGGCCTGGGTGCTTGGGAGTCCTCGCGGATATCCTCTGAAGATCGTCTGAAAGGTGTTGTATTCATACTAATATGATTCTAATCATAAGGTTTCAAGGTAATCTACTCTTATTCTTATGTTGTTCTTGATTGATATTCGATTATAGACTAAGTGTTGCTTAGCTAAACATTGAGAGTCGAGAGAATTTTTAGTAAGGTAAAGAGTTGTGTATTTTCCGAATGAATCTTCCTTTGTACAAGAGGCTCCTTTTATAGATAACCTCAACTATTCAACTTTAATCAAAAGTCGTAAAGTAAATAGTAATAGACAAAAATCTTATTGAAAAGTCTTAAAGGTTACAATTCCTTGTCTGCTACTTTTCTAAAGTTCTTTTGTCTTCTTTTCCTTTCTTCAAAGTTGCCGCTTTTTTTTTGCCTTTATTCAATTGCTTTTCCAGATATTCTCCAGCTGTTTGGTTGTGTCATTTTTGTCCGGCTGCTTTCCAGCTGTTGCTTTTGAAGTTTTTCCTTTAGTAGTCTGTTTAATCTGTTAATCTTTTTGGGCTTTACCGTAGTTGAAACTACGTTGGGCCATAAACGTTGGGTTTCCAAGCAATGAATTGCATGGTCCCTACCATAGTATTCTTTTTGGGCCGCAAGGCTCCTAATCAATTTGGGTTACAAGTAGTAAAACTACATGCTCCCTCCCATAGTATTCTTTTTGGGCCGTAAGGCTCCTAATCAATTTGGGTTACAAGTAGTAAAACTACATGCTCCCTGCCATAGTATTCTTTTTGGGCCGTAAGGCTCCTAATCAATTTGGGTTACAAGTAGTAAAACTACATGCTCCCAGCCAAAGTAATTAATTTTCCCTCCTTATTCAAAATGATTAGGACTTTGCTCTTTTTTTATAGTTATATTAACTGATGATGTCGCTGTGCTTGTTACTGGTCTTTTCTTCTATTCAACCATTGTTTTGTAATGGTTTATAGTCTCGTCTGCATGTGTATGCTTCAGATTAGTAATCCTCCTCAGTAATAGGGTTAATTCTGTAGTTTCTTTTACCTCTATGTCATTATCATTGTATAGGGTGACTATTTCTTCCACTTCTCCACCTTTAGAACATCCAATTACGGATGCTTTCCTTGTTCTCATCATATCTTCTATTCTTGTTTTCAGGGTCAATAGTCCAAATACTCTTTTGGCGCTTAGCCAATCTTGAAATTTATCCAGTGTACATGGTATTTTCATATTCAAGTTCTTGTCATCTCCGCTAATCGTGCTATTCCTTCCAGTTTTGAAGATTTGGCAAATGACAATGGATTTACCTTTTAAATCAGTAGATGCATCCAGTATCTGTATTCCATAGATTCCTTTTCCGAAGGATTCCGTCATGAGCTCTGTTGATTTTGCTATAATGTTTGGCAATTTGGTTATGTTATTCATTTTTTCATCTGTGATAATCTTGTCAATGAATCCATAAGTAAATAATCTTTCCACGATGTTCGGGTTTGCGTTTTCACTGCAAATAAATCTGGGATATTTACTCGACAGCAATCGCGTGCATAATATCGTGGTTAGTCTTATAATCGTAAAACTTATTAATCTTTTCATAGGCATTAATCAATTCTGGTTTGTATTTCAGGGTGTTTGCCATTGATACTGCTGATGATGTTGAAGGTATTGGCGATGGCATAGTTGCTAGTTTGGATAGGAATGGTGTAAAGGTTTTTTGTTGTATGTATGGTGTGGTAATCGGTGTTCTCTGTTGGGCTTCTTTTTGTAAGGTTTTTAATTTAGAAAATCTTTCATGGCTTCTCCCAGCTGGTTGATCATTTGGGTATTCTCTTGTAATTTGGCAATTATCATTTCATTGGTTTGAATAATCTCTTTCATAGTCTTGGCTATATATTCTTCAAAGTCTTCGCTGTTAATCGACATTGTTATATCTGCTCAGAAAATCAGCTAAAACATTTTTAGTTCCAGATATATTCTTAACAATAAAATTATAACAGTAAAAGAATGATTGTCATTTTCTCCTTTTATTCAATTATGATAAAGGGTCTATCTTGTTTGTAATGAAAGCTTTTACTTGAGTGTTATCCGTTCTAACAATAAATTTTACTAGTAGTAGATGGTAATGGAATCTTTTTATTTCAAATTTTACTGCTAGTAATTCTTTTTCATTTATATGATAATTCTTTTCATTTGGTTTCCATGTTCCACCTCCATATCCGCAAATTAGCATTTTTTCTTTGTCTATATCTTCTTTATCGTATGCTATTAGGACTGCTCCCCATCCTATATCGCTAGCATCTGTAAAGAGTTCAAGTTGATCTTTCTCTGTTGGTATTCTGTGTTTTGGTAGTGATTTTACCTTTTCTTTAATCTGGTTTATAGCCTTGGTGTGTTGCTCTTTCCATTCAAAGGTTACATTTTTCTTTATTAAATCTTGTAGTGGTTTTCTTAGATATGGTAAATCTTTTATATGATCTGAGGCGTAATTTATTACTCCTAGGAATTGTTGTATTTCTCTTTTATTTTCTAATTTATCTTTAAAATTTTTTATTCTTGTTACAATATGTTCTTGCAATTGTATTCCTTCATTATCTATGATGTATCCTAAATATTCAATATTATTCTTAAATATTTCAGATTTCTTTTCAGATAAAAGTATTCCATGTTGTTTTATAGTTTCTATGAATTGTTCTAATTGTGTTATGTGACTTTTTAAGTTATTACTATATATCAGTATGTCATCTACATATGTTATGTAGAAGTCTGCCAGTTTTCTAAATACTTGGTCCATCTTCTTTGAAATATTTGTGGTGCATATTTTAATCCAAAAAGTAGTATGTTCCATTCATAGTGTCCTTGAGGGGCACTGAATGCTGTTAAAGCTCTTGATTCTTTAGTTAGTTTTATCTGTCAAAAACCGTTTTTACAGTCGAACTTACTAAACCAATTTTTGTTTCCTAATCTGTTGATAAGGTTTCTTTTATAAGGTAAAAAATATCCATAAAAATAGTCTTTTTATTTAATTCTCTATAGTCAATTACCATTCTGGCTTTTCCTCGCTTTTGTTCACTGTGTTTCCTTACTAAAAAGGCTGGGCTACTATGTGGGCTTTTGCTTTCTTGTATCATCTTTAACTCTAGTAATTCTTTAATCTGGACTTCAAATTCTTTTTGATCTGTTGGGCTGTATCTTATGGGTTTTGTTCTAACTGTGTCGTTAGGGTCTATTAGTTTTATTTCTCCATATATTCTTTCTTTTTCCCATAGTTGTATTGGATTTTCTCCAAAGTTCCTTTTTAACATATTAAGGTATTTTTCTTTTAATAATTCTAAATTATTATTTCTATCAGTCTTTATTGTACACAATCTTAAAGTATTTACTGGTAATATTCTTTTTAATACTATCCATTTATTACAGGGTGATTGTAAACTAAATGTGTTCTTATTTATAACTTGTGTTTTAAAGTAGTCTAGGAAGTTATTTCCTAATAAAACTTGTTGTTTCATATTATCTAGTTGATATACTATTGGCAGTCTAAAAATAGTTTTTCCTAATATAATTCTCATATTTTCTGCTACTATGTCTAGCTCTTTTGATTGTTCATTAGATCCTGATACTCTTGCTCTATGTATTCTAGATCTCTTCCATCTATGTGATTCTAGTACATCTTTTCTGGCTAAGCATATATCTGCTCCACTATCAATGAATATTTTTTGTTTTATCATTTTATTTGGTTTATATTCTATATGGGCTTCTATATGGATTGCTACCATTTAGTTGTTTTCCTTTAGTCTTCTTTGGAGTTCTTCGTCTTGTTCGTATTCTTTTACTTCTAATCTAATGTTTTCATTTCTCATAGCTTCTTCTATATGTCTTGCTATATGGATCTGTTGCCAATTTATTTCATTTATTTTTTCTCTTATTTTTCCAAGTCTCTTGGTAATCTTGTTGTATCTATCATTATAGTACTTACTTCCTGTTTCATTGACTGTTGAAGTAATAATCAGTTTATGTCTAGTGTATTCTTCATACTGTATTCAGTAATTTCTTTCTCTTATTAATACTCTTTTTTCTCTTTCTAGTGGGTTCATTTTATTCAGAACTATTCTCACTATCGGAGTGTTGGTTGATGTAGTTTATTTTTTCTGGTTCTGATTCTTCATCTGTTTCACTGACATAAAAATCTTCGTAGTCGTATCATTTGTTATCATCTTCTTTAATCTGTTGTAGACTCATTATAAATATTTTTGTATTAATATATTTTACTCCTTTTTTCTTTAACTTTGGGCACTTATTTGCATAGTGTCCTTTTTCATTGCAGTTCCAGCATTTACATTCTTTAACTTTTTCTTCTTTAGTCTTATCTGTTTCTATAGGATTTACATTTCTTCTTTTTCTGAATTTTCTTTTGTATCTAAATTTTCTTCTTGTTTCAGGATCATTTCTATATCTTTTAAACCTCTTTCTCTTATAGGATTTATAATAAGGTTTTTTCTTATATTTCTTATATTTATGGTTTCTTTCATATTTATCTTCGCGTCTTCTATGTTTTTTATGTCTCTTGTATTTCTTTTCTTTCTTCTTATCATCACATCCAAATATTAATCTTCTTTCCGTGAATCCACATATTTCTCTTAATCCTATCTTCTTATTTTTTTTAATCTTTTGCTGCATCCTATATTCTTCGCATTTTCTCATTAGATATGCTCTTAGTACTCTTATCCTCTCTCCTAGAGTATTTTCTTTTGGTTCTAGTTGGGCGTATTCTTTTGATATTTCAATATTATATGGCATAGGTAAATGGTCATAGTGTAGTTGTTGGTAAATTATTCCTTCTTCTGGTAGGAATCTTGCTTCGTAAAAGAATTTACTAAAGCTAATAGTATATTCTAGTAGTTTGTTTATCTTACAACATTTCATATTATTCAAATTCATTATTATTTCTGTTTTTCTTTCTGCTAAGACATTTTCTCTAGCTTGCTAACCATTTTTCTCCTAAGAATTCTCTTTTTAATAGTAAATCAAATATCATCAACATTGATTTCCAATCTGTTGCGTGACTTAATACTTCTCCTCTTAGTTGATATGCGATTGATTCTATCCAGTATGCAGCTTTTCCAATTAGTGTTTTAGATATAAGATCATACATATAATCTAAATTTTCTATTTGTGTACTGTTCATTAGTGCTATGTACATACCTAAGTTCCAATCTGTTATTCTTCTTCCTACTTCTTGTTCATCGTAAACGTTATCTAAGTCTAGAAAATATCCGTTATAGTTTACTCCTTGTGTCATTGATCCTACAAATTCTTTAAATTCGGCTTGTTGTCCTATAGGTATGTGGTCTGGTAATCTTGTTCTTCTTCTCGTTATTACTTCTAGATTAGGGTCTACTAATTCTTCTCCGGGATAATCATCTGCATCTTCGTTTATTATGTTTTCTGATTCTATCTCTGTTTCTATCTGGCCGTTATATTCATCTTCTACATCACTGTCTGGTTCATCTTCTATTATTGCATTTACTCTTTTCATATTTTGCAAGGCTTCTATTATTTGGTTGTTTTCTTTTATTATTTCTGTAATTCTCAGAATTTTCTTCTTCTTCTATGAACTCTACCACTTGTAGTTCTTGGTTAGTTAGATTATCTTTGTTACTATCTTCCTCTGTATTACTATCAGATTTTTCATTACTGCTTGTAGTAGTCTCATCGCTTAATCTTATTTTCTTTATTTTCTTTTTTCCTTTTAACCTTCTTAGTTGTTCTATTAAGATGTGTACTTCTTCTTTAAGTTCTAATAATTCTTGTTTTACTTCTTTTAGTTCTACTTTTGTTTCTTTTAGTAGCTTTTTTGTATCTTTATGTTTTCTTTTATACTTTTTATACTTGTCATACCATTCTCCATTATCATTTAATTTTAACTTAAAGTTCTCTGTTTTTAGTTTATTTATCTGTTGTTCTTGCCTATCTAGTCTTAGGTTTAGGTATTCGTAGGTTGTATTTTCTACTTCTTTTAAGGGTATTTTTACTTCTTTTGGCGTTTCTTTCTTTATTGGCTTTGGTCTTATAGGTTCATACTTATGTCTTTCCTTTTTTATAATCTGTTTTCCATGAGTTTTTAAGAGCGTGATCGCGCTAGGTTCCATTAAAATTTTCCTTCTTTGTTTAATATTACTAGGCTATCTAAAGTTTCTGTTACTTCTTTTGACAATCTTGGTTTAATTTTACTTATGTCTACCATTATTGGTATTTTACTTCTTCTCCAAGCATCTATAGGTACAATTTCTGGTTTGTGATTATTAGTTTTGGTTATCGTGTTCTGCTTGCTTGTGCTAGCTTCATTATTAGTTTCTACTTGTTTACCTTTGCTTTTTTCTTCTTGTATCAAGTTTAGTTTTTCTAGTATTAATTTGAACGTGGGTATTTCAGATACATTCCATAGGTTAGTTAGTTCTTCTCTTATCATTTGTTGTGTTTTGGTTTGATTTTCTTTCATTTCATCCATTACTAGATAGGACACTTTTCATTCTTTCTTTTAATACTATTTCTTCCCATAATGCAGTTATCTTTTCGTTAGGATTAGTCAGGATTGTTTATTCGTTTTTTCCATCTGTTTTCCATGTCTATCCATATTTTATTAAACTTATCACACTGTTTTTCTAGTCGTTCTATGTCATTTTCTAATTTTTTTTCTTTTGCACTGTATTCTAAGTATTTTAGTTGGGAATATATTTCTCTTGATAAGGCCGTCTTTATCGTTTTTAATTTTTGTTTTTTCTTTATTATCTTTAGTTGTACATTCATATTTTATTTATGAATCTAGTTTTTCCTTGGTCATTTATTTCTATTCCATTGTTATTTATTTTATAGTTTATCATAGTTAAAAAATCACTTCCTAATAATAATTCATTAAAACTGTCATATTCTATTACTCCTATGTTTATCTTATATTCTAAATCTTAGATTTTGAATTTTAGATTTATACTCTTAGTAATTATTATTTCTCGTTCATTTTCGGGGTAATTATAAGTTTGTGGTTCTATTATATTACATTCGTTTTTGTTTATCTTACTTATGTGTATGAAACTTTTAATTGCTCCTGTATTTATTTCTGCTATTTCGTCTATTGTTATCATATTTTTAAATATGATTACCTTGATTTTTAATCTACTACTTGCTATATTTATTAAGTCTATTGTTCTAGGTTGTATTCTTGGTAAACCATTCTGTTGCGTGATTAATGATTCTCTAGTTATACTTAATCTAGATCCTTCTATTTTTGGTATTAATCCCTTTGATGGTGTTAATGTTCTTATATTAAAATCCATGATTATTTCTTCTGGTACTGTTATTTTAGAATTTTCCTTATGCTCTATCCGTTCAAGTATTTCTTTATACATTTTTGGTACTATTATATTCATTTCATGTTGCTTCTTTACATGGTGATTTCCTGTTAAGGCATATATCATTTTTGTTTCTATACTTATTACTTTACTACCTGGTGGCATGTTTATTCCATCTAGTTTATATTATAGTGTTAAAGCTAATTCTTTGTGTTCATCTTTTAATGATATGCTAAAGTCTGGTTGTACAGTAGATTTTAATTTTTGGTATATTAAATTTCCTTTTATTACAGATATTAGTGCATCTTGTAGATTTCCTAATATTCTGTCATCTAGTATATAGATTTGTATTGGTGTATCAATATTCTTTTGAAAATATGCTTTTATTGTAAATTCTACTCCTCCAAAGTAAACATTTCTATATTTCTTTGCTTCTTTAGTTGGTAGTTTTGCTAATTCTCTTTTTATTACTTCGTCAGTTATCAAATTTATCTTTGTTCTTCCATTTGTACTGATAGTGTCGATTATATTTTCATGTTTCTGTGCTATATATCTTATCTCTTTGTTTCTTTCAAACTATTTTGTTTTAAATATCTTTTTTACAGATAATTCTTCTTTCTCATCTTGAATGTTTTGGTATGTATCTTGTTTAAAACTTAGTGTTTGAGTTGTTCCTCCTTCATAAATATTCATTTGGTAATATACTTCTTTTGAGTCTTCTGTTATTTCTTTTCCTTTATCCATATTTTAGTAAATCTATGTATTTATATTGTTCCCTTATAATATCATTTAAGTCTCTTATTTCATTTTCTTTATTCATTATTTCTATTAGTTTTTGCCCTCTAATTTTGTCATTTTCTTCTTCTTTCTGCTTTAGCTTTTCTTCCCTTAATGCTAAATTATTTCTCAAGAATATTATTTTCTCTTCCTGTTTACTTATTATTTCATAATTCTCTTGCAGTTGTTTATCTTTTTCATCAATTATTTCTATTCCTATTCTACAACTTGTGATATGTTGGTTTATATCTCTACTATATCTAAGTGGTTTTTCAGCTATTCTTGTTAGTTGTAATCTTTTTTCTTGTTGTTGTATTAATCTGTTTTCATCCATAATGTTCTATCTCCATTCTTAAGTCTGATTCTATTTCTGATATCATCAGATTTTGAGAATATATTTGAGTATTCAATTCTACTAATCTTCCGTATGTTTCTTCTTCTTCATCCATTGTTGTTAATATTTTTTCCAATTCTTCATCTTTGTATCCTTTTTCTGGTACATTTATTTCAGAGTCTCTTTTTTCTTCTATCCAACTTGTTTGATAGTCATTCATTATTTTATGCAGGTTCCCTGTTTCTACTAATAGTTGTTTTAACCTTTTATGCTGCCATAAATATTTATTCAAAGTATTAACCTTTTTAAACGCTGGATGTTTTAACATTGTTTATAACTTAGTTGTACATTCATACTCACCATGCAAATGTAAAAATACAAATGGCCCTTGTTCACAGTAACCTTGGCTTGCCATTATTTATGGCGAGTAGGAAAAGGGAACAACTGATAGTTGATGTGTATTTTGATAAATAGTTGGTGATAGTTCAGTTAGGAACTACAAACATCTAACTGTTCAAGTAGAAAACTCACAAAAAATGACAGTTAAGGTGTGTTTTTGACCATTAACTCTAAAATTTAAGGAATATACGGGCGTCAGACTAAGATGAAGACCAAGACTGCCACGAATGAGTGGTAGGTCTTAACCTTCACGTGGTCCAACTGCAACCTGAACCAACTGTATACCTACATCCACCTAAAAGATGTAGCAATCGTAGCATGAGTACACAACGTACCCTCATAGGCATCATAGACCAACAACCACAGAAGATACGTAGAAGTAATAAATATCAAGTTGACTCTCACATAATGCTACTCTACACAATAAATTAAACCACATAAGTCACCCTGTTCACATAAGAGTTCAAGCCACAGATAAGTACAATCCAAGTCATATTACACACAGAGATCTTACAAGTAATACCCACTTATCAGTAACTCTGCCTAAGTCATATTCATTTGGTCTCCACCTACCCAAGTTATCAAGTGAAATAAGACATGTTGACAATTAGTGTACATCATCATTAATAATCCTTCTCAAGGAGAATTGCAATTAGTCTGGCCACAACAATATTAACTTCTTATTAACTCTAACTCTTAGTATTGAATACGATTTCATAAATTCAAGGGTATAACACATATCAGTTCATTCAATCTTTTCATTATACTTAAATGAGAGACTACGCCGTAAATCCTCGAATTAATGAAGGAATTCAACATAAGCAAATCATACAAGTCGCTATTTACAACAACAACGGTTTCACAACATCCTTGCTAGACACTATCAAACAACGTTATCATTCACCAGGAAATGCAAGGACACACATGATTCCATTTGATTTACATATTAGATCTGACAACTAGACACCACTGACCACAATAACAGTTCGACATCAATAACCCTGACTTATGAAGGTACAACCAATAGAATCCAAACCACAGAAAATATGCCAAGTCATGACAACCAATCCAGTCCAAAACCACGCTAACAATCAGTAAGAAATCAATGTACAAATGAATGTATGATATGACTGCAAATGCAAATGAAAATGCAAGGTACCTTTCACAAGTTGGTATACACATGTTCAAATTCTATGAACTATGATCTATGGAGGATCCGCGCCGTCCATATACCGCTCCTAGCCAGCCGGAATTCAACATACGTATTTGAATAGAGCCCAAGACCCCTTTGGAGCCATATCAATCATTTCCATCATCTCAGTATTTCCAATCATCTCATAGTATATCCTTACATTTTCGGTCTCATTGGACCCACATCATTTCCATACCACTCCATTTTCAATATCATTAGAATCACGAGTGTATGAATGCAATAACAATGACAAGGCATGTAATTAGGATGTATGAGATGCAATCAAGTGTAAGAGATGAATATCACATGCTTCAAGAACTCAATGACACATAATTCCACATAATACAGTCTTTTATATTATAAGCAATGTGATGAGTAAACACAACAATTATTAATAATAGCGACAAGCCCACATAATGGTGACAAGCCCAAATAACAGCAGTCGGAATCAGCCTAAGGCTGATTTCCCAAATCACCCATCAACACAGTTTAACATCGGTACCCACCAAAGCATGCATCACAACCGCTAAGGTGGGACCCCCAAACACGGCCAATACCCCTCAATATTTATAACTACTAAGTACTTATGTCGGAGTCTAAAAAGATAAACTATAGGCTACCTTAATGCCTAGAGGGTGCAACGAACTATCCGGCTTGCGTCATTTCTTTTCGTATCGTCTCTGAATGAGAAACGTCTAACAATTATATATTCTATATTAACATAATATTATAATGATACCAAATATGTCTAGTAAAGAATTCAGGGTCAAAAGTAAATCTAAAACCTCATTCTGGACTTTGAGGGTCAAAATAGTAATTTATTGAAAAATTGAGTTCAATATTATCAAAATAGTATTTCTACGGATTCACACGAGTCTAAAAGCATCCATATTGCTATACTTTAGTCCAAACCCCCAAAAGTGACCACGGACTGACAAGGGAAAATTGAAAATAGTTTACCCAAAGTCTAGAGAGTCAAAATATCAAGTTCCATCACAAAATAATTCTAAATAAAGTTAATTTCATCAATTTAGTAAACCTCCAATTTTGGAGAAAACCCAAGAATTTAATCTCTTGAAAACCCATTTGAAACATAAAACTTTGAATTGAAAAAACTTACCCAAGCTTTAGCAAGCAAAATATTAGGAAACTCCACCCCAAACCACCAATGATCTATTAAGAAATCAATTTACTAACCTAGGATTTTTAATCATGAAACCCTCTTTCAAAACAAGTTTCCCACCATAAAAATATTGAATAATCTAATATGGAATCACAAAATGAAGTTGGGGAACTTACTCCAATGATCTATCTTGAGAAACCCTCTAATTTCCCATTCTAATGAGCTGCTGGGTCCAAGAAATGTATTAGAGAGGATGGAGTTCGAAGTTAATAACATTTCCAGAGTTTCACTTCGGTGGACGATTTTCCGCTTCGGCGGCTCCACTTCGGCAGCCAATCTTCCGCTTCGGCGGTCGATTTTCCACTTCAGCGGCCTCACCAGAACAATAATCATCTCCGATACTAAAATGGCCATAACTCCATCATACAATGTCGAAACTTGATGATTTTTTTTCTATGACTTCGTAATTAAGATACAGATCTAGTGGTTTAACCTAAACATGAATCAAAAGTCTTTTTCTCAATAAGGTGCTCTTTATGGTCAAAGAAGCGACACCAAAGCTTCAAATGAGCGCGACACAACCCCAAATGATTCAAAACCCGAACCAACGACTCTACTAAGTTATAAATCACAATCCGGACCTAATGAAATCAACGAAACTTTAAAAATGACTCATTTACCTAAAAGTCAATTATCGGTCAACACGTTTTCACTTATTCAACTTAAAAGTTTCTAATTTCCTCAAAAACAATCAAGACTCACCCGACTATCTTGGGAACCGCTCCGTCCATCCCCGCAAGCCGAATACAGTCTAACGATGCTAAGAAAAAAATCAACAGGGGTAAAAGGGTAAAATGCCTAAATGACCAAACGGATCGTTACATTAGGATGGAGTTAGAGAAACTTCCAACAGGCCGGATGGGAGGGGTATAAGTGGAGGATTTATGCCTTCTCTAATCCATTTGTACACGTGTTATTAGTAGTTAGTAATAAGAGCTTGGTTCATATATATTCTGTCGTAGTTCAGCTTTATCTTTACGCTGAGTTAGATGGAGGATGCCTGAAATGCTCGATCGTAGATAGAATATATGTACTATGTATTATATCTATTACACCAACAAAATAGGCAACGCCACATGCAACTGTTTTGCCTCTTGACTACGTCTAATGTTCTGGTTCTTTCTTGCTTTATAAGAGGTATTACTTAAATAAATTTTACCCACATATATGTGAACTTTCAATGTTTGACCTAGTAGGATGGTGATTGGTGAAGCAAAGGGGTTGTCTAGGAAAGAATCTAAAATAAAATCCTATGGTGCAAGCGCGCAGGCCAACTTTTGTGCAGGGGGGCAATTGTTGCTTCTTCTCGAAAGCGAGGCAGCCTCGAAGAATCAAATCTCTATTAATGCTACTTAACCGAATAATTACATGATTAATACTATCTGTTGTCTCTTTTTCTGCTGACTGCTATGGTTTAAATTCTTGACACATCTATTAAAAAAATTATTTAATAGCATTAATCATAAATACTATTTGATTAAATTATATGATTTTTTCCTTAGTTTTGTACTCTTAATTAATGACTATAGAGGTCTTGTTGTAGTAGTACGAGCTGCGGGATTGAAAAAATTAATACCTTCTCCAGTTTTTCAAAATGACAAATATTTTGTGACTAAAGTAGCAGATAAACATGACTGGGAGTAGTACTAATTATGTGGTGAACCTAGGAGATATCTGTAAATTTAAAACCTTATGTTTTGTACTATGTGTTAATTAACACATCAGAAAACTTTAAGCACCAAGATAACCTTCCTGAATTAGGTGTAACATATCTGGTTAATATTTAATTAGGAATCTGACATGCCTGATCCCTCCATTCCGTGGAGCTCTTCAAAATAAACAAATGATGATCATACTTTATATCCATACTCATGGTTCCAAATATTGTGCCACATAATTAATGCTATTTTTGTTGAATTTTACGTGTCATGTACTAATGATACATATCAATATTTACAAATTTAAACTTCTTACTCTACCTTTAATGGTATATTTTTATAGCTATAAAAATCCACTACTAAAAACAGGTCAAAAACCAAGGGCCAAAACCGACACAAAATCAATTTTTTTGACTAAAACCGATCAAAAAATGACGACCTTGATAATGTCAAAAAATAGTGTTCATTTAAAAAAAACCACGGACAGAATCGGTTAAAACCGACATAGTCCGTCATTTATGTAAATTAATAAAACATTGAATCTTATTGAAAAACCTATAAAAGATTTTAAAAATATAGACGGAGTCCATCGTTTTTGAAAATAAAATAATGAAATGTAACAACTTGGAATTGAACTCAAGTATGTACTGTGGAATTTGATATTCAACACACCTAGATCTCTATCTTATGCGAGACATAATATTCTCTTATAGGATGGAACACGTTACCTTACCTATTCTATGCGTTCATTTGTGGAATATTAATAATAAAATAGCAACATACCCAGTGTAATCCCACAAGTGGGGTCTGGGGAGGGCATAATGTACGTAGACCTTACCTCTACCTTTGTGGGGTAGAGAGACTGTTTCTGAAAGACCTTCGTCTCAATTAATTAACAACACTAAAGTATGGATACATCAATTTTACGTGGAAACCACCAGACTCACAAGGATAAAAAAACCATGACCTACACCTCTGTAGGATTTAACCCCAACTCCACTACAAAGTGAGACTCTAAAAATTTAAGTTACAAACCCCATAACCTAGAAAATTAAACTCTAATTCCTATCTCAACAATCTACCCAAACCGTTGATCCCACTCCAAGTTGATCCCCAACTGAAGTTGATTTTGACTAACTTTTACACCTATTACAATTGCTTCTAAGAAAGCGGATAATGGCACAACTCAATGAACAACCTAATACAAGAATCTAGACTTAAGAACTAAAAATATTATTCAGTAGAATAACTCCTTCAATCTTCTTCGTAGTATTAGGGTCGCACTAACAAAATCAGAACTCTCTCAACTATGCTTGGCTGGTTTGCTCAAGTATCTGATTTTCTCCCTTTGTGAGTGCATAAGTTTATTCATGGCAAGACTTGATATTTATAGTTTTTGTCTTCATCAATGCGACTGACCTAAACCCTACATGATACAGCCCATCATGGTAGAATAAGGTTTTTGTTGGTTTTGGATTCTTACACCTTCACATATTTTTAGTTTTCTTGTAGGACTCTAAAATATCTTGATAAGTATGGCAAGTGATCCTACCACCTTGTACGCCAAGTGTTTACCATAAATACACAAATCCTACTTGCGGTAGGACTCTGAGAAGGAACACATTCTTGGACCTGTTCCTTGCATTGTTCCTGTCAACTCTGTCTCGCTGTTGCATTTGAGAAGGAATATGTTCTTGGAACTGGTTCATTCCACTTATGCTTTGAGCCAGATTTGATCAGCTTTGTACTATATCTACTCTTGGATAGATCAAATCTACTGACCTAGTTCATTCACCTTGTGAATTCTTCTTGTCAATCATCAAAACTAACACTAGTCATTCTTGCTAATGCCAATAAATTCCCTCTTTTTTATGATGACAAACCCATTCGTGTAATGACACTTGTGTCCCCCTATTCCAAATATCTCAACACCAAAAAGTTTGAACAGAACACTACTAGGATGAACCAGGTTAGCATACATGAGTTATAAACATCACAATTACACTGTATCTTCCCCTTTTGGCATCATTAAAAAATCATATCATGTGATTTAATGATTTAAAGGAATATATGCAATATTTAGCTCATGGCCACTGAGACTATCATATACACATAATAGAACACTTAACTCAAATTATATCTACTTGAATATTCTTGAGTACAGAAATTAGCACGGAGATATAAGAGAGTGATCAAGTTCCATTACTTTTTAAAGTAGCACTACAACAGGTTCAAAACGAAACATACATTCCATAACAAAAAATAGTTAAGACAGAGAGAACACAAATCAGAGAGATCTAATTAAAGATAGCTCAGAGGTAGGTTTGGAGGTTGAGGCATGGTCTTTGGATAGCGCAGACACCAGAATCTGAATGGATTTAGTGTTTTCTTCCCTCTCTTTATCCAGGGCAGCCTGCAGGCTTTCAACTTGTTCCTTAAGAGCTTCTTCCTCATACCCATACTTCATATGTAGCGAGTAAATGTTGTTCTTATGTTTTTCTTTCAGCGCTGCAATTTTAGCCTTCTTGACAACAAGTAGGTCTCTCAAGGTTTGTATCTCAGCTTCTATATTCAAAGTTGATTTAATACCCTGATTCAATACACCAATGACATGCTTTGTCATTTGATATTTCTAGACTTTAATTGGTACTCTATAGTGTTCAAAGATGACATCCATCCAGAACCCAAACGCCAATCCATGAAATTTATATTTTTGTAGTGTGATCTTATGAATGTGATGAATAATGAGACTAGGTAGGTTTATTTGGACTTCAGTGTCAAGAAGTTCTATTAATTCCATGTCCAAAAAGCATGCCTAGTCTCTTCCTTCCTTTCGGGGCACAATCATGTGATGCACCACCTCAAAATACAACTGATACATCTTGGGCATCTATCTTTTTTGCACCTTCCTATGCTCGATAATTGCTGAATTTCCACCCAGTTTTATTATGATTTTTAGTGCTGATGTCATTTCCTCAAGTGATAGCCAATCATTCTTTACATACTTTTCCCAAGCCCTTGAGGGAACACTTAGAATCTCCCTCAAAGTTGTTTTGAGGAGTCAAAACAATCTTAACTCCCAACACAGTGCTAATGAGTTGTTCTCCAATAAAAGTAGCATTGTCATAGAATTTAGTAACATGTTCCTTGCACATCTTCCTCTTTTCTCTTCTTTGATGGAACAAATTACTCCACCCTTGATGCTCAAGTTTTTGTAATAGTATGTCCATCTCAGGGCCTCCATAACCACTAACTATTCTTCCTCCAAACATTGATCATCGTTATTCATTGCTAAGAAGGATCTTGTACTTCTTCCGATTCACTGTAACTATCAATTTGCTTGAAGTCTGAATTTTCAGCGGACTCGTCTTTCTCACTTTCAGTTTCCTCATCCACCAATTTTGATTGTGACCTTTTCATAGATGAAACAGGTTTATGAACATGTTTGTTCATAGTAGATGATTTTGATTTAGAGTGATGACAACCTTGCCCTTCCTTTTCTTGCTCTATTGACTCTTCTGTTGGTTCCATCATTGATGCTGAAAGTGATTTAGTGACCTTTGCTCTGTGTGCTTTATCCCTTTTTATAGATAGCATTGCCTTCTTCAGTTTTTTCTCAACTTTTCTCTTTTGTCCTCTTGTGTGAGGAGTTCTCAGTAGTGTTGAGGATCTTTCTTATTCTTTTCTCTCATCATCTGGTTTTTGAATGGCTTCTACTGATACTTTTCGAAGCCCACTCCTGACCCTTCTATTTGTGAGCTCAACAATAAGCACATCATCATCATCATCATAGCCTACTTCATCAGCTATATTCGTACCAGAGTCAGGATGAGAAGAGTTCTCTAGCGGAGCATTTGTTCTACTATTGGAACAAGTCTTTTCACTTGTTCTATGAGTACATGTACATTTCTCAACGGAGAATTCCCTTATGTACCAACATACCTCAAAACATCCACCTCTTCCTCTTTTAGACATTGTTCAATCTCTATTGGTTCCTCCCCTGATTCGATTCTATCACCACTATCAACTGGTTTTATCCTAATTTTTGTCTCTTTTCGTACGGAGTGCCTTTCAGCCGTCACCGTGGTTAGGCATAAGGCATTTTCATGGGACGTTTTCGTATTGATCTATGTATAACTGTTGGAATATGCTCGGATTAAAATTCCTATTTATGAATAGTACTATGATCCATCCTAGTTGTAGATTTCTTTTGTTTTGTTCTATTCTTTATTATTATTCAAAATAATGATCATTTTCAGACTTAAACTCAGGTCTTCCAAATGGTATCAAAGCCATATTTTCAAAGAGTATTCGCAGATAGTATTTTCATTATCATGAATATTTTTAGAAGTTATAAACATAACATTAAGAATGCTAGATCGGAAGAACATGAACTTCCACAACAGTTAGATGCTTTAAAAAAATGGACTATTCCATTTGTTGCCACTAAGGAAATTTATAATTTTGATATTTTTGAAAACTTGCGAAATCGTCATGTTATTAAGACTATTGAAGAATCTGTCCAAATGGATAATTAAGAAAATCTATACAGTTATTTTCTGATACTGATAATGAAAGATATCAAAAATTGCGTTATAAATTTTTGCATATTGGATTAGTGCAAATTGCATTTAAACCTTTAACTTTAAAGGGTTTACCTGAAAGTTTTATAACTGTTTTAAGAGATGCTAGAAATTTAAATTGGAAACAATCTCTTATGTGTGCTATGCAATCTAGTCGGGCTTATGGATCAATTTATTTTGATGTCAGACCAAATCTTACTCTATCTTTGTCTGATCCAATTTTTTTGCATGTTTTAACTTTATATGTCAAAGCTCATGGTTATAATTATATACATGAAACATAAGTTATGTGCACTGTTATCGTATCTATATTCGTGTGTTAGACACTATGAATCCTAATTGTAAGATTATGGATGATAACAAAAATAGACAAACGGTTCTTATAGAAACCAACCTAGCCAAAAGGTCTAAGATAACAACTAGAAGACCTATCAATTGGGATGAAATAAACTATCCCGACGATTGGCTAATTGAGAAGGCTATCCCTGTCCAACCTAGGATAGATACTCGGATTGCTCAGGTAGTTCAAACTACTGATGGAAATATCCATCTCCAATTCGCTACTCAACCACCTAAATTAGGTAGATCAATGTCATCTCATTATTACCTCTCTCCTCTCGATGACATTCCCAGACCTTCTACTGCTAGAGCGTCTACCTCTCAGGTTAACGAAGACCTTTATAAGGTTACCACTCCTTCATAAATCTCTCAGGATGAGAAGATTGATAAAATAAAAATAGGAGATAACCAAATTCCTGTAGGAATTAATACATATCCTACTCCCAGTGAAATGGGATTCACTGATTATTTTAAAGATGAATAATATTCGTGTTTCTCCTCTGGATTATAGTCCAGGTTCAGGTCTGAGAAAAATTATTTCGAAAGACTTTCTAAGTAAAGATTATTATCTTTTTAGAAGATGGTTCTTTTCATTTTTTACTACAAAAGAACAATGTTCCATTAAAGATCAATTTTATGATGAGTTGCAAACCAAGCAGGATTATAAGCCTTTTGTTAGATGATTTGTCGAAGACTATGCTCTACCCAATATCAATGTTATTGAAAGACAATGGCATTTAGATTCCAAAAAGGTTCTTAGGAGTATATACCCTACAGATGAACCTTTTTCATTAAAAAGGGACAATAGTAACAATGATTTACAAACCCAACCTTTTATGAAGCTAATACATCAGACCCTTCATAATGGTCCTACTATTGATCATATCAACACCCTGTTCAAACAACATAACCATACCAATATCCATCTTAAGGTTATTAGTGAACAGATGAGCTTATTACATAACAAAGTAGACAAGCTCAGATCTCTTATAGAGAGTCAACGAGACAAGATTGATGCTGCTACTGACCAACATCCAAATCTCTGGAAATTCCAGCAAATATCCAGCCTCCTCCTTCAATGGAAGGAATTTCCCTGACAAAAAAGACAAAAGAACCATTAGTAAAAAATCTTGAAAATCTACTCTCTCAATTTCAGAGTAAGTTGAAGATTTCTCCAAAAGATGGTTCTACATCAACTATTACGATGATTAGTACATATAAATTATCTGAGTCTGACAATGAAGCACAAATTGCTGCGATGAGGAAGGGTAAATGGAAACCCAAATTCAATTCAGAAAATTACTACTATCCGAGGCCCACATCCATGGATGTTCTAATTGAAGAACAAGCTTATAAGAATGAACCTACCACTTATACCGGTACAGAAATTGTTGAATGGAACATAGATGGTGGCGCTGATAGTCAAATCTTCAGGACTTGCCACAAAATCATCATGTATGCTGCAGCAGCCAAATGTAATCACCAAACCGATGCTCACATCGTTAAGATGATAACTGCAGGATTCACAGGACATCTTAAAGCATGGTGGAATAATTATCTCACTAGAACAAAAAGCTTCTAAATGTAATGTTGTAAAGCAAGAGGGTAATGAGGCTCAACCTTATGCAGTTTTTACTCTCGTTCTAACCATTTTAGATCACTTTACAGTAAATTATTCAACCAATTATGATAATATCAGAACTCTTCTGCAAAACCATAGGTGCCCCACCTTAACTTCATTTAGGTGGTATAAAGATGTCTTCCTTAGCAGAGTGTTAAACCTCCCAGAAGCCAATAGTAGTTTATGGAAAGCCAGATTCATAGACGGTCTTCCCTCTCTTTTTGCTGAAAAAATTAAGAGAACCTTAAGAAAGGATTCGGGAGATTCCCAGATCCAATGTGATCTTTATTCTTACGGTCAACTAATAGGCAAATGCATGGAAGAAGGATTAGCTCTATGCAATGATCTGAAATTACAGAAATAACTTAAAAGAAGAAATTGACAGAAAAAACCCAATTAGGAGAATTCTGCCAATAGTTCGCATTCGATGAACCGACCTCTCACCAGAATGGGAAAAAGAGGAAAACCCCGGTTAAACCCCATAAAAAGCAATACTATGAAAAGTACAAGTCTGACTCTTACAAAAAGTATGCTGCAAAAAAAAAGAGCCAAAAATGCAAAGAAGGGTTATATCCCTAAGAGAGAGAAAAAGTCTCCTACATGTTATGCATGTGGTGAAAACGGACATTACGCCAATAGGTGTAAGAAGAAAAAGATCGACAAGATCAAGAATCTCAATATAGATGAAACCATTAAGGATGTTTTGATGAAGATTGTTGTCTCATCGGATGAGTCTAATGACTCAGAGGAGATTATGAGTTCAGACTATGAAGATCCTTACTCCTCCTCTACGGAAGATGAAGCTCTTTGCACCTGCATTGCAAAAGATAAATGTCAGGCTATCAAGGATAATGAAGAAACTGATGATGAGTTTTATAAACTTCAAGCACAATTCTCCAACTGCAATATAAATGTCATAAATGGAGAAGAAGTCAGTGACCTACTGGATAATATTCAGGACAAAGCTCAGAAAGCACAGGTCATCGAAGCTTTGTTTAAAGCTCAGAGAAAAGACAAAGTTCCTCTCAAAATCAGATCAAGAATTGATCCACCTTATAACTTTTCTGAAGTTCTTCAAGAATTACAAAAAAAGCGGAGTCCAAATAGTTCTCTTACAGTCCAGGATTTGAAAACTGAGATTTATGATCTCAAAACAGAGCTAACTCTACTTCGACATCATTACACTACACTAGATGATAGAGTTACTTCATTAGAATTAGGACAGGCTAGTCATACTCCTATAGAGTTGGGTTTAATCTTATCAATAATATAAATGTGTTCAAGTACATTTATCCCTAATAATAATTGTCTCTAGGACATACATACGTTCACTTCCTTGATAGTTTTATCATGTGAATGATCACAGCTTGCATATTGAAGTAGTACATCTCTTTTGTAATGTACCTTGATGCACTTCTTGGAAGGTATCAAATCACAATTCAGCCCTTATTTTCTCCTTAACACAAAAATCACAAATTTTGTCTAACCTCTTAACATACTAATAAATCTAAAAGGTGGTTCACAGCTAATACTTGTGTGTAGTTAGAGTTGTTAAGCTGAACTTATGCTTATCCGAAATATTATGTGTTAGGCTGAAAAAGAAGAACATGTCACTCCTATTGTACTTTTACAAAAGATAGTATTAATTGAAATAAAGTGGATAGGACAAACAGGGCATGTTCTTAAATTACATCAAGTGATAGCAATTACTTAAATGAGTCATCCAATCTATTTGGGTCTAGCAAAGGTATTCTCGGAAGAGATACTCTTTTTCTCCATTTCTTCCATGCTATATACTACTCTCTCCGTTCCATAATAAATGCTTTTTTAGTTATGTACACCCCTTAAGAAAATACTCACTCCTAGAAAATTAGGAGTGCTTTTACTATCTTACCCCCAATTAAATGTCTAGAAAAAAAATGCTACTTAATGATTCTTGATTATATAAACAAGAGTAGTTTTGGAAGAATAGGATCAATTTCTTTTTGAAATTCTAAAACATCACTTATTTTGGAACAAAATGAAAAGTCTAAAAAACACTTATTATGGAACGGAGGGAGTATAAAGGAAAAGTCTTTTTAACATAATAATTTTCCAGTGATAATACTAGTCAACATTAGATAGACTGATGTCAAATTTTAGTTATACGGTAGATTACAGAAGAAATAATCAAACGACAATTGCCAGATTCACTGAACCACAATAGATGACAGAAGAAACAATCAGATGGCATCTATCAAAAAAACCATGGCGAGTTTGTCAAATGTAGCCAATAACAACCTTCTTTAACCCTTAAAGATAGAAGATAAAAATACATATGTTCAGGTCACTAATACCGCATACTACATAACATGAAGGTAGTGTCTGAGCAGTGAGTGCATTGAGCTCAAGCCGTATATACAGTTGAACAATTTTTAAAAAGTACATCTCCATATTAAGTTTTCAACCCCTGCAGCAAAATTAGTAGTAGAAATAGTGGTACTCCACATAGTTTGATTTTTGGTGAGATTAGCAACTAATAATATAAAACAAATGAGAGAACGGGAGTCAAACACAAACCTCCTCGTCCACCAGATCAATTTCTGAGAGCTTCCGCGCAGATTCTTTCTTTGAAGAGCCCAATTCTTTGGCAAGGAAATAGTTTCTCAAGAACCCAAACTCCTCTACCTCAATCTCGTCTTCATCCATTTCCTTTAATTCAGAGAATCTGAAATACTAAAGCTCTGTTCAATTAACAAGCACAAGTTAATAAGTGCTAGACTCAAAAATTGTATTTATTCTTTTTGAATTCCAAAGTTCTAGCAAATACTTTTTGGGAGTGAAGTCCTCATCATCTTGTAAACTCAGAGGGATCCAACATATAATCAATAGGTACACGTGAATCTACTGTCTTGGTTTTTATTTCGTGGCCTACTCTCACCATCATCTGCTATCTCCGATCTATTCTCCGGACACACTGATATATTAAAGTAGTAGGCTTCTCTCTCTCTATCGAACTTGAAACTCAAGTAAATTACTGAAATAAAATTTGTGGATAAAGTTTGCTTCTTTTCGAATAAAATTCACATTTGAGTATAATTTTTTCCAGCTCCCGGAGATTTGGCAAAGCTGCTCGACTCAATGAAGATATTAAGGCACGTTTCGTTAGATGTATTAAACAAAATAATCATGGTACATAAAATATGCATTGGCTATCCAATTGTTAATTTCAGTATAGTAACGACTTGTGTAGCTTTTATTTTATACTGAATCCTATACGGGATGGCAATATTGGTATTCCGTATTAGCTATATGATACGACCCCACCTTCAAAGACATATTTTAGAAGAAGAAATAGTGAAGGGGGAACTAAAGATTCTTGAACTAAGTGAGGTGAAACCAATCAGCCAAACGTGACTCCTTGATTCTCTCCAGCAGTTACCAATATTCCAACCGCTGTCAGATTAGACATTATGTATCCTATAATTAATTATTAGCTAGTTAGGATTGTTTTTAAGATTATTGAATTTACGTTTAAATATCAGTTTTTGGGATACGGACAAATTTATTTGTTGTAAATTGTGTTTTAAGTTGCAGTAAGTGTGATAACATGTTTAGAATATTTAAGTTAACAACATTTAGTTATGTTTTACTTAGTTGTTGATTGATATGTTGTAGTCGATTAGTAAAGTCCTGTTGTGGACTAGAAAATATCTAGATATGATGTTTGGTTAATCTGCCTAAGTAACCTTGTTGTTAAGATATTTAGTAGATCTATATGCAATGTGTTAAAATGTTGTTAGCAACCTACTTTTTTAGAAGGCATTTGATGTTAATTAGTTAAGAAGTTCTGTAATGTATTGCTTGATCAATTGATTGTTTATATCTGGGTATGCTATGTTAGGTTTATATTCAAAGGTCATATGATATACATATTATTTTGGTAGGCATTATGAGTAGCATGGCTTGTTATAATGTTCTGTGCTAAATTATGGTTGGAAAATATATTCACTGCTTGGTTCTGCTATATGGTTGAGATGGTGCTAAGTAGTGATGGAACTTTAGATGCTTTATGAACTTAAATACCTATGTATTTGATATGTTCATGTGCCTTCTGTGGTTTGAGAGTAGCCTAAAGCGTATTAGTTTTGAATATTCACTAGCATGCCTATAAATCTGTATGTAATGAATATGGGATAGTCAATATGAGTCTTATGTATACTTGATTGGTTTCTGATTAGATGGATTAGCCATGGACTAAGGAATTGGAAGTATGCTTGTCTTTGTTTAGTTTAGCATGTCCTAGATATGGCTTGATTGTGATATGATGGTTAGTTGACTTAGGACCTATTTGATAACCATGTCATGTCTGATTTGAAGTGTCACAATGCCTAAATAGAGCATGATTGTATATGTCTAAATTTGGCATCAAATAGCCTTGCATACCTAAAGTGTTATCCCTAAATGGTCATTTAATCATCTTTGTTTGTCTTCTATATTTGTTGAATTGATTAGATGTTTGCCTATACCTGTGTGTAAAAGTTCCTCCATGCTAGCATGAGAAGTCCTACAAGTCATATGGAATCATATTTTTCCTATTAAGTTGGTTATGTATCTGTCCTGTTTGTTTCCACCATAAAAATGCTTCCATGACAGCATGTAGTACTCCCCTAAGTCCTTCTGTGTCATGGCATGTCTATTGATTTGCTAAATGATACCTATGCTAGCATCTTATATCATGTTAACCTTAAGTCCTTGTTTGCATACATTTGGTTTACAATCCTGGTTTCATGTAAGTATGTGTAGGTGTAGTTAGGATATTGACACTTCCTAAGGGTTTGAATATAAATGAGCTGGATATGTCTATGCCTAGCTGTTATTGTACTATTTGGACCCAAATATGTAAGCCTTTCCCTTTCCTGGTGATATTGAAAACATGTTTATGTTTGGGCCAACTTACTTTTAGTTCTTCTACCTACTTTGTTGAGTATGCAATGATATACCTCAAGATCTACAAGGTATAAAGAGTTAGGTATACACCAGTTGTATATCAAGATTGTATACCCTTGTATATCTCTAAGTATATCATATATCTTTTTATATTTTTCGTGTATATCAATTTTACGTGGCTAAATAAGTGTCCAGTATGGGCTGTCATATTGATAAATGCGTGGTAATTGGGCCCTTATGCATCTGGGTTGTTTTTTTCTCTTTAAATCTGAAAGTCGTTATATTGGGCTTGCTTTTATATGCGCACTATTTGATTTACCAAAACCCAGTTTGAATTAATATTGTTTGGCCTGCTTCATATCTGAGCCTGCTAGCTTTATTTGTGTTTAAACTGTTATAGTTAGATATAAATCGTGTATATTTGTGTTTAACTTTATATCAATGCCTGCTTTATTTTTATTATTGATGAGTTTGGGGTATGTTCTAAATCCCTTTTTTGTTTTCCGCCCTCCTTGCATACCCTTCAGCTTGGTGGGCCCACGTCTCCTCGTTTGCGCGAATGCTCTAAGTCATTGGGCTTAAGGTCCAACTTCATATTATTCATCGAGTCCAGAAGCTGTGAAGGCCCAGTCATGGGTGAAAATGACATACACAATAGATTTTATATTTATTAGCAAATTGGTGGCTCGGTATGTCCACCAACCCAACTCTCTTTTATTTTCTTGATTGTATTTTTGTGCATTTTTATAATTTAAATATTATTTGAACCCTAGGTTAAAAACTAACTGAAATAGTTTTTGGCTCGATACTTATGTCTCTAGAACGAATAGGATTACCCATCTTTGTCAATTTTGGAACCCGGGATTAATAAATAAAATTGCTCTTTTAAATTTCTGTTCATTTAGATCATTGTACTATTTTTGCTATTAAATCGGTCTTCAAATATAAAAGATTTGCAAATGGTTTTATTAAATAAATGTAAGAAAAAATGCCTTGTTTTACTTTAGCTTTTAAAAGAAAAAATGGGAAACACGTGTTTATGTTTGAAATAGAGTTTTGAATAAAAGTGATGTTTCAAATTTGTGAACAAGTTTAAATTTTTCTTAAATGATTTGGCAAAGCTTTCATAACTGGAGTTTGAGGAAAAGGGAGAAAGAATGTTGGTTGACCTTCCTTTTTAAATAAAAGACTCATTTTTATAAGTTATAAATTTTGCTAAATCTCTTTTTTTTTTATCTCTTTTGACAAAAGAAATAAAGGAATTATATTCCAAAGGGAAGATTTTCAAAAAAGAATCTTCTTCTTTACTTATAAATGGAAAATATTTGTGAAAGAGATTTATTTTGGCGGAAAATAAATTTGAATAACATAATATATATAATATTTTCAAATACTTTAAGCAAATAAAGCAAGTTTATTATTTTAAAACCCGAAGGTCAACTGTATTCTGCGGATTTTTAATACCAGGGTCTTTAAACAAATCCCTAAGAATGTAAAATCTTTTAAATTAAAAATCAATTTGAGATATAAAATTGAGATGCTATTTGACACTCTATTTTAATTAATCAATTTTCTAATTTAACGAAGTAAAATATTAATCAATTAATTGACATCGATTCGATCCCACCTTCGTTTATTATGAGTACGTCTTCATCGGGGAAGTACAGTCTGAGTGGTTCTACATCATCATCCACTGGGCTTTCGGCGAGAAAATTGGCTAATGCTTGACCCTTTATAACTTTCTGAACCACGTACACAACATCAAATTCAATTAACAACATTTGTCATTTGGCCAGCTTTCCTACAAGCATGGGATGGTGAAAATGTACTTTAATGGATCTATTCCGGAGATGAGGTGGGTGGTATAGGTTTCCAGATAGTGCCTCAGCTTCAGGACTACCCATGTCAATACACAACACGTCTTTTCTACCAAGGTATATCGTGTCTCGCAAGCTATGAACTTCTTGCTCAGGGAGTAGACGGCGTGTTCCTTCTTTCCTTCTTTGTCATATTGTCCTAAAACGCACCCAAAGGCCTTGTTCGATACTGATAAGTACAACAATAGGGGTCTTCCTGACGTTGGTGGAACCAAAATGGGAGGATTGGAGAGATACTTTTTGATAGTCTCAAGTGCCTTCTGACATTTGTCGTTCCTTTTTGTTGGCGCGTCTTTATTTAGTCACTTGAGTATGGGCTCAACGATCACTATGGAGTGAGCTATGAAGCGGCCTGATGTAGTTTAATCTTCTCGAAAAACTCATGACCTTCTTTTTAGTCTGTGGAGGGGCAAATCATGTACGACCTTGATCTTTGACGAGTCTAGCTGTATGCCCCTCCGACTGACTATGAACTCGAGTAGTTTTCCAGTGGGTACTGTAAATGCACATTTTGTCGGGTTCAACTTCAAATTGTATTTCTGGAGCCTATCAAAGAACTTACGCAATTGTGTGATATGATCTGCACTATCCTTCAATTTGATAATGATGTCATCCATGTATACTTCAATTTCCTTTTGGATCATGTTATGAAAGATGGTGGTCATGACTCTCATGTAAGTGGCACTGGCGTTCTTGAGACGGAATGTCATTACCCTATTGTGATACACTCCCCACGGTGTGATGAAAGCTATTTTTTCTGTATTTTCCTTTTCATTAGAATCTGGTGATATCCGACAAAGAAATTGACGAATAACCGCAACTCGTGCTTGGCGCAGTTATCAATGAGGATATGAATATTCAGGAGTCGAAAGTTATCCTTGGGACTAGCTTTATTAAGGTCCCGATAGTCCACACAGATTCTGATCTTTTCATCCTTTTTCGTCTTTAATTGCATCATTAACTCGAGCTTGGACTATCTGATATTTTTTTTTACCGGCATGAAACCAGGATTCATTGGTAGTTTATGCGCCACTCTATCTATGCTCAGGCCAGGCATATCGGCGTACGACCATGCAAAGATGTCTACATACTCTTTCACCAGATTAATTAACTCCTCTTTCTGATATGGCTCTAGGTGCACGCTGATTTTGTTCTCTTTGACCGACCCTTCACACCCCAAATTAATTACTTCACTTTCATCCAGGTTAGGCTTTTGCTCATTCTTGAAGTGTTCCATTTCCTCGAAGAAACCTTTTGGTATCATTGTTTCCTCATCGTATTCTTCGTACTCTTCTTTTTTTCCAACACTTGACTCACCCATTTTGTGACACGTCATGACATTAAGAGTTGGTTTATTGTTATTACTGAAAAGCAAGATAAAGCATGATTAGTAATACAAAGTTAAAAACAATTGAGCATATTTTGGGTAAATTAATGCTTTCATTAATTTGAAAAAGTAAATACCAACTATGGTCCTGACTCAGATCAACATCGAGTCATTATCATTCTTTCAAACATACATCACAAGGAAAATAACTAAAGGGTGAGTAATTGGGCCTCGGCCGAACTACACCGATTTTTTATAATACTTGAAAATTTTCATCATTGCTATCGAGAAACCAAGACCGGAGTAGAGGTCCAGTTGGAAAGCTTCTCACTCAGATTAGCATTGCGAATAGTGGGCACCTCAATGCATTCTTATAAGACCACGATGCATTCTTCTTCTTAAAATAACATCCCTATCCCTTCCTCGACATCATCTGCATTCAGCATCAACATCCTAACTGGGAAAGACTGGTACAGGTTTGGAATAGGCTTACACATCTTTGGGGAACCTTTCTTCTTTTTGCCTCCTTTAGAGGCCTCTTCAGAGCTGGGAACATACCCGAGACCAGAGCGGAAGCAGTTTTCAGGAATTGCAATTGACTTTGTTATGCTATGTAGATCCTTCCCAAGACCCTTTCCTGGTTAAAAATCATTTTGTAGCATATTGGAGGCAACCATTCGATACATGACTGGCATCAGGACTTGCAACACAGCTTCTTCATATGTGGCCCATACCAACTCGACCACGTAAAAATTCATACCTTTGGGAGTTTCCTTAATTAGTGAAATTGATTTATTGGGGTAATTGTGAATGTTTCCCTACCCATGTATTACAACTTCGTGTCCTTCCCAGAAAAATTTCAAGGACTGATACAATGACGATGGAATGACTCTGACCGCATGAATCCAAGGTCTCCCTAGCAGCAAGGTGTAGTTGGTGGCAATAGACATGACCTGGAACTCAGTGGTGAATTTAGCAGACCCCATCTGGATACAGAGGTAAACCTCTCCAACTGGGTCGCCTTGAGTTCCATCAAATGCTCTCACTTTGGTGTGGCTCTTTCTTATCTTTCCAATGTCGTATCCTAGCTGTTCTAGTGTGGATTTTGGGCAAATACTAGGTCCGGTTTTGTTATCCACAAGGACTCATTCTATGATCTTTCCTCTGCATTTGACAGTGATATACAGTTCTTTGTTGTGCATTATCCCTTGTTTGGGAAATTCTTCCTGATTAAATGATATCCAGTGGTCCCCCATGACGTGGGCCACTATGTTGGCCAAGTTCTCACTGATTATTCACGTGGGGAGATGTACCTCATCTAGTAATTTCATTAATGATAAGCGGTGCTGGGAAGAACGCAACAGTAGTGTAAGAATTGATATCTGGGCTGGCGTCATTTTTAGATGCTCGACGATAGAGTACTCATTTGGCTGCATCCTTTGCTAGAAATCCTCTACCTCACCTTCTGTGATCGGCCTTCTTTGATAGTTGTATTTTCTCATGCTCTCTTGGGCTAATTTCTCGGGCGTATAACATCGCCCTGATCTGGCCATGCGATGGGCAATAGTGGCCTAAAAATGAATTCCTTCTTGGGTGTCTTTGTGACACCTGGAGCTATATGCACTACCACAAGCGCGAGAATCAACACTTTGAACCTGGGGACGCCACCATTTTCTCAAGAGATTCAATAAGTGCTGGACTTAGAGGCTTACAGACCGTCCAGTCCTTTTCATTTTCGATCATATGGATAGTAGCACTGCCGTGGTTGGTAGCAGGTTTGTGTTTACATTGGGAGTGTATATTTGTAAGAAAATCTCCCTTTTGTCGATTACGTCCAGAATTTTATACTTCAGGTTGATATAATCTCTAATATTGTGTCGTTCCCCACCAAACTGGTAGGCACAATTCTGGGCAGCCCGATAAAAGCAGTTTCTCGGGTCAACTTGTTTTGGTGGCACTGTTTGTTTCATGCCGGCATCGCATAACTTTTCAAATAACCGTGTGCGCCTTTCAAAAAATAACGTGAATGTCTGAGATGGTTTCTTTTCAAACCTCGGACGCGGTGAATTATACGTGGCTGGAGGTGGTTGGTTTTGGTAATTTGGAGCTTGGTAGTTTTGTGGGGTATGGGGAGGCCATTTGTGGGTTGGCTGTCTGACTTTGGAAGATTGGAGGTGCTTGGTAATTTTATTGGGTGTAGTAGACGGGGACAGGGTTATATGGTGCGGTCAAGAAATTACTGACGGGAGGTGGTCGATATACTTCAATGGGTGAGCGGGATTCCTCTCGCTTCTTTGGTTTGGAGCTAGACGAGTGGGTCACATTTTCCACGTCCTCTCTTTTCTTTCGCAGGGCCCCTGCGGTATTTGACTGAGAACCTTTGTCGGCCAAGCTAGTGATCTTCCCGGACTTGAGGCCGTCTGCCATTGCCTCTCCCATTTCGACTATGTAACAACCTGAAATTTTTAGACAAATATTTGCATTTTCAATTGACCATACCTTTATAGTAAGGATATATTTTACTTCGTACTTCCTAAACTTGAATTTGACGATATTTCAAAATTGCTTATTTTATATTGTAGTTATATTTAAAAGGAGGTGTCATGGTTTTCTTATGTCAAACACCTTTATTACCATGTTTTGTTAACTTGGTATGAAATATAATAGAAAATAAGTATTTTGGGCCAGACCACTTTTTCATATTTATCCAAGTGTTACATATTACTTTTGTGACTCACCTTTTCCACAAGCACCTCTTATTTCATTCCTTCATGCCAAAGAAAACCCCAATCCTCTCTCCTTATCATCAGAAATATTACACCAAAACCTTCAGGTTCATCAATTAAATCAACCAACGAGAATTGTTCTTGTTGAACCACAAGCTACTCATCTCTTTTGTGGTAAGTTACTAAACTCATTTTTACACTAGACAATTGTTAGTATTTTTAGCATATCTCCTTGTATACATTTCCGTTTTGAGTCAGCCAAGATGATCAGGAAAGCTATATCATAGGTCTACAATATTTTTTAAAGCTCAAAAACCTAGTTTTGCTTGTATTTACCCGAAAAGGGGTGATGAAGTACAAGGCGGGTGCTGTCCAGATTTTTTTGTTTTACAAACCCTCCATGTACTACTGTTAGTATTTTGAACATATCCTTTTGTAAAAACCTGACACTGAGGTGATTTAATTTTTTCTAGAACCCTAAGACATATATCTACAACTTGCATAAAGATCACAAAGTCTAGTTTTGACATATACCTCTTAAAAACTGAGCCACAATACAAGACAATGGTACTGTCCAGAATATTTCTTTTAAAATTTTAGGCTGGTTTTCACCGATATCATGTTTAGCTAGACATGCTGAAATCACTGAACTTAAATAGATATTTGATTATGTATTGAAGGTATATATACCCTTGTACAAGATAAGGGAAATTGTTTGAGGAAGTGGACAAATTTGTTGGTCTATGGCGTAGACGATTCGAACATCCTCAAATTGTGGTAGAACTTGTGGTGTTGTAAAATATCAAGGTTTGTGTATAAACTTTATCTTGAAATATCTTTACTTTCTTGGATATTTTGATGTATCTTTAGTTGTTTTCCCTTCTGGTTCACTTTATATAATCGTATTGGTATTATCTCGAGTATTGCAAGATATTCGCTAACTCGCCCACTTGTATGAATTGCTTTATTATTTTGCATTCTTGTTGGGACTTTTTCCTTCTTGTGATAGTGACTTTGTTACCCATATCGGCATGCCTCTTTATTCGGATCATTTTTCATCTTGACTTTGGATTTATGGTTTATCTTAATTATGGAACTTTTATGTGTTAAGTACGAACAAGAAAGCCATTTTAATATGGTTCTTGATTCTCTTGATTATTGGGTTTCGACCCTACTTGATTTGGGACGTCGGTCCATCTGATGTACATATTGGGAGAAATTTGATATTTGGAAAACTCTCTTGGATTGATTTTATAAGCTTTCTTGACACTTAAATCTTTGAACATTGATATTGATATTTGGAAACACTTCAAGGTTTGATATATTTCTTTACTTGATTTATATTTATGTCTCATTTGAGCTACCTATGACTTATAAGGGAATTGGAGAATCTAATAACTCCATGCCCAATGTTTATACGTCACTAAGCTTTTATACTTAGCGATAGTTTTTTTCTATCGTAGGTAATGTACATGAAGAGATTTGAAGATGGTTGTTTGTAGTGAACTTTTTAGGAACTTTTGTGAAGATCAAATTTGCATATGCATCTAGGTTTTGTATAGTTTTGGGGACTTGTACATGATCCATTTGACACAATTATGTATGTGATTTGGAGGCTTGTTTGATCACAAGACCATAAGTTTGTAACTTGAATTTGGTGACTTGTTTTGCTGTTTTAGGGTGTGCTAAAAACCTATGTCTTGTCATATGCTAAATTTATATTTTGTCTCGTAAATATGTACAAATGAGGATTAATTTTCCTTTTTAGACATGCAAGTTTAAATTTCATGTACAATATGAACCTGCAGTAATATTGAATGAAAAATATAATTTCAGTAGGAAGTTGCTTCAACGCGGTGATTATTCAAGAAGGGTGGTATCATGTTAAATTGATACTTTTATATTGTATTTCATTTAATGGATTTTACAAAGTGTAACCTTTCTCGCATGGGCCTATTTCTGCTACTAAATTATTATGAATATATTTTTAAATTAATCTCTTTTGAACGTTGTAAGTATTAAATTTTCTTTTGTCTAGTAAGTGGCATCCTCCCAAGGGGTTGCTACCAGTTTTGGTATTAGAGATTTAGGTTTGTGATTATAGGACATTTGTTGTGACTTGTTAGTAAATTTATTTCTTTTTAACATGCCTCGTTGCATCTATTGTTGTCACACCCCAACCTAGGTGGGGCGTGGCTGGCACCCCGTATCGTAAAGACCTGAGAGAACCACCATGTAATTCAAAGTTGTTGGGTGTAACTAAGATGCACATGGGTCGAATAGGCCGAACTTGTCTTTACTACACGCTACAGTGGGCCGAGAAAGCCTCTGTAAATACTAATGCTGGGTAAACTAAAAAAAATTAAAATGAAGGCCGGCAAGGCCACTGGCATATTGTACATACTGAATCTGTTTCTACAAAGCCTCTAAAGATAACTGATATCAAACGTGGTCAGGATATACAGATTCTTACCGATCCTTCGCTGAACCCCAATCTACTCCACTTGGAAAACTCGTAGAACTGATTACCTACATCTGCAGGCATGAAATGCAGCGCCCCATTCAGTACAAAGAATTGTACCAAGTATGTAAGGAAGAAAACAATTTGAATATATATAATCTCTGAAGATGATGAATGTGAGTAAACATGCTGGAAGTCTCTACTGAAAGGAAAAGACTTGAGTGGACTGACCACAACTTCTCAGTCAACTTACCTGGTCGCTGACATTTGGATCGCTTGGCCCCTTTGTTTATCTATACAATCTATTATGTCTTAGCTATATGTAATATCCTTACTATCTCTGATTTCTTATCTTTATTAAGTTACTATCTAGTATACAATTTGAACACAATATTCTGGCATCACAAGGAATCCGGTGTGTAAGTGCATGGCCCCGAAGGTAAGTGTATATGAATGGACCCAAAGGCAATCTATATATGTATGGCCCCGAAGGCAAGTATTCTTTTGTATAGCCCCGAAGGAAATCTGAATATGTATAGCCCCGAAGGCAGTGTCAATAGCCCCAAAGGCAACATCATACCCCCGAAGGCAAGTGAATACATACATAACAAGCTTCTTGATTTCCTTTCTTTAGATTTTACCGAACTTAAACTATCTTTGGTCACGTCCGACCTATCTTGTTATATTACTCGTCCTATCTTTATGATTTACGTATCTCTACTTTTATGTTCGGGGAGTAACTTGCGCGACACATATTCTATATTCTTCCAAGTGACTTAGCTCGTCCTACTTCTTATTTTATTTTTCTTGGCTTTAGGGAGTCTCTTAGTCCTCCTCGGACATGCGTACACGCTCATCTTTCTAGGCTACTACAATCTCATCTTCTAGCTAGTATAACCTCATATTCTTTTTACTTATGTTCTACTACCAGTTTATTAGCTTGTTTCTTCGGATCTCTTTCTATTTGGAACTCTTATCTTATACATAGATAGCTTACAGACGTCTTAGAGGCGCTACTAACTCTGCTTCTTAGTATTTACATAGGAGCTCTACTCAACGTCGACTCCTTAACTCTTAGACGGTCTCAATCCGTCACTAAGAAACTTAGGGGCGAATTAGCCCCTTTCGACTTCTACTGAGAAGGGGACATACGTACTGATTCATGCCAGAAGGAAAGAAAGATAGCCCTTACATACCTCAAAAAGGATCCTTTGATGAGGAGATGCTCTCAGCCCCTTCACCATCCATCCACAACAACAAATAACACTCATGTCAACAAGAAGGGCATACTAGCTAACTATCGAGCGACAAATTCACTCTACGACAACTCGTACAACATCTCCTCTATCTCCTTACCTTTTCCATATCAAGAACAATGCCTACAACAATAACAACAATAAAGACAACTTATCCTTTATTATATTCGGCCATGCAAGATCAAAGAATTACTCCCAAACAACTTATTCTTCCAACAACATAGACATAACTTCTTCATGCCTTATAGCTACTTCTTCTTTTAGCTTGTGGTGAAATTCTTAGTCGTCAACACCAATACTCAGACAAGGACCACAAAACCATTAACATAATATCTAAGCTGCTTTCCAAATTGCTTCAAAATAGCCCAACAACAAGACATAACTTGAAGATCCTACAAACACTTGTTCTTTAAGAAACCTCCCACAACACCCCCTTAAATACTTGTAGAATCTTAAGAAGATGATTAGAAGATGGAACATACCTCTAGCCACAAGAATCACTTAAGTCCAAGCTCACTTCTCCCCCAAGAATTCTCCAATATATACTCAATAATTCAATGAGGATCTCAAGATCACCTAGGCTCTCTAAGGGGAAATCACATCATAATATTATGGAAAGGTTCTTCAATGGTGTAGGAACATTTAGGGAGCATTTAGGAAGGTGGTAGGTGTGATTTGGGGTGTTGGGAGTTAAAAATGAGGCCTTGGTTGAGTTATAAACTCATGAAACCACCCCATCACTTCGAGCTTGCGGTGACACTTATGACTGCAAGTCACCATATGCTACGCCACAAGTTCCTCGCATCTTTGGGCTATGAGAAGCTCAAAACCTTCCAAAATGCAACCTAAATGTGGTGCCGCAAATGCAGTTTGCGGTTGCATTCTACTTTGGCCAAAATATTTTCTTAAAACGTACATAACATTTTGTACAGAGCTCCGATTGAGGAACGGTTTGTTGTGTTGGAGAGTAGACTCTATAAAATTAAATTTAGATTTGCTATGCACTCCATAATTACTTAAATATAATAGATATATTCCAAATTATTTGGGCAAAAATTTTGTCCCGAATTTCAACAAACTTACTTTATTCAATTCGTTTAGCCCCAAACTCTTACGAACCATACTTAACACCCATATAAACCTTTGTTAACCTTGTGAAAGGATCTCAACCTCACTAAGCTTATGTTAATTAACCCACGATAGAAACAACATTCAAAGTACGGATGTGTTACAATTGTGCATACGCATCATGTACATGTCCCTAATGCAATATGATCTTCCATTATGAAGGAATTAGGCCATGGCATATTCTTCTAATATACCTATGGAGGCCGCTCGTGAGGGTTCAAATAACTCTAATGTCAAACCTCACTTACAAGAAGGGGTTGGAGAATATTTTTCTGCTCTTAATTTTCCTCGCACTAGTGGATCTGAAGTGGGAAATAATCAGGTTCCATGAGTTGGGACACATCCTCACATGAGTCGTAGTACTCATGTTACAAACCCTAATTTTTAGCAGATGGCTGATTTCTTTCATCACTTGGCTGGAACAATGTCCAATCCTAATGAAATGAACTTTGAGAAAATGAGAAATATGGGTGGAGTTGAGTTTGAATGTACTATTTCCTTCTGATGTTGAACAATGGCTTGAGCATATGGAAAGAGTATTTGAGAAGTTAGAGTATTCAAAAGCTGCCAAATTTAAGTATGGTATCTCACTGTTACAAAATAATGCTTATGACTGGTGGGTAAGTGTACCAAATGCCAAAGAAAAACCTCTGATGCTTACTTGGGATGATTTTGTTACAGAATTCGGCATGAAGTATGTCCGCCTACTTATCGTGATGCAAAGAAAAAAGAGTTTCTAGATTTAAATCAAAGGGGTATATTTATTGCTGAATATAAAAAAAAAGTTTCTCAGGCTTTCTCTTTATGCTGTCGGATTATCGAGGATGAAAAAGATAAGTGTATGCAATTTGAAGATGCTTTGAATGATTCTATCTAAAAGTCTATGGTGGTCTTGCAACATGAGATTTTTTCCAAAATAGTTACAGTTGCTCCTACTTGGGAAAGAATTGACAAGGAACAAGCTGGTAGAAATGAAAATAGGTTCAGAAAGGCTAATTCGTATTATGACGATCCATCCAAAATGGGGAAGTTTGACAATTCCAAGGTTGGTAGTGTTCACAGGTCAGCTCAACGTAATCAAAATAGATCAAATATTTCTATTGGTACCACTCCAGATTATGGACAAGGAAACACTCATATACCCACTTTTGCATAATGTAAATAATCACGATGGTACTTTCAGGAGAGCTTGTGGTGCTTATTTTAATTATGTGAGCTTTGATCACAAAGTGAAGAATTTCCCTAATCCTATTTCTTCACTGCGTACTGAAGGCTCAATTCAGAAACCTAACATTACTCCTTCTCAAGGAAGTAGAGGTGCAAGATTTAGGAACACACAAACAGTAGGTGCAGGTGGGGCTAATTAAGTTAGCGGGTCAAGCACTACTTCACGAGCTTATTCCATGAGACAGAGGGATGACCAAGATGGGTCAAACGTAGTTTTTGGTAACTTTCACTTATTTGGCTTAAGTGTTATTACACTATTTGATCTTGGTTCTACACATTCCTATGTTTTCTCATCACCTGTTTTCCTGAAAATGTGAAATCTGTGAGACTTGAATGTGATGTGTTTATCAAAAGTCCTTTGGTTCATCAGGTCATTTGTAATCAGATTTAATAACCTTGTCCCTTCATGATTCAAAATCTAGTCTTCCCTACTGAATTGATTGAAATGCCTTTCCAAGACTATGGTGTCATTATTAGTATGGATTGGCTTCATAGATACCATGTAGTAGTTGATTGTAGTTCGAAGCATGTGACTTTTAAAGATCTTACATATTCACACATCAATGTTCAAGGTGAAAGATCATTGACATATAATATTATTTTTGTGGTTGTGGCATGAAAGATAATTAGTCAAGGTTGTGAGGCTTATCTTGTGCGGATAGTTGATACATACATAGAAAGTCCAAGCCCTAAGAACATACCAGTTGTACATTAATTTTCTGATGTTTTTCATGAAAATATTTCTAGGTTACCCCTAGAAAGAGAAGTTAAGTTTCCCATAGAGGTTATTCCTGGAACTACTCCTAATTCTATTACTCCTTACTAAATGGCTCCAGCTGAATTGAAGGTGTTAAAGATTCGATTGCAAGAACTTCTTGAGAAGGGTTTTATTCGCCCAAGTGTTTCTCCTTGGGGATCTCCTATTTTATTTGTGAAAAAGAAACATGACACTCTTAGGATTTGTCTTGATTACCGGCAATTGAATAAGGTAACAATTAAGAACAAATATCCATTTCTTAGGATTGATGATTTATTTGACCGGCTAAAGTATGCTAGGTTGTTTTTCAAAATTGACTTGAGGTCTGGGTATTACCAAGTGAGGGTAGGTGAGCAAGATGTTCCTAAAACTGCTATTAGGACTCGGTATGGTCATTATGATTTTTTGGTGATGATATTTGGGTTGACGAATGCTCTTGTGGTATTCATGGATCTAATGAATCGTGTATTCAAACCTTATCTTGATTAATTTGGTGGTATTTATTGATGATATTTTAATATATTCTAAGAATAGTGAAGATCATTATAAACATAATTCTGATTGTTTTGCAAATTTTGAAAGAGAAAGAGCTCTATGTTAAGCTTTCAAAATGTGAATTTTGACTTGGAGAATTGGCTTTTCTGGGACATGTTGTTTTAGCTAATGGTGTGAAGGTGGATCCTAGTAAGATTCAAGCTATTATTGAATGGAAAGCGCCTAAAAGTCCAACTAAAATAAGAAGTTTCTTGGGATTAGTGAGATACTATAGAAGGTTTGTCAATGGCTTCTCCATTATAATCTATCATTTGACTAAACTTTTAGGGAAGGATGTCAAGTTCGTGTGGGATGAAAAATGCCAAGAAAGCTTTGAAAAGCTCAAATCCTTGTTGACACAAACTCTTATACTTACTCTACCAACTGAAGGGAAAGAGTATGTGATTTATAGTGATGCATCTCATCATGGCTTGGGATACATTCTGATGCAAGAAGGGAATGTGGTTTCTTATGCCTCTTGAAAATTGAAACCACATGACTTGAATTATCCTACTCACGACCTTGAGCTTGGTGCCATAGTGTTTTCTTTGAAAATTTAGAGGCATTACTGGTACAGAGAAAATTGTCATTTATTTATTGATCACAAGAGTTTAAAGTACTTGGGTACACTTAAAGAGTTGAACTTGAGACAACGTATATGGCTTGAACTTACCAAATATTATGACTGCACGATTGCCTATCACCCGAGTAAAGCCAATGTGGTTGCAGATGCTTTGAGTTGCAAATATTTTGCAAGTTTATCATTGATCCCTCTGCCTTTGTTTCTTGAATTAAGAGCCATGAATACTTGTCTTGTATTTAATTCTGATGGTTCTGTTGTTGCTAGTTTACAAGTCAAGCCAGTTCTACTTGAGTAGGTGAAAGAAGCACAGAAGTTGGATGAAAATCTTATGTAATTGATTAAAGAAGTTCAAAGTGGGGAAAAGCTTGATTTTACATTGAGGGAGTATGGTGTCCTAATTTATCAAAATAGGTTATGTGTTCCTAAGGATGTCAACTTGAGGAAAGAGATTTTGAGTATAGCACACATTTCACCACATGCAATATCCTAGAGGTACTGAAATATACCAAATCATTACAAAATACTATTAGTGGAATGGTATGAAGAAAGAAAAAATGATGTGTTTGTCAACAAATAAAGGTCGAGCATCAAGTCCTAGCTGGTTTTCTACAACCCTAGTCGATACCAGAATGGAAATGGGAGAGCATAACTATGGACTTTATTTCTGGACTTCCACACACTCAAAGAAATCATGATGGAATTTGGGTTATAGTTGATAGGCTAACCAAGAATGCTCATTTCTTGGCGATCAGAATGGACTACTCACTTGAACGTTTAGCAGAATTGTACATCAATAAGATTGTAAGGTTGCATGGGATTTCTATTTCTATTGTATCTGACCGAGACCCGATGTTTACATCAAGATTTTGGACTAGCTTGCAAGAAGCTTTGGGTACCAGGTTGAACTTTAGTACTTCTTTCCATCCTCAGATATACGGCCAGTCTGAGAGGGTAATACAAATCTTGGAAGATATTATTCGAGCCTGTATTATTGAGTTTGAGGGTAGTTGGGACAAACACTTAGCCCTGATACAATTTGCTTACAATAATAGCTACAAATCAAGTATAGGCATGCCTACTTATGAAGCTTTATAGGGAGAAAATGTAGAACTCCTCTTTGATGGAATGAAGTTAGTGAAAGAAATTTGGTTGGTCCTGAGATTGTGCAACAAACTGAAGATAAGGTAAAAATAATCAAAGATCGTTTAAAAATTGCTTCTGATAGACAAAAGTATTATGCTGATCATAAGAGGCCTGAAATTGAGCATCAAGTCGGGAATAATGTATTTTTAAATGTTTCTCCATGGAAGAAGATTATGAGATTTGGCCAAAAAGGAAAATAGTCTTCGATTTATTGGACCTTATGAAGTTCTTGATTTTGACACCTAATTCTTACCCTCTACTAATTTTATCTAATTATTCAACGTTTCCGAGTCATAGACGGAGTGAGATATGCTTTTTACAAGGCGAATATGATTTTACAAAATTATTCCGAGAGTATTGTCATTTCATTTGACAAAATATCACTTGGTATATATATTGTTTATCATGTTCTAATTTTACATAATTTGATCATTAATCATAATTTTTGGAATTTTAAATTGACAATTATAAATGAAATTATTTTTAAAGAATTTTCAAAATTAAAGAATTAATGTTCCGCTCCGTCAAAATTGATAAATTGTCTAAATTAAATACGATAAGGGAATTATATCATGATTTCAAGTCGTGTCTTAATTTTAAAAGGAATTTGGCGTTGATTTAATATTTCAATTTCTAATTAGTGTCAAATTTGGGATTCAATTGAAGCACTTGACTGAAATAGGCTATATTTGAAATTATTTGGTTAATTTGCAATTTAAATTATAGCAACATTTGCCAAAATATTAATCCTTTAATCATATTCTTAAAAAGGGACTTGGGCCACTTCCTTTTAATAAAAAATAGCCGAGCCCAAGCTGAAAAGGACTAGGCTCAGCCCAACTCAACACCTTATGCGCAAAAAGGAATAAGGCGCTTCAATTTTTTCAGTCTTCACAGTTCGGGAGAAAATCCCAAACCCTAGTCGTTGCCTTCATCGTGGTCAATTTTCCAAAGATGGTAAAGAACAGAGTAAGTAGCTTTTCTATGGTGTTTTCTAGGATGGAAGAGGAAATGGCATTAAATGCCCTCTTCCTTCTCACATCGCACAACACCATACCAACCCCCTGAACCAAGATGAGGTTACCCCTATTTTTACTTCTTCTACAAGCATTTAATGTTTCTTGTCCGATTTACAATTGAAACTCTCAATTTTGATTGGTTGAAGAATCACTAGAGGGAATCCTCCCCCTCCCCCCAAATGAGTTCTCCCACATCAATCTTATGGGTTATGCTAGAGTTTCATACTCCCCTATTAATACAGTTTGCTATATTTTAATGGTTCGAAACTGGATTTTAGGCATTAACAACCATTTTCAAGTTTACATTTGACTAATTACACTTAAGTTGGGATCCAACCCTTTGGCGGAACCCAGAATTAGTTTGATTAGTCTTTCCCAACTAAAACCCCTTCATTTTCGTGTGTTTGTGAGCTATTAAGGTCCCAGAGTGAAGAACAAGCTCCCATTCGACCTTTCGGCTACCTCCATATAAGGTAAACCTATTTCCCTTTATAATTTTTCTCTAATTTTCATTAGGTGATCTATTACTGTGTCTTATGTTTTTAGATAGCATGTTTTAGTTAATTTTAGGTTATTGTTGGTGTTAATATGTGTAAAGAGACCGAGGAGTCGCTTTGGGAAAAAATTGCAAGATAGATGTGAAGATCGACTTGGCGAGAGCCATGATGAAAGAGGTTGACAAAAATACGGATTTGGATAGAGCTAAAATAAAATAAGGTGACGAGATTTTGGAGTTTGTGGGAAACCTCGCTGAAGAGTCCCCCGACGGAAAACTCAATACCGAAACCTCCCTGAAGAGGTCAAAACAATGGTCAACGAGTACGTCCCTCTAACACATTTGCCTGAGAATGATCCAATACCATATGGGGGAATAAAGCGGGGTACCTGAAGGAGTTATCCCAGTCACCGACAGAGTTTGTAATCACTACAAGATGCCATAAGGGCCTCCACGTGCAACATCTCCAATGTGGTGGGCAATTGCCCTCAAAGCTCGCGATTCATATTTCAGAGTTGCACCTACAGAGGTGCGAAACTTTGAGGTCTTTGATGGAATGAAAACGATTAGATTGGCACATACCAACTCACACATCCTCCAAACTTGTGCACCTCTCCTTGCTCACAAGAGATGCATATACCATAAGAGTCAACCTGGCCACATCACCGTCGAATGCATGGTCTTCAAGAGAAGAGTTATTAGACTTATTGACGAGAAACTCATTTGTAACTTGGCGGGGCCACACTCCCTACTGGTCCATGACTCTATTATGCCTGGTGATGGAATCACTCTGGATACACAGCTTTGGCATTTCGACTTCACTGCCTGCAAAGAATTATACACAAGCATCTTTTCACTTTTGGCTCATACCGGCAAGGTTCACCCACAATATTGAGGAATGTGAAACCTTCAAATTCGAGTTGGAGAATTTGGTCAACACCGGTAAGATTTGGCCCGTGATACAATGCCGCTTTTAGAAAAGCCGCCGAAAAATGTGTCATCGTAAGGACAACAACCCACCACGGCTTCAGGGAGAAGCCATCTTTTGGTAGTTTAGGCGTCCCCTTTTCTCTTTGAATCAAATGTTATGCCCACCTATTATTTGTAAATGAAACCACGTCCGACCTGATGTCCCGATGAGGGATACGTGAAAAGCCCATATCGGGCCTGGTTAGGGTAAGGTTCGGATAGATGAAATTAAGATATAATTTCTATGTAACCTGAACTATGTAAGGACCTGATTTCCCGAGGAGATATACATAGGCAGTCTACATAAGTTTCAGGCCCTATATAATATCAATTATAGTTCCCCCTATTTATAGGATAGTTTCTGGTTCAATGACGGTATGGTAGCAAATCATCCAGACCTTCCAACTGAAACCTTAAAAACCAAATTGGAGAAAATGACCAAAATACCCCGAAATGGAAAAATCAATAGAGTTCGGATTGAATACATGAGTTTATGTGTCTTATGTGCAACCTATGTGCGATATCTTGTACTTATGATTTCCGACTAATGTACTAACATCATTTTATTTTGAGTTGTTTTTCTTCTTATAGAAAAGGGTCGATCTGTTGTGTCGCACTGACATACTTCACCAGATCTAAAGCCGCAACAACATCCCTAAATCAACAAGACTGAGTAACAATGATTGGTACTCTCGAGGAGACACGTAACAATAATGCTCTAACTATTGAGGAAGTTGCTCCTCAAGACCTCCAAAATGCCTTGCATACCGAGGACGTGATCAGCTTGCTATTCAAGAAGATAGCAGACCTGCAAGAGCAGGTAGCAATAAATGATGCCATGACCCCTACCAGGGAAACAACTGTTGCTGAGGCAAAAAGGCCTCCACTACCTTTTTCATCTCTGAACTCACCCGTAAATGAACACTTCCCAAAACACATATTGGTACCTCATACTAAACACCCCTCCAGTAAATGCCACCCACATAGATAGGACTTCACATTATGCTCTTACTTTTAAGGCACTGCTTGCTTATGCTAATCCTAGCATCCATAAAAATGCTATTACACACACTACACCCAGAGCTGCGGGCACTCCAAAAATTTACCCCGTGCACCCCATTGTATCCTTTCATACACCAATTACTCCTATTGACTCTTCTCTAGAACTTGATCACTACGAAGAGATGGAAAAGGCATGGAGGTCCGAGCAGGACTAAAGAGAAAGATAGATGGAACAAAAAATGATGGATTTGTTTGAAAAGTCAAAACAAGGGCTCCCGTAAAGCAATGGGCCTGAGATGCGATGACTTATGTATGCATCCAAATTTAGATTTGCTACAGGGCTTCAAAGTGCCCATGTTCGAACTATTCAACAGCACGGGAAACACCAAAGCTCACCTGAGAGCCTATTGTGACCAACTTGTCGGTGCTAAAGGAAATGAGGCACTGATAATGAGGCTTTTCAGCCAAAGCATTTGAGTGGCTTACAACACAAGATATTCTTCACTGAGACTCATGGGATGAAATGGCGAAGGCCTTCATGCATAGATTACGCTTCAATGTGGAAAATGTGCCTAATTTCTACTCTTTGGAAAATTAGACAAAAGTCAATAAAAACCTACCGCAATATGCAAGTAGGTGGAGGGCCGAAGCCGCCAAAGTTCAGCCTCCGATGAGCGAGGAAGAACTGGTTTCAACCTTCATCCAATCTCAGGAGTTGGACTGTTATGACCGAATGTTAGCTATGATCGGGAGGCCATTCGCCGATTTAGTCAAAATGGGAGAGGCAATAGAAGATGGCCTCAAAACTGGGAAAATCGTCAGCATTGTCAACAAAGCAGGCGTGGCAAGCTCCATCGGGACCATAAAGAAGAAGAAAGAGGAGGTGGCAAACTTCTCTCATACCCCCAGCCTGGAGAGTCGTAGAAGGGAAGGATCACAATCATCATTCGATGTATACCTATATCCTCCTTCAAGTAGCTACATGTCGTCACCCTAGAGTCTTGTGCTAGTATATTACACACAGCCAAACTACTAAGCTCAACAAACAAACAACCAAACACTCGTACCCATCTACCAAGATCCATCTCCAAATTATCATGTTCCTGTACCCACGTATCAAGCGCCTCAAAACCAATAAAACCACAATAATCAGCCGCCTCTGGCTACATAGGACTTGCCACATCCAAACTTTGACAAAAAACCTCCCTGAACATTCACTCTACTCCCTAAAATGCGAACAAGCTTGTTCGCCAAACTAAACACCGTCAGTATCATCAAAATCGTGTCGCCAAAGCCCGCCAACCTGGGAAGTCACTCTTACAGAGCCGACCAAACTTGTGCTTACCATTCTGTGGAGAATGGGCATACAATAGAAGATTGCATTAATATGAAGCACAATTTGCAAGATTTAATAAACAAACGGGAGATTATCTTAAGGACGCGATACCAAATGTGAATGCAAATACATTCCCAAATCATTGGGCCAATCATATCCACATGATAGAATGAGAGGAATATTGGGCTATCTGCCAACCATTGGCCGAAAAGGGTATCAAAAGTTTAGAGTTCACAGTCGCCTCACTCCTGCTATAAGAGCGTCCTAACTTCAAGGTGCTGATCCCAGCTCCAAAGACACCATACGTGGTCCAGGTACCACAAATAGTCATCCCCGCTCAAAGAAAATAGCTCATAACCGTTACCCAAGGAATGACGAGATCAGGAAGATGTTATACTCTTGAGAAAGTGGCACAAGTAGCGCCCCGCAAAGAAACCAATCAAAAAAGGCCCATCACCGATGGGGAAGCCGAGGATTTGTGGCACAAGATGCAGAAAAAAAGTACTCTATTATTGAACACCTGCAGAAAACACTGACTATAATATCGGTGATGTCACTCCTTTTGATCTATTCACAATATCGTCAGGCCCGAATTAAGGTGCTCGATGAAGCCCACGTCCCAGCAGGGATGAGTAGCGAAATATTGGCCGACATAGTAGGCCATGTCATCGGGGCTCATCAGCTTTCGTTCACTACCGATGAATTTCCTAGAGAAGGAACGACTCACAACAAGGCGCTCTACAGCACCATCAAATGTAGAGGCACGATCATCTCCCGAGTGCTGGTTGATAATGGGGATGATCTTAATATATGCCCCGAGGCCACATTAAAGAAATTGGGCTATGACATTGGAAAAATATGTCAGAGTCATACCAATGTAAGAGCGTTTGATGGGGAACAATATGACCCCACAGGTGAAGTGGACCTCAATATACAAATGGGGCCCATCGAGTTCACCACTAAAATTTAGGTTATGGACATCAGTTCCAAATACAATATGTTATTGGGAAGACCATGGATACATATGCTGGAGCATTGTCATCATCTCTACACCAATCAATGTAGCTCATTTGGGAAATTCACAAAGTAGTGATCCACGGAGCGGGCAACATTCACAATTACCCCAACAACTCTGTACCGGTAATAGAAAAAGTCCCAAACAATATGGATTTCCACATAGTGGAACTTGTGGGAGCCACCCACTAAGGGGACGATGAGGAAATCCCAATGCCTCTAGTCTATAAGATAATCTCTCCAACCATGCTTCAGAATAGATTTGAGCCCGGTAAAGGTTTAGGCCAAGAGCTCCATGGCATCTAAGAACCAGTATCACTTCCGGCCAATGAGTGTCATTTCGGTCTTGGGTACATACAAACCTCTGAAGAAGCCTCCGACACAAAACAGTAAAAGAGAGGTCCCCCACGGATAAGAAAGTCATTCCCGGTCTCTACCAGTCATTTCTAGTTCGAATGCCCATGCACAGCGGTGAAGACGCCGAAGAGGGTTTAAAAATGTTGTTCTAAGAGGAATAGTATACCATGATACTAGAAAAATGCTTTGAAGCATCTACCATACGAGACGCTGATCCAGATGAGCAGCTGACCAACTGGACCTCTACCACACTTTTGGGTCCTCGATAGAGAAAATTTTAAATTGGCTTTCAAAAAATTGGTGAAAATCGGCTGACGCCCAAGCATTCACCATTTATGTCTTCACTTTTCCACATATTGTTTGAAAAAATGGAAATGACTCGACGTTGATTCGAGTTAGGACTGCATTTTGTACTTTCTTTATCAAATTAATAAAAGCCACAAATTTATGCAAAAACAATCTCTTTACTTTATTAAATATGGTTTTACACACTAATGATGCTTTGCCTTGTTTTTCAGTAATAATAATAAAATAACTCATAACATCATGACATGTCGCGAGTCGAGTGATACCAACGAAAAGGAATATGAGGAATATGATGAGGAAGCATAGTTGCCAGAGGACCTCGTCGACGAGGAAGATCAATACGAGAATAGGCAAAAGCCTAATTTGGATGAAAATGAGGCAATCAACCTCAAGGACGAGGAAAATCATATAAGTGCGCATTTGGATGTGCCTAGAAAAGAATATTTAATAAATCTGTTAAGGGAATACGTCGACATATTCTCATAGTCATACAAAGATATGCCCGAGTTAAGCATAGATATTGTAGCTCACAAGCTACCCATCAATGAGGGATTCACCTAACTGGAAAAGGCCCTACATGGTGCGCAAAGTACTCTTGGGAAGAGCTGTCATCCTCACAGAGATGAACGGTCAAGAGTGGCCTAAAGAAATCAACTCATATGCAATCAAATGGTACTATACATGAAGACACGCTTCTCAGTTTGTAATCACCGTCTTCTTGTAATCATATTTTTACATGTAATCACATTTTTATTTTGCTTGTAATCACACTTATTTTCTTGTAATTGCATAAGAAAAACTAAATAATTTCCTTGTAATGAACTACGTGAGGACCTGTTCCCAAAAAGTGATATGTATGTGTCCATTTCAGACTCGGTCGCTTTATTATCAAAATCTATCATTCCTTGTAACGAACTGCGCGAGGACCTGATTCCCAAAATGGGATAACTAGGCATCCATTTCGGACTCGGTCGCACTATTATTAAAATCTATTATTCCTTGTACAGAACTATGCAATGACCTGATTCCCAAAGAGGGATACGTAGGCGTCCATTCAGGACTCGGTTGCACTATTACAAAAATCAACCAACTTTGTTTCTAAACTATGTTTCGACCTGATTCCCGAGATGGGATACATAGGCGCTCTTCGAGCTCGGTCGTACCAAACGAAAAAATAAAGAAACCCTTAGGAAGCCTCAGAGACATTCAAGATTCTAAGGATCGCCCCACAAAATACAAACTAGGGCAGAATTTTTTAGAGGATCTCAAAAATTCCATCAACAACGCAGCTCAAAAGATCAGCCGGCTAAAATTTGCAAACTGGGGCAGAAATTTTGAAAAAGATCTCAATAATTCCACCGACGACACCGGCACAAGAACTAACCGATCTAAAACCCGCAATTGGGATGAATTTTTCGGAGGGACTCAAAAATTCTCTCAATATAAATCGGCATAAGAGACAGTTGATCCAAACTCGCAACTAGGGTAGAATATCTTAGAGGGACTCAAAAGTTCCTTCAACATAATTCAGCACAAGAGACAGTCGATTCAAACACGCAACTGGGGCAGAATTTTTTAGAAGGACTCAAAAAAATCCTTCAACATAAATCAGCACAAGATACAGCCGATCCAAACCAAGAACAAGGGCAAATTTTTTAGGGTGTCTTATAAAATTCATCAAGGCAGACAAGAAGCGAAAAAAGAACGTCAAGGACGGCCAAATAACCTCGCTCAAAGTGTATCTGTCACGACATTGAATTAACAATATTTTTAAATCAGAGTTAATCAAAAAATGGGTTTTCTAAAAAAAAATCAAATATTTTAAACTTCGTCTCTCATAATATCGGGACCGAAAAAGAAGTTGAGATCGAAAAAGTAGAGAAACAACATAGCAAGGAGTCGATGGCATGGATCGAACCCATAGGAACTAACAATCTCTCTGTGATTGTAGGTCGTCAAACGTCGTCATGAGGACTGGGGGTTTTATACTAGGAGTGGCCAGTGGGCCGGGCTCGGGTCTGGCGGGGTCGGGGTCAGGGTCGGGGCGGGACGGGAGAAGGGGCGGGGTCGGGTCTGGCGGGCTCTGGCAGGGTCGGGTCTGGCGGGACTAGAGCAAGTCCCGTCCCGATCCCGATCCCGTCGGTATCGGGCGAAGCGGGCTCGGGGCAGGCGGGATACGGCGGGTTTTCATTTTTTTTTTTTAAATAACATATGTATAAAAACTCAATAAACAAAACAAGATAGTGTAATAAAAACATCTCAAAAATTTGTTTTTGTGCCTCTTCTATTATTTAATAGACATATGATTTTTTGTAATACATATACAATTGTCTAAAATCTAAATTGCAACTTTGTGGTGTTGTCCAAAAGTTGCAAATTACATAATAAAATTACAATTAAAAAAATTACATTCTCAAAAAAATCTGTTCTAATTACTTGATGATTTCATGTGGTTCTTCGGTTGGAATTGGTATTTGTTGGTCAAATTGATCCACGTCGCTTCCACTACCTTCGGTTAAGATTTCGTTGTAGTTTTCATCATCTTCTTTGTTGATCTCCGATTGACCGCACCTTCTCCGCTCCGCTCGTATCCAATCTCTGAATAATACTGCAATTTCCAAGTTGTTTCCGGCTAATGAGTGTATGTGGTCTCCTATTTGATATCTGCTTGCAGAAAAAGCGCTTTCAGACGCAGTTGACGACGCTTGAATGTTCAAAACATCTCGAGCCATCAATGAAAGTGTCGGAAAGGTCTTCTCATTCCCCCTCCAGGATTTCAGCAAGTCTTCATGTCCATCTTCATTGATAACTTCTTGATACGGTACAGAACCCTGCAAAACAAAAATATCCAACTCGCTAATTTGGTTAGTAGTAGAGGTACGACCGCACATTCTATTTCTGAGGCTTTCAATACTAGCGCGAAACAAAGATGTCTTTTGTGAGGTTGTGTTGAAGATGAAGAAGATGGTATGGAAGCCGGTAAGTTACTAGCATTTTCTTGTTGATAAAATCTATATATATTTTTGCATTGGTGTTCTACGCTAGACAATACTTCTTCTTTAGTTTGTTCAATAGGTGGTGGGTGATTTAGATTTTTGGGACTTGGAGGTGGTAGTACTTCTATACAATCGTAAATAGTTTCAATTAGTGATTTAGTACCGTCTATTTTAATAGTAGGATTTAATACAGAACCAATAATATAAATAGAGGGAATAGGAATAAAATATTTTTTTATTTTGAGAAACATTTTTTTTAATAGCTGCCTTATAAGCTGGTTTTTCCATATATTCACTAAGTAATAAAAATATTAGAGTTATATAAAATAACATAGTTGAAATAGTAGGATAATATATACTGAAAATTTCTTTTGTTGCTTGAAAAAATTTCTCTAAAAATACAATAAGTTCGGAAATTTTTTCCCAATCACTTTCTAAAATCATATCAGCTGGCTTTTTATTATGAGAGTTAAAAAATAAAGTTATAGGTAATTTATAGTCATAAGCAACAAGTAGTTGCTCGTATAAAGAATTCCACCTAGTGGATACTTCTTGTGGAATTTTTCTAAAAGGTAGTCCACAATCATGACAAATTTTTTTATATTCTTTTCTACGTTGTACTTTATTACTTTTAAAAATAAAGTTTATAGCAAATTATATTTTACTAAGAATGTCTTCAAAAAGTTATAGACCGTCCTTTACAATTAAGTTATATATATGGCACGCACATTTTATATGAAAATGGTCTGGAAAAGATGGAGTTAAACTATTTTTTAAAATTGTAATTGCGTAATTGTTATTAGAAGCGTTATCTAATGTAATAGTCATAATTTTATCGGTAATTCCGTAATAATCGCACACTTGATAAATATTTTCTGCAATAAAAGTACCAGTGTGACTATCATCTATATATCTATACGCTAAAATACGTTTTTGCATAGACCATTTATAATCTATCCAATGACAAGTTACAGTTAAATAATCATGGCCGTTAGTACTACGACCTATATCAGACGTGATAGATACTTTGCCATTAAAATGATATAATGAAAAACGTAAATATTGTTGATATTCATGCGCGAATTTAAATACATCTCTCTTAACAGTTGATCTAGGAAAACCGTTAAAAGCAGGATTATATATATCTCTAATGTAATGAATAAAACCGGGAGATGAAGGAAATGAAAAGGGCAAACCCTCCACATCAACTAATTTTGATATTGCTTCCCTATCTCTATGTTTATTGTATTTAGAGCCTACAATTCCCCCCGTCATAGGGTTAATTTGACCTCACATTTGGTCCGACAATATCAGTATGTGAACCTTGTCTCGATGGAGCGGGAGTTTGCGCACCCGGTTTTGAAGCCTGGTATTGGGCATACCTAGCTGGATGAGCACTTACTACGTGTCTAATTAAATCCCCCGTCCCACCGTGACCTTTTCCAGTTTTAAACTTTAAAACATTTTTACAAATTTTACATATGGCTACTTGATTCTCTACGTCCCTATCAAAAAATGTCCATGCATCTGATTTTAATGGTCGTTTTGCTGGACCTCGTCTCATACTAGGGAGAATAGGAGGTATTTCAGTTGAAGGTGCACTAGTGGGTGTGTTGTCATCAACATTAGTGGGTATATCATCTAGATCATCGTCTAAATTAAAGTCTTCTTGAGTTCCAGAAAATAGCTCCTGGTCTAAATCTAATGGTATTGTAGGAAAATGTTGAGTATCAACAAAATCATCCTGTGTAGGAATAAGATGACTAGAAGAAGTACCCTTGCCCTGGTTGCCCCTACTAGAAGAATCACCCTTACCCTTACCCTTAAACATACCTTTTAATCCTTCCATTTTAATTATCATAATAAATAAATAAATAATTAAAGACAATAAAATTAAGTGATCTAAATAAAATAAACAGACAATAATAATTTAATGAAGGAACGAATGTACCAAACGCCGACGTAACGTCGACGTGTAATCGAGAGGTTGAAAATTGAAACTTTGCTCAATGGAAGATCCTCAAGCTAGTTGCCAACTTCACTACCAATTCCCAAATGAATAAATAAAATTGAATATTTAGCAAACAATGTAGACTTATAGAGAGATATATTGAGAAATTAGAGAGATTGTAGGAAGATTTGTGAGAAATATGAAGAGAAAATGAGTTATTTATAGTTGGAAAATTGGGTTAAAGTGTAAATATAATAACTTATGGGTTAAAAATAAATATTAAGGGGTAGGGGGTTGGGGGAGGGGGGGCCTAAAATGGTCGTTGGCAGCCATAATCTAAAATGGCCGTTGGTGCAACGGTCATTTTTGTAAAGGGGGGAAAAGGGCGGGGTCGGGGTCGGGGTCGGGGTCGGGGTCGGGGTCGGGGTCGGGGTCGGGGCGGGGTCGGGTCTCGCGGGCCTGGGGCGGGCTCGGGTCTCGCGGGATGAGACATCGTCCCATCTCGAGTTCGAGTCCCGCCCCTGTTATTTATTTATTTATTTTTTTTGGCGGGGTCGGGGTTGGGGCGGAACTGGGGCGGGCTCGGGACGGGGTCGGGTCGGGGTCGGGCTGTCCCGGCCCACTGGCCAGCCCTATTTTATACTAATGTGTTTGTTTGTGAATATGACAGGTACAATGGAAGACAATCCGACATCGGAAGACAAATGCCAGGCCTCGATAGCCACCGACAAAGAAAAAACAATAACACCGAACCTGAGAGCCACAGTTAGAAGAAGCGCACAAGGGCATAATACCTGGAAAAAGAGTCTAGAAAAGATAAATAAAAATAGTATGATCATAAGAGTCATATACAAAGACAAAAGCAACCATCTGATCGGGAGGGTCACAGCCAGAAGAAAGACGCAACCTGACCCTGAGAGTCTAGAAAAAAGACGAAGAAAAGCAATCCAGCCATGAGAGCCGTATAATAGTCAGAGCGATGTAAATCCGGTCGAAAGGCCGCAGTCTTTGTTCCAAAACCTAGAGTGATGTAATTCCAGTCGAAAGGTTGTAGTATTCACTCCAAAGTCAAAGTGATGTAAATCCGATAAAAATGTCACAGTCTTCACACACCAAAGTCAGAACGATATAAATCCGGTCGGAAGGCTGCAGTCTTTGTTCCAAAGTCAAAGTGATGTAAATCTGGTCAAAAAGGTCGCAGTCTTCACACCAAAGTCTAAACAATGTAAATCTGTTCAGGAAGCTACAGTCTTCATTCCCAAGAGTCAAATGCATGCCGAGAGGGTCATTTACACAAATTTCATACCTAGAGGGCCATTCATATAAACACTACCGAAAGGGACATTCATACAAATACGCCGAGAGGGTCATTTATACAAATTGCATGTCGAAAGGGCCATTCATATAAACTGCCGAGAGGGCCGTTCATAGAAATTGCATGCCAAAATGGCCATTCATATAAATACTGTTGAGAGGGACATTCATACAGATTACTTACTGAGAGTGTCATTCATATAAGCACTATCGAGAGGGTCATTCATATAAACACTGCCGAGAGGGTCATTCATACAAATTCCATGCCAAGAGGGTCATTCATAAAAACATTGTTGAGAGGGCCATTCATATAAAACTGCATGCCGAGAGGGTCATTCAAATTAACACTCCCCAGTAAGTCAACATAGCCAAACGGTGTCGAATGTGACATCCGCTCAAGCCAACAAAGTAAACAGAGCCAGACGGTTTCTAAAGTGGCATCCGCTCAAACAACTTTTAAGACAATAGAGCCAGATGGTATCACAAGAGGCATCCGCTCAAACAACATTCAATTCAACTGAATCAACAGAGCCAGGCGATGTCGCAAGTGGAATCCGTTCAAACAACATTCAACTCAATAGAGTCAATAGAACCAGATAGTGTCGCAAGTGGCATCCGCTTAAATAACGAAGTCTACAACGCCAAACAGTGTCACAAGTGTCACCCGCTCAAAAAAAATCACCCAGGAGGGTACAACAAACAAAGTTGCTCAGGTATGAAAAAAATATAAATAATTAACACGCAGGTCTCAGCATATGGAAAACATATCAAAGCTACCTGGGGTGGAAAGCAAAAAAAATAGATCCAAACGCATGCAGAGCAAATATGGAACTTGTTCTTAGAAAGCCGGTAAAAAATATGTACCAATGAGAGTCAATCATTCTGTACATGAGCTTGAAGATAACTCCATGCCGACCTCGCTCACAAATCATGAAGAGTTTTATTTTTTAAAACCCATAACTGGTCGGGCATATATCGGAAAGGTCAATGGGATTCCCACATAAGGGATTCCCTTTTCGGGCCATCAAGTCGAACTACAAGTAACCTGATTCCCAAAATCCGTAGATATGTAGGCCACTCAATCTTCAAGGATCGGTCACATTCCAACCAAATTATTCTAGAAATTTCTAGTTTGATACTTATGCTTTGTCAGCTTTCTAGTAGTCTAATTGAGTCGAACTACAAGTGGCCTTAATTTTCATGCATCCTAAGATATGTAGGAAACCCAGAGACCAGGGTTCGACCACAATTTTCAAAAATTGCATAAAACAAGGAGTATTTCCCTATTGGTCAACTAAAAACTAGGTCAATCAAATTTTGCTACTCAAAGATGGTCTAACCATCCCCAAACAATGAAGGGGCAGTTGTTGACACCTAAGTTTTACCCTCCAATAATTTTATCTAATTATTCAAAGTTCCCGAGTCACATATGGAGTGAGATATTTTTACAAGGCGAATATAATGTTAGAAAATTATTCCGAGAGTATTTGGTCATTTCATTTGACAAAATATCACTTAGTATATATATATATATATATATATATATATATATATATATATATATATATATATATATATATATATATATATATTGTAATCATGTCCTAATTTTACATAATTTGGCCATTAGCCAAAATAACAGATGCCAAGAAGAACAAAAGTACTTGGACACGTAATGGATCTTGAAGTACTATTTTTGCATCTCCCTGATCAAATCCGCCTATATCTTGTTTGAATAGATAACTAAAATTTTTAGTTTTCGAAATAGAAATAAAAAAGATTATATTATTATACGAAAGCAAGCCGTAGCTTCAGATCCAACAGGGCGATAGATCACTTTGTTGGATTGGCCGATTGGATATCGATCCATTATAGCTGGAATATGGGCTTTCACTCCCTTTTTCTTTGTTCCGAGGGGCGAGCCCAGTACTACCTATTCTTGAGAGGCGGGGACCACTCTTGGTAAAGCTCTTACTAAAAGAAGTGCAGTAGACATATTCATATATAAGCTGAGGATGCTACCAGATCGTTTCCTCTGCTGCGTGCAGGAGGCGCTGCTTTCTTGGCTGCTAGCTAAATGGGGTGGGATCTAGAGTAAAAAAAAGACGAGATGGCTCAAGATCTGAGGAAAACTTCGGAGCCGCTTTCTTGCATTCAATAGATTGATCCATCTTCGTAAGTAGGTCTTGTATTCATCAATCGTAGAGGCCCTTAAAAGTTCGTAGGCTGAAAGTGCCTTTTTTGTCTGTCTGGGAGAGGTTCTTTCCTACGTGAGAAGTGGACAAGCCATTTGACACGCTTTGGATCAAAAGAAAGCTTCTTATCAACAGACAGATTACAGCAAAAATGACTCATGAGGATAGTTGGAAGCAAGGAACATTCTTTTGCGGCTTACCCGTTCTATAAGAGAACGGTTCAACTGATTAGGCGGTCTGGCGCATTATTCAAAGCGCTTTATTTGAAACAGTGTGCGTCATCCGGGGTGATAAAAAAGAACCATCTATAAGAAGAGTATAGACATTATGCCCATTGATACTTACTATGAATTCTCTTAACTACTTGCTTTTTCCATTTTCATCATAGTAGTATCCTAAGACATATTCTTCAGTAGTATGAGGACTAAAAGAACTTCTTTCACTTGTGCTAGGTTCATTTTTATCCAATCCTCCCTTGTAGTTCCTTGTACTTGTGAAAGACATATTTAAGACAGGGAAAATATCTGAGCATAAAACAAGGACCTCACAAGTCTCTCTCTAACCTTTATATGTGGCACTGAAGAGATGACACGCAATCACTCGTGTATCACTCTAGTGCTTCTAGGCCTTTAGCACCACTCAATTTATCTCACACGTTCTTTTTCGTTTACCACTCTATGATACTGCTAAAGTTGCTATTCAATTGGATCAATTTCTTGTCAAGTCACAACCAACTTAAGGATAGACTAAATTTTTGTTATATGAACAAAGGGCGACTCAATTCAACCGAACAGACTTGAATCACGAAATTAACAACAAAACAAAAATGAGAAAAACATGAAAAGAATTAGCACAAAAGAAATAAGGACACAAGAACTAATTAACTACTATGTAAGGACGTTACTTAAAGTAATTATCTAAGAAAAGGATTAACAATTTCCTAAAGAAACTTAGCTATGAAAATAAAATGAAACCAGACTGAAGATCGAAGATGTCGCCATTGGAAGTATAAAATGCATTTGGCGAATGCGATTTAGCATAATTTGATTCACGAATCTATCACAACCTGTGTTTGGTCTGCCTTTCGCAGATTGTACCGTAGATGGCGCCAGATGTCTGACGTGAATTCCTGCATTGGGATCATGCACTGAACCTTTTCTGACATTTTCTAATTTTTTTATCCCTTTGGGCCCACTCCTTCAGATATTTTACCCATTTTGGACTTAAAAATGCCTTTTCTGAATTTCTAATTTGGGTTCTGGATCAAACATCAATTTTTAGCCTTCTTCCTCAACAAGATATAAAGAACACCTTGAACATTCAACTTTTCAATAGGTCAAAAATAACTCAAAATTGCTCCAAACATCGGATCTCAACTCGTTATTACCTAGATATGAAACTCCAATACTTTTTAAGATCAAAGCACCATATAATCTTCAAGACGCGCAAGCTTATTCTTCAAACTTGAAACCCAACAATGTGGAGTCTTCAAATCAACTTCAAATGAATTGAGATTTCAGATCTAGACTCAAATAACACTGGGAAATGCAAAACCTAATAAATGATAGATAGTTAGACAAAAAAATGAACTTAATTGAAAACTAAGGCTCTTTGATAGCCGTCAATTAATGAAACCAAAACAAATACCTAATCTTTTAGATAGTCCTCAAGAGTAAAACTTCCCCAAGAAAATAATCTCTCAACATTGTCTAGCAACAAAGGTCATCGCCCCATCTCTCTCACAAGAGTGAACTCAAAGTTTATTAAAATATCTCAAAATAATCTAGCCCTAATGAAATGGCATAGTGCAGTATTTATTCTAGACTAGACTAATGCTAAGGACTAACATGGATTATAAAAAAACTAGCCTTAATTAAATAAGGGTATTTTTAGACTTCTTAGGTATGATGGCTTGTATTTTAAGAATAGCCTCTTTGGATAAATTTGCACGACTCTTTCGTCAATGAATGTTGAACTTGTGGCTTATGCATCGGTTATGCAAGAAGTTGTTTAATTAAGAATTCTTTGAGAATTTTCATATTGCAATGAACTCTCAGGTTCCATGATTTTATATCATGATAGTCAAGCGACTAATGTATATATAAAGGATCCTAAGTATTATAATAAGACAAAACAATTGATTTCAAGTACATATAACTTTGTGAGACATCATGAAAAGTGGAGAAATAACATTACAATACATACCTACACAAATAATATAGTTGATACTCTAACAAAATCAATATCTAGAGACATGTTTGAGAAACATGATGTCGCTCTAGGTTTGCGAAGGATATGTTAAAATTTATGTATTTTATAATATTTTGGTTATACTAACATACTCATAATTGAATTATTATTGAGATTATGTTGATATTTTATATGCATGTGATGATATTCTAGTGAAGGATAAAAGTGTGTTGAACAAGTCGCGAGATCGGCTCTCTCACATGAGCGATCTGCTCTAAAATCGAGGAACGTGTAGAGAGACCTATAAAACCTTGATTAGTGAAAGGTCATGTATATTTTTTAATAAAATGGTCGGTCTTTGCTAGAGCTCAAACTAACAAATTACAATATGCTTATGACTTCTTTTGTAAGCCTGATGCGAGTTTTTTCAAAAGGTTGGGTTTGAGGATTATTCGAAAGAAAAACTGGGGTTAGACATCTGGAAGTGTTTAGACCAAGATCTATACGGTGTTTAATGAGTAAAAGAATGAGACACACGTGTCAATAGAAGGTGAGAACATCGTAGCACCTATTTCATACCATGTGTGCTTAGCGACCTATGGGTTAATGGAAGAATGTATCCCTGCATCTTCATTGTATGAAATCCTGAAAAGTTACATTAACTTTTCATTAGAATACCCTTTGACCTTTGACTGTTCCTTGAAGTTTCAATCAGTGTTGCTACTTTAGCATTTCAATAATAGCCATGAGTTATTCGGTAATACAGTGCATGTCTAGGAAAATAGTTGATATGGAATAGATAGATTCAAGTAGAAAGGAAAGACAATTCAAATTAGTAATTTAACTTGTTTTCACAGGCCGACCATTACACTTACTATAAGGGTACCAAGTGTAATTGTGGATATAAAGTTAAATATGACCTCGAGTTTTCCTCTTTAAAGGATGAGGGATCAAATAGTTAGCTAGTGGAGTGGCATATGATGTCTGGGGTATTGCGAGTAATAAAATCCTCATGTTAGTAGTGAGTCCTTTCCGCATGTGACTAAATTCCTAAGTTGAGATTTTTCCCAACTTTAGTGAGTTCTTGGAATTATTATAGCTCTTGATGCTCGCAGGTGCATGAACTATTTTTTGTATAAATTACGTGTATTATTGACATGGTACTATTTTTTGTCCAGTCCACCATGTGCGAAGTACGAGATGTTTGATATAATTGGGTCATGGGTCATCCATGTGGACTAACTCGACCCAATTAGATAAGATAAACATAAGGGAAGTTTCCAGAGAAGTAATTTAACTTCCAATAAAACTACATCTATATTACATAGAGCAAATAAAGTGTGGGATTGTGAATGCACAAGAAAGTTCACATTGATTTTTCGGGTGAACAACTTCTTACAAAAGAAAATTATTTTCTTCTTCAGTAAAGATGTTGATATCTAAAAATCTCTCCAACAATTACATAGGAACAAACGAGGACATTTAGTTTGTGGATTTAACTTCTTTTCCTAGTGAATCAAAGTTCAACTTGGGGTATCTTTTTTGTAACGACCCTTTAGGTCATTTTATGCATTTTACTCCTTTTTATCTAAAATACCTTTTTCATAGCTTCATCTTGGTGTTTATTATATGCAAAAATGAGTGGTACGACTCCCGAGTCAATCAGATGAAAAACACGGAAGAAAAGCTATGTTTTGAAATTTCAAAGTTCTAATTTTGAGAAATTTGACCAAGAGTTGACTCTTGAGTAAATGCATCCGAAATGGAATTCTGATGGTTCCATTAGGTCTGAGACATGATTTTTGTCTTAGTTGGATGATAGGGACAAATCCTGAGAGGTTCAGGTGAGATTTGAGTACTCGATAAAGGTTTATGGTATTTTGAGGAAGTTAGAACATTTTTATGGATGAGCGTGTCTTAAAGAATTCATAGGGGTGTCTGGCCGATTTGACCGGCTCATAGCATGATTTATAGTCAGGTTGCACTTTTGGTTGGTGTTCAGGGGTTTCCAAATAAGTTGAGTTGTTGGTCGAGAAAATAGTTAAAGTAAGAATTGGAGTTGATCACGGTCAACATTGAGTTAAGATGACCTTTTTTTGGATGTTTCAAGTGCGCGAGCAGGTCCATAACGTGTTTTATGACTGAAATACATATATGGTTTGTGTCGTGATCCCGATGAAGGAAAAAACTTGAACAGTGTTTAAAACGGACAAATTTTGAGTTCTAGAGCTCCGATTTGAGTGATTTTTGCGGTATTCTTCTTGTATTCGAAGGGGTAAGTATATAACTTTTATTTTGATGTTTCCCCCAGTATTATTTCTATTGGTTATCATTTTTATCCCTGTTTCAGTTGTAGAAATTGGGGTTTTAAGCCCCAAACTTAAGAAATGATAATTCCTTGAATTGGAGGTCAATTCATGGTTGGATTTGGTTTTTTTCTGGATTTAGAACCTACTGGTTATGGGTAAATCAATTTTTCAATAAAATTCTATTTTTTCCCTTCGGGTCTCAGGGTTACCTTTTTGGGTTCAGAACTAAAGTATAGCAATATGTGTATCATTGGACACGTTTAACATGATAGAGTATTATTTTGACTAGATTGAACTAGGTTTTCCAATAAAATTAGAATTTTGACCTTCAGGACTCGGGATTGGCCTTTTGGGTGACTTTTTGGACTCGAATTATTATCATAGCAATAAGGATGTCTACGGACTCATTTTCTTAAGAATATCGCAAATTTGATATAGTGGAAGTGAACTAAAGCTTTAGAAAAAGGAAAGGAAAAATCTTGAGATTCGTGACGCATTAGCTCGGCATTCGAGGAATGTTAAGACTTGACTGCACTTGATGGAGGTTCTCATTACTAAAGGCTTAAAATTGGATTGACAATGGGTTATGGGCATAACAGTGAGTCTCATATTCTTGATGTGACAGGAATTTATACAAGTACCAGTGTATTTGTATGGGTGCTTAGGAAAAAGTGGAATAAACTTATGACATGGATATGCATGTGAGCCTACGGGCATTAGAGGTAGTGTTAAATCTACTGACTTGGAATGGTTATTGATTATGTGGGCTTGATAGCCATATTTGACTTATACTTGATTAATTGTGTGAAATGCTTAATAACCTCGTCCACTCTTGAAAAGTAATTATGTGAATAAAAATAGGAACTTTGGCTATTATGTCTAATAATTGATGAATTTATGTGAATTGTTAGTTATTAAGTCAAGTTGTCGAGTTATTCATAATTAAACGCTCATTATGCATTATTTAAGAAGGGAGCAGGGTGCACTCCTGTAACATATTGCATTATAATGTGGAAAGGTAAGAAATTTATATGATGTCGAGCATGAGTAGGTCCTTGATGGCCTGTACCTGATGTGACCTTGGAGTTCTGTATTGATGGCGGGTGGTATATGGACCTCGTGTGTCCCCCATGAATCACATCTTATATACAGGCCCGTAAGCTCTATGTATATACAAAGCATATTTCATTGCATTCTTTTACTTCTTTATCGGTTGTGTAATTGATTTCATATCTGGTTATTGACTATTTGACTACGTGTTATTTTGATTGTGTATTTGAGTGGATTTCCCTTATACCTTGTATTTGTGATGATTCCGGTTATACTAGCCAAGTATCGGTAAGATAAGAAGTGGGGTTTTCTACTTACTGATTCACTATATCTTTTGTTGTCGGCTTACGAGAAATACTGAGTAAACATGTTTTTCATACTTAGACTACACTTGCTACACTCTTTGTCATACAGGCTCAGTTCTAGGTACACGTGTGTAATGACCCATTCGGTCATGATAAACTTTTCATCTATCCTACTAAAAATACCCCTCATTTAGGTACTCACCAATATTTGTTACACGTATAATTTATGGATAATGGTACCTTTTCAGCCAATTTATGGAAAACATAATCGACTTGAGATTTCTAGAATCATGTCTTCTCTTTGGTGAGGACTATGCCGCTCCAGTGTTGTTTTGTCCGCTCCGGCAGAGATTTTTAAAAGTTAGTGATTTTGCATATGCGGAGTGTCCTCCGTAGGATCAGTACCACGTAAGCGGAAAGAGTTCTGCGCCAACAGAAATTGGAGGGTAGACCTAGTCTTTAATTCTTAAAACTTTCAACTTCAAGCCTCACTTCTCCCAAAACCATCCCACAAGCGTGGAGGCTGGGTAGAGAATATTTTTCAAGGGTTCTTGTAATAAATGTCTGGGGTAAGATCTATTAACCTTATTTATGATTCTTAAGATATTAAGTTATGTTTTAATGGTGGAGACTTGGGTGGGAGAGATGAGTGTGATGTTAAAATCCTTAGATTTTGGGAACTTGATTTATTAACTTAAACTTGGGTTTTGCGATGGATTTTCTGATTTTAATCATGTATTAGTAAGGAGAAACAACTACTAAACTGAGTTTTGGGTTTGAAACTAGTTTTCCTAAATGGAATAATAAAGGGGGTTTCTTCTAAATGTTTTGGCTTTTGATAAATAGATAAAACTAATATGAGGTTGAGTAATTAATGGTCATTTTCAACTTCATGGATGTTGGGTAAACCATTTTTGAAGTAAAATTTTGATATTGCCCTTCTAGTCCGAATCTCCTCCCTTTTTTCTTTGATAATTCCTTTCTAGACTGGGTAGCAGTTATTCCTTTATAAATGACCTTATGCGTGATTGCATGTATGATAACCTAGAAATCTACGTGCTTGATTGGATTACGACCATCCGACACTCGTTCGGAAGGACTTCATGGATTAGGAGTTCGTGGCACTCGCTCGGCAATGAGGTAGGCAACGGTTTTTCTTTTGTTGACTTCGATAGAAGTGTGCACTAATTATAAATATTAAGGGGTAGTGGGCGTGTTCGGGTGTCCTACCTTAGCGGTTGTGATGAACGTTTGGGTGGGTACCAGTTTTAAAATGTAAAGATGTGTGATTTGGGGAATCAACCTTAAGCTGATTCGGACTACTTCTATTAGGTGTGTCGCCATTATTTTGGCTTGTTGCCACTGTTGAGATTGATGTGTTTATTCATCACATTACTTTCAAATGATAAACTAATATATCTGAAGTTATGTATTATTTGGGCTTGTAGCCATGTTGATATCTTTCAATGATTTGAGTTGTCGTGCATTCATCATTCTACATCTAGTCTAATTACTGGAAAAAGGATTTAATACTACTGATTGTATTGATTTTGTTGTTGCATGGTATACTCATATCCATATCATTCATACACATTATTACTGGCATTGGAACTATTGAGATACTGATGAAAGGGGTTTGAAAGCTGGTTATTGGATATGGTACATGATACGAGAGTGATGATTGATGAAGACACTACAACCATAGATCCAGGATCCGATGGGTTCAGATAGGTATATGGACCTCATGAGTCCTTCATGGGTCACGTGACACCTACTACAAGAGCGTTTGTAGACCGAGTACATATGGCTGTTGTATACATACATATCATTTGCATCGAATTTCATTCATATTCTTGATGTGTATTTGGTGTTGTGTGTACTTAGCGATGATTACTAGTAGACCTTATGATCTTATGGCTCTTGGTAGAATAAATATTGGTTATGAAAGATACCTGACATTTGTAAGGCATTCGTAACATACATACCTTTATATAGTGATTGGTTGTTGAGTAGATGCAGTGTTTTGGAATGACTACCTGGAAATTTGGGTGATTCTCATGATTAATTATGCGATGTCAAACCGTATTAGGGTAAAAAATGCTTAATTGTCAGAATTACCATCTAGGTTAAGGGGAATATGTGTGTTTGTATGTTTGCTTGGTGATTTATAGTATTATCTAGTGTGTGTCTAGCAAAAGACTTGTTGAAGTGTCATTGTGGTATTTGTTGACTTAGATGCTAAGTGTGTGAAGACTTTTCCTCCATTAATCAAAATGTGTAAGGCGTAGACTATTACTTGGAATGTAGTGAGGAAGTCTAATGGACTAATATATGACATGCCCGTAAACGCGTAGCGTCGTGATTTAATCTAAAGTCTAAGGTTAACAAGAGAGTTAAGCTAAAAATACCAATTAAAACAATGTTTCTCCTCAAAAGAAGAGAAACGAACAAGAGAAATGTACCGAAAGTAATAAATAAGTCAGTATATCAGCTTTGTATGTCAGAATCTGTCTCCCAAGTCACCTCCTCAATAGGAAGATGCTTCCACTGAACCTTCACCGAAACTATCTCCTTCGATCTCAACTTCCTCACCTGCTTCTCCAATATATCCACAGGCTCCTCCTCAAACTCCAAATTCTGATCTAGCAATACATAGTCCCACTAAATGATATATGTAACACCTCGTACCTATAAACTAAGCTATGTTTATGATCCAGGGGTTAGCAAACCAAAAAATAGGAATTTAAAGGTGAAAACCAATTTCAGTTCAGAAAAATTAACTTCATGGCTGATTATATAGACCATAGAATTAATTACGGTCTGTCAAAATGAACCTTCAATTTCATTTTTGAAATTGACGGCACTCTGTAAATTCTACAGACTGTATAAATTTATACAGTCTATTGATCCCAATTGTCGAATCTCCCTCAACTTTTACAGAACCTTGGGAAATTGGGAATTTCAAGACGGTCCGACTATATGGACCATACATAATTTTATAGTCCCTTGGCAAACCGTATAAAATTCGATGGCCAATCAAATCTGGCCGTCAATTCCACCTAACTGGGAACAATATAAATATGAGACTTAGTTCTGAAAAATTAGTTTTCACTCTTCCCAAGCCCTAGCACAAAGGTTCTATTATTCCATCATATTCCTACATCAAGATAAGCCTATTCCAAGTATTTCAAGTGAATTCTAACGTACATACATGAATTCTAAATAGAAATTCATTGTTCTTAACCTAGGGTTTTCAAGTTAAACCCAATCCAAGGTTTCAAGGTTCAATCTTTGGGTTTCTACCCAAAGTTCAAATTTTTAATACAAGGTTAGGAGCGAACAAGGTATGTAGAGCTTCTATCTACGTGTGGGAACGTCTTTAATCATCCCCACACCTCGTTCATCGAGATTAATGTGAATTACTTCAGAATTTGAGATTATGCTCTAGTTTATAAGAAGACTAGAATGTATATCCTCAAGTATAAATTCATAATTGTTAATAATTATCACTTTGATAGTTTTGAACTCATTGCGTACTCAGTATAGACTTGTGTTTGATATCCACGAGTCTCAGTCTAGAATACTTAGTATGTTTGTAAATTAGTTAAAGCTTTAGCACTCTTAATTAGTTCATGAATTCATGTTCAATATTTCATATCTATATATTTCAGTATTTCAGTATCATGTTGAGCACTTGTATTTTAAGGCCCGGGGCCGCATATATATATTGGGCCTAATGCCATAGTGTATGTATATGTATACTTGGGCCTAACTCCATAGTTTATGTACTAACGTCCCTTTGCATGAGGCCTGCATTTCACGGTACAGGTGCCATATTTTAGGATGACGGATCTGCTCAGTAGGATTCTTCAGTATCAGCTGCTTGGTGAGCCCCTTCACATTCAGGGTGTCAGTCTATTATTTCATTATTATTATTTATGATAGAGGTATGTTAGAGCCTTGTCTTGGTAAAAAATGTCCAGTCAGACTCATGTCAGAGGTTTCATAGACTAGACTAGTTATCATGTCAAGTCAGTTTTTCAGTTAATTCGACTTATTATAATTACTGACTATTTTGGCAATATACCTTCAGATTATAAATTCAGCAGTTTGAATTTCATATTTTCAAATCATTACTATAGCATGTTTGATGCCTATGATGATCAGCAATCCATGTGGTTCACTTGGTCATATGCAGTCACGCACCGAGTGTCGTGTTTTGCCCAGGCCATGATTTAGGGCATTACAATGCTTGGTATCAGAGCCTAGGTTCAAGTGTCTTAGGAAGTCTATGAAACCGTGTCTAGTGGGGTCACTGTTATGTGTGTGAGGGCCCCACACATGTAAACAGTTGACCACCAAGACATCTAGGACTTTTTCACTTCTTTTATACACTAGATCGTGCAGTTAGAGCTATACCTTCCGGACATCCTTATAACTCATGCGTATTAAGTATTTCAAAAAATGCCTGCTAAACGAAAATCAACTATAAGAAAGAGAGCTACTACCAATGCTACTCGTGAGGAAGATGCTCGGGCTCAAGGAGTCAATTTGGGTACAGCACCCCTACCCAATACAGTAGGGCCTGCGGATGTTCGTACTCCAATTCTGCCACCCAGTTCCACTGACCCAGATGTTAGGGGAGCTATTCAGTTACTCACCTAGATTGCGACTTCTCAAGCCCAACGTCAGGGAGTGACACCAAGTGCTAGGGCTAGTGGAGAGTCATCCAGCTTCAGAACTTGAGAATTTCTGCGAATGGACCCTCCAGTGTTCACATGGTCTAGAAAGACAGAGGATCTGCAGAACTTCATTGACGAACTTCAAAAGATCTTTTGAGTGATGCAAGCTACGAAGTTAGAGGCAGCAGAGTTGGGAGCTTATCAATTGCAGGATGTTGTGAATATATGGTATGAGTCATGTGAACAGTCCCGAGGGGAGTATGTGCCCCCTTCTACATGGGATGTATTTGCTGATGCTTTTATTGAACACATCCTGCCAATAGAGGTTAGGGAGGCAAAGGCAGTAGAATTCAAGAAACTCAGGCAGAATCGCAGAAATGTGCAGGAGTACTATCTTCACTTTCTTTCTCTAGCAAAGTATGCTTCACACATGGTTCTAGACATGAGGGCCAGAGTTAGGCATTTTGTGTATGGCCTTGATTCCCATTTGTATGATACAACGAATATCTCTGCTCTGAATAAGAAAATGAACATTACTAAGATGGTTGCCTTCGTACAAGGTAATAAGAACATGATAAAGGAGGAGAAAGTATTGCAGAAGAAGAAAGATAGGGAATTTAACAAGAGGGCCAAGTCTTCAGGTCAGTTCATTCCTGAGGGAGATGGAGGTAGACAGTTTTTCATGAATAGGTCATCCGGGCCTGCACCTCCACAGCCAGCACCCCAATCTCGAAGTCTAATATTGAACAAAAAGGCCGAAACTTCAGAATAGTAGGCTCACAATCATAGGTCAGCGTGGGCTATAGGGGTTTCTATTACCTTACTTGCAACATTTATGGTAAGAGACACTCAGTGGTGTGTCATTCAGGCATGGATGGTGGCTTTGGGTGTGGTCAGTCGGGTCACATTTTGAGGGATTTCCCATTGGTAAGGGATGGTACTGGTGGTAAGGTAGCTCAGTCCACTAATTCAGTAGTCAATCGCAATTCTCAATCCAAACTACGGCGTGGTGCGACTAAGTTTGGTAACACGAGATGAGTTCCAAACCACCTATAGGTTTTAGCCGGCCATCAGGATACAGAGGATCATACAGATGTCGTCACAGGTATATTAATGATCTTCACTTTTGATGTTTATGCCCTTATGGATCCTGGATCCACTCTATCATATGTAACTCTATTTGTTGCTAAGAAATTTGGGATTGAACCAGAAAAGTTACATAAACCTTTTGAGGTATCCACTCCAGTTGGTGATTCAGTTATAGCTAGGTGGATTTATCGAGGTTGTCCAGTTAAAGTCTATAACCACATTATTATAGCTGATCTGGTAGAGTTAGAAATGGTAAACTCTGATGTAATCATGGGTATGGATTAGTTGTCTTTATGTTATGCCACAGTAGGTTGTAGAACCAAAATTGTCAAATTCGAGTTTGCCGGTGAACCAGTCATAGAATAGAAAGGTGATGCAGTAGCACCCATGGGTCGGTTTATTTCCTATATTAAAGCCAAAAAATGATATCCAAGGGGTACATTTACCATCTAGTTCGTGTTAGGGATGCAGATACCCAGACCCCAACTCTTCAGTCTGTACCTATTGTCAATGAGTTTCCACATGTCTTTCCCGAATATCTTCCCAAAGTTTCTCGTGATAGGAAAATTGAATTCAGAATCGATCTACTTCTCGACACTAAGCCGATATCTATTTCTCCACATAAAATGGCTCTAGCGGAGTTAAGATAACTAAAAGGCAAATTGAAAGATCTAATTAATAAGAGATTCATTAGACCAAGTGTTTCACCATGGGGTACACTAGTCTTGTTTGTTCGAAATAAAGATGGGTCTTTGCGTATGTGCATTGACTACCAACAGTTGAACAAGGTCACCATTAAGAATACATATCTTCTTCCCAAAATTGATGATTTATTCTATCAACTTCAGGGTGCTTAGTGTTATTCCAAGATTGACCTCAGATCAGGATACCATCAGCTTAAGGTTAAGGAAGTTGATATTTCGAAAACCGCCTTCAGAACTCGTTATGGTCATTTCGAATTATGTATCATGTCATTTAAATTGACGAATTCCCCAGCTTCTTTCATGGATCTTATAAACAAGGTCTTCAAGCTATATCTCAATCTTTTCGTCATTGTCTTCATCAATGATATTCTAGTCTATTCTCGTAGTGAAGCTGATCATGCAGAACATCTCAGAATTATATTGCGGACACTTCAGGACCACGAGCTCTATGAAACAATTTCCAAGTGTGAATTTTGGCTTAAGTTACTGGAATTATTAGGTCATGTGATTTCAGGCGAAGGCGTCTAGAAAATAGAAGCTGTTAAGAATTGGCCCAGACCCACTTCTACTTTAGATATACAGAGTTTTTTAGGTTTGGCAGGCTATTACAGGATATAAGGTGTCTCTTCCATATCAACCCTGTTGACCAGATTGACTCAGAAGAAAGTCAAATGCCAGTGGTTAGATGCTTGTAAGCGTAGTTTCAAATAATTGAAAATGAGACTGACTTCTGCTCCAGTGTTAACATTGTCAAAGGGAACTGAGGGGTTCATAGTATATTGTAATGCATCAGGCATTGTTCTCGGATGTGTTTTAATGTAGCATGGTAAGGTTATAGCTTATGCATCCAGACAACTTAAACCTCATGAAAAGAATTATCGGAATCATTACTTAGAATTGGCAGCCGTGATTTTTGCACTCAAGATATGGCATCATTATTTGTATGGAGTTCACATTGACATTTTCATAGATCATAAGAGCCTTCAGTAAATTTTCAAGCATCGAGAGTTATATCTAAGGTAGAGGAGATAGCTCGAATTGATAAGGATTATGATGTAGATGTTCTCTAACATCCAGGTAAAGCGAACATGGTAGTCCATGCTCTTAGTCGGTGGTCCATGGGAAGTTTAGCTTATGTTGAAAATTATAAGAGAACCATGATGAAAGAGATTCATCGACTAGCCAGTCTAGGAGTTCGATAAGCACTAGAGGCCTGGTGGGTTGTCTTAGAATATTAATATTACTGTTTGGAAGTGGGAGATGATAAACATGAATTTCATAACAGGTCTACCTCGCTCAACCCAAAGGCATGGCTCGATTTGGGTGATTGTGGACCGACTTACTAAATTAGCACACTTTTTGCCAGTCAAGACCACATATTCAGCAGAAGATTATGCTAAGTTGTATATCCGAGAAATTGTCAAGCTTCATGGGACCCTAGTGTCCATCACTTTAGATCGTGGTGCTCAGTTCACAACGCATTTTTGGAAATCTTTCCAGAAGGGATTGGGTACCAAGGTAAACCTCAACACAGTTTTTCATCCTCAAACAAATAGAGAGGCAGAGCATACTATTCATACTCTTGAGGATATGCTGAGGGCATGTTTTCTTGATTTTAAAGGAAATTGGGATGATCATTTGCCTCTCATTGAATTCACTTATAATAACAGTTATCATGCTAGTATCCAGATGGTACCGTCTGAAGCTCTATTTGGGCGAAGGTGTAGATCTCCAATTAGTGAAGCAAAATTGTTAGGACCAGACTTGGTTCATCATGCTATAGAGAAAGATAACTTGATTCAAGAGCGTTTGAAAATAGTTCAGAGTCGCCTAAAGTATTATTCGGATGTGAGGCGCAAGGACTTAGAATTTAAACTTTATTATTGGATATTTATGAAAGTTTCACCTATGAAAGGTGTCATGAGGTTTGGAAAGAAATGGAAGCTCAGTCCCAGATATATCGGATCACACAAAATTTTGAGAAGGGTTGGCCAAATGACTTATGAACTCGAATTGCCACAAGATTTGATTGTTGTGCATCCAACGTTTCATGTATCCATGTTGAGAAAGTGTGTGGGAAACCCGTCGTTGGTTGTTCCTATCGATTCCATTATAGTTAAGGAAGGCCTGACCTATGAAGAGGTCCCTGTGGCTATTTTTGATTGTCATGTTCGAAAGTTGATAACTAAGGAAGTTGCATCAATGAAAGTGTTGTGGAGAGGTCAAAAAGTTGATGAGGCTACATGGGAAGCCAAAGAAGACATGAAGCCTACATATCCGCACTTATTTGAGGAGCAAGCAGAAAATATTGAAGGTAACTAACCTTTACACTCGTACCTCCTATTCAGTTCAGTAATTTAGTTTAGTATTCACTTCAGTAATTCAGTTTAGTATTCAGTTCAATATTATTCAGTTCAACACTCTTTTTAGTTAGGTAATCATTCAGTCTAGTTTTCATGAAGTTACGTTCTTAACGTATGTAAGTTCGATCACCAGAACCCATGATTCGAGGATAAATGATCCCAAGGGGGAGATATTGTAACACTTAGTACCTTTTAACTAAGCTATGTTAATAATCCAGGGGTTAGGAAACCAAAAATGAGGAGTTTAAAGGTGAAAACCAGTTTCAATTCTACAAATTTAATTTTATGCATGATTACACAGACCGTAGAATTGATTACGGTTAATGAACCATTGATTTCAATTTTGAAATTGATGACACTCTGTAAATTCTACGGAGCGTATAAATTAATACGGCCCATCGATCCCAATCATCAAATCTCCTTTAGCTTTTACAAAACCTTGGGAAATTGGGAATTTCAAGACCGTCTGATTATACAGACCGTACATAATTTTACGGTCCCTTGGCAGACTGTATAAAATTCTACATCTTACCAAGCCCTAGCATGAATGTTCTCTTCTACCATCATCTTCCTACATTAAGGTAAGCCTATTCCAAGTATTTCAAGTGAATTCTAACGTACATACATGAATTCTAAATAGAAACTCATTGTTCTTAACCTAGGGTTTTCAAGTTAAACCCAACCCAAGGTTTCAAGGTTCAATCTTTGGGTTTCTACCCCAAAGTTTAGATTTTTAATACAAGGCTAGAAGCGAACAAGGTATATAATCATCCCCAAACCTCGTTCATCGAGATTACTGCAAATTACTTCAGCATTTGAGATTATGCCCTAGTTCATGAAAAGACTAAAATGTATATCCTCAAGAATATAAATTCATAATTGTTCATAATTATCACCTTGATAGTTGTGAACTCAACGCGTAATCAGTATAGACTTGTGTTTGATATTCATGAGTCTCAGTCTAGAATACTCAGCATGTTTCTAAATTAGTTAAAGCTTCAACAATCTTAACTAGTTTATGAATTCATGTTCAATATTTCATATGAGTATATTTCAGTATTTCAGTATCAAGTTCAGCACCTGTATTTTTTGGCGTGGGGCCACAAATATATATTGGGCCTAAGTGATGCAAGTAAGGAGGAGTGTAAGTGGGTAAGTGGGTCAGAGTTTGGTTGAACACATGTTGACACAAAAAAGGACTCAAAGTTGGGGTTCTCGGGTTCTCAGTTTCTACCGGACAATAGGGTATTGTGGGACTTGGACGGGTAGTTTAGGGAGGAGTTGGATTACGGCATTTTGTAGGATTCTTACGGGTACGTATAGGGTCAGGATTATGGTTGGGGTTTGGTGGGTTGTTAGTGGCAAGGCTTCGAAAATGAACCAAAATAGTAAGGTTCCGGCAAGGGTGGGTTTGGTAGACTGTTTGGTGTTGTCGGGTTTGAACGTGTGTATTCGTGGGGTTTTGGTTTATGGCCTTTATAGTGGATGTTAGGGAAGTATTTTGGGATATGGTTATGGAAGGAATGAACATAGGGTGCTAAGTGCAAACCCGAGTACACACCAAGTGTTAAACGGTCGATTGGGTTAAGTGTTGGTCGATCGATATAACAAGGATAATGACACAAGGTTTTTAATGCTCGTGTTGAAACCAAGATGAGTTTGGCCAATTAGACAAGAACTAGACCGGGGTTTCTAAGTACAAGCTCGTGAACAAGCCAAGTGAGGGTGGCCGGTAACCTTAAGATAGACCCTAGGCTTGGGTTTGGTTGGTTCACACAAGTTCCAACATCCACTTGCACCAAGAGGGTTCCTTAAGCTTGGGCTTAGCTAAGTCACAGAAGTCTTAACCAAGCTTACACCGAAGGGGCCTTTGCTTGGGATTAACTAGGTCACACAAGTCCTAGCTTTAACTTACACTAAGGGGTTGGCTCACACAAGGACCAATCTAAGGTAGACAACACACAAGTTGAATACTTTAGAGTATGAGTAAAACTCAAGTTTATATTTCATCAACTCTGATTTTTACAATGACTTAAGGTCCTATTTATAATAGTACAATGACTATTCTAGAATGGTAACAAAAGAGACAAAAAGTACTTGGCCGAGGCATTCTCGGCCAAGTGGAGATAAATGGGGTTTTCTTGATGACCAATGGTGTTCTCAATCATTGTGGGAACAATGGGAAAGTTCTTGTCTTTTCTTGGGGATAAGGATGAACTCAATCTCTTTCACAGCCCTTTGTTGTTCCAATGTAGAAGAGTGCATGAATTTGGCTTCTCAAAGATCTCATCTTCTTGGAATATGTTTGGAAGCTTCCATTCCTTGCATATGTGTTTTGGGTGAGTTGGTTCATGAATTGTATTCCTGGAAGCCTCATCTTCTAGACCATTCTTGTTGATGCCACCTTGTCACTTTCGGCCTTGTCATATTGTTATAAAACCTCTCAGCCTTGACACCCTCTTTCCTATTACATGGCTTATTAATTGTGTCCTAATGGAATATAGGAGTTATTTACACGTTACACCATGTCGTAAGGAGGAAATAATGACAAGCTAAAAGAAAACATGGTATCGGCCAAGAGCAACAAGAAGGCCGAATAAAAACATGTTTCTTAGATCTTCACGTGACAACTCCAACTCCACTCTATTTTCCATGCCACACTAGGCATGTAAGTGTAGATTGACGGGTCATCGCTGGCACTCTTAGTAAATCACCCCTCGACTTGGGTTGAGAGTTTAAGTTCGCGGGCTTTCTTTCATCAATCTTCCCTTCTTTGAAAGAATTTACCCTCAAATACGTGCCGTCTAATTTTGGTAATATTTTCAACAACAAGTGTTGATCTAATACTTCCACCATTATATAGGACCGGAAGTCTTATCTTGTAGGCGCCTACCTCGAAACTTGCCAAATATGGATCCAAATACAAGCCAAACGGTTTTGACTTAAAATGATGTCTGTATGTGCCACGAATCCCATAAAATATAATGCCTTTCCATAGGTAGCATAATGGCACAGTGCACCATTCAACTTTTGTGCTAGAGCAAAAGATGGCACCTACACTAGTTTCATGCTTGACTTCCAACGGCCTTTCACGGTTTGGCATAGCCAGAACCGGTGCTCCACAAATCCTTTCCTTCAAGGCTTCAAAGACTCTTGTTGCTCCTCGGAACCATTCATACTCATCTTTTCTTATTAGTTCATTGATAAGGGCAGCAAGGGTACAACAATTCCGCATGACATGATGAAATAAATAAGTCGAACCAAAGACACTTTTTACCGCAATGTTCCCCGTAGACTCAGACCATCTTTGGATAGATTCCTCCATGGTTGGATTATCATACATGGCCTCGGATGATGTGGTGTGACCCATGGGTCATTGTAGCATTTTGTGCATGAATCTCATGGTCAAGGTTGTAGCGGTGCACAATCTACATGGAATGATGGAGGTTATGCTCTGTGGTGTTCTTGGATGACCGAGAATAAGATTCAAGTTCACATCTTTCCATGTTTGTTCTGAGACCTGCAAAGGAGTATTCGATTCTTGGTGGAAGAACCTTCTAACCCTTTGATACGTGGAACACTTTCTTACTATATCTTCGAACTTGGAGTCTCGTTCATGGAACTCCTTTAACATTTTCAATACCATCGGCCTTGGTTTAAGCAAGGTCAACATTATGTGCCTTTGAAGAAGTGTATCTGCCACTATAATGGACTTGTCATCTTCATGTCTTGTGTAGGATGTAGGATTTTGTATGTGTGCTACCCAATTAGCATGTTTCGGGTTCAACTTCCTTGGCACCACATAAGATTCTGCATCCTAGGTATGATAAGTAAGTCGTGCATCACTCGACCTTTTATTAGAGAAAGCCATGGATTCTTGGTCTCGAAGTGACAGATCAGTCATTCTAAGCGCAAGAAGGCGTATGCCAAGGACAAACTTCCCACGACTCCAATATCACATTCAACTCTAATATTTGACATAGGGGCAGTAAGGGCCCATAATTTTTGAGTGAAGTGACAAGGAAAGGAAGCCGCACTACAGAAACCTTTTTCCACCCTTCCATTCGACGGCTCAAGCCAACTTCGGAAAGTTAATACCGCGGATGGAATGTTATACATGCTGACGGATGATGTGATGTAACTCATAGATGGTTGTATCACCTTGCGTATAAAATTCACGGGAGGGTTTGGAATGTTTCACGACTCAAATGGCATCACAATCCATTAATAGCAACCATGCTTGATTTCAGAAGCTACCTTTCTTTCATGTCCTCCTCGGATCTTCATGTGTGGGTAGCCAATTTTCAAATCCAATTTGGTGAACAATTTGGCCTCACTCAACACATCAACATCATCTTTCAATCTTGGCATAAAAAGTTTGCACCCCATGATGATGGTGTCGACCTTTCGGCCCTCAATACTCGTGTGCCAAGTTTCACTTTCTTTCGGATGGAATCCATAGTCTTGGTGAGTAGACAATGAACTACTTGAAAATAAATCAAGAGCATGTTCACTAACTTCCATCGATAGTGTTCCGGATGCAATACCATTCGCACATACGTCTTTCTATTCCTCCAAGAGTTCCTCCAAATCGTCATCTATAGAACTCCCCTTCTTAAGTTCTTCCTCTATCTTTTGTGCATCAAGTAAGGGGGTCTCGGGTTATTATTGTTCTTCAAGTAGTACGGCTTCCTTAGGTTTGAAATAGTCACTTCATTTTTTGGACTAAGACACTCAAAGTGTTCGTTGAGTAGAGTCCAACTTGGTTTAGTCCAAAAGTTGTATCCTATTTATCCTAATATGTCTTAAAGTCTCTTTGAATAATATATATTTTTGTAAATAATATGTCATGATATACAAGTGTTTTTTGTTAATTTTTCCTTTTTATATACTCTTTTTGAAGGTCAACCATATCCTTAGAACCCCGTTCTCAAACTTGGGCTTTTAGTGAAATTCCACTTATTTGAGTTCATTTAAGTTGGAACTGGCCCAAAAATAAACCTTTGAATTTTTTGGAAAATGCAAGACAAAATTTTGTCGATATTTCCCTTTCAAATACAATTTAAACTTCAAATTTCAACAATTTGGAAGAGAACTTTTTATGTCCCAAAACCGTCCATTTTTTCTTTTTTCTTATCAGTCTCTAAACTAATATATATATAACACATGATAATCAAAATTTTGTATAAGAAAATATTTTATTTTTTCCACTTTTATTTACTTTTAAAAGTATAAACCTTATCTTTCTGGTCCATTTTTATATGTGTATCCCTCTTGGCTAGATGGTGTTGGCCTTATGGAGTTTCGTCCTTATGTGTATCCCTCTTGTCTAGATGGTGCTGCCCTTATGGCGTTTCATCCTTTTAGCCCCTTCGGCTAAGTTGTGCATCCAGCACGTGTTGAAAATTCCCTTTATCTTCTTTATCTTCTTTCGAAGGCACAAAGATTTTCAAATCTCATAATTTACGATCAATTCATTCAACATTTCCTTTTTTAGAGGACAATTTTTCACATCAGCCGTTAATACATAATTAACTAAATAAAAGTGTTCCCTCTCTGATTAAGTTCTTTAGATGAGACGGTTCACCACTACTCGAGGCTAGAAGGGCGGAATCTTTTCTACCTCTTTGCACAAAAAGAGGCTGAGATGACGAAGTAGATGCGCCTTGATTTCCTCCAACTCCTTACTTAATACCACAATGGAGTC